>JACDOX010000077.1:123587-136136 GCA_014549065.1 Cardinalis cardinalis
GAGGAGCTGATGTGGAGCACACAAATGGCACAAGAGGAGATGATGTGGAGCCCACAAATGGCACAAGGGGATATGATGTGGAGCACACAAACGGCACAAGGGGGTATGATGTGGAGCACACAAACGGCAGTAGGGGATATGATGTGGAGCACAGAACCTTTCTAGACTGAGCTGTTCCCTGGCACTCCTGCCCCTGGGCACTGCCCTGCTTTATTTACACCCAGAGCTGCAGGCTCACAGCCCCTGGGCACAGATTGGCTGCTGCAATAAGATTATTTGGAATTATGAGTGGCCACCTCCGTTTATTTTAGAGGATTTAAGTCTTGCCAGAGTCTCCTGATGCACAAAGCACTGGGAAGTTACAAGCTTGCATTTCAAAGGGATCCTTGCTTAAAATCCTCCCTTTACAGATTGACAACAGCTTAAATATTTGATTTTGCACTACTTAAAAAAACTCTGTTGCTAATAGCAATATAATCACTAAAGCAGCTCCCAACCAGTGAATGTATGAAAAAACCCCATATATGATAGCATGTAAGCAAAAGTTGCAGAATTGAAGTTCCTTAGAAATTATACAGTTCCAAATGAAAAAAAACCAGTATTAAATAAATTTTATTTTCAGGTTAACTGATTTTATAACCTAAATTTTTTTTAAACAACAAAACCGGAGAAAAGAATAAAATAAAAATCAAGGCTTAATTTGATCATGTCTCCAAATTTCATTTGACTTTGAGCATGCTGAAAGGGAAAGAACAAAGATGCAAATCCTGATACTGTTTCTTTGTAAAACACAAACAAAAATATTTTGTATTAATAATTTAAAATATTCTTTATCTACTCTAAAGCAAGAAACACTATGATGCCTTTTTTTAATGGTATTTTTTGGCAATTAAAATTACTCTTCCCCAAAGCCTTAACGATTTCTTTGTTTCTCCTGTGCAGGTGAAATTCCCATAAGGAAAAGAGTTACCACCAAAATTCAAGATGATCTGTCTCATATTCCAGAGACACTGATAAATTTTTTTCATTAAAAAGAATTCAACACTTTGCGCATCCAGCACAAACAGAATCTGTATTTCACATATCAGTTTTTGATTGTAATTTATGCACAGAATTTGCCTTTTGCAACAAATCCAGGCTGGAAAGGAGTGAAAAAGCCTTGCAATGTGGAAATGTTGATTTAAATACTGCAACCCATGTGCTGAGACCTTTAGCAACCCTACCATGACTTTGGTCCTTTGGTCTGTTTGGGAATACAAAAGTTATTTTTGTATCTTTGCTTTTATAAAGTTCTTCTTTGTTAATACAAGGTCAACTAAGAGTAGAGAGCTTCAAATTCAAATAATGTTCATGGAAAAACAGCAATATTGTACCAGGGTACCTCAGCCATGGCGAGAAGAAGAAACCCCCACACCTTTGTGGTTAAGCCACGTTTTTAAGCCCTGACAAACACAATTCCAGTCTTCTTAAGGAAAAAAAGAAAATTACTAGAGARATAATAAGCAAGATAATTGAGCTTTAAGGTATCTCAGCCTGTGCAATCTGCTGTCAGTCTCCCTCAGGTGTGATGGCAGCACCTCCTTGGCTCAGGAACCGCCTCAGGGTGGCCATCCCGTCCCTGCTGGGGCCACCAGCCCAGCCCTGCTGGCCCCTTGTGCCACGTCCAGGGAGCAGAGGCTCAGGGTGACCAGGGACAGGCACTGGGGGCCCAGCTGTGCCGGTGCTCACAGGAGTTCTTGCACTGGGGAAGAGACAGGATCTGACTCCATGTTTCAGAAGGCTGATTTATTATTTTATGATATATATTACAGTAAAACTATACTAAAAGAATAGAAGAAAAGTTTTCGCCAGAAGGCTGGCTAAGAATAGAAAGGAATGATAACAAAGGCTGTGGCTGGGCTCTCTGTCTGAGCCAGCTGACTGTGATTGGCCATTAATTAGAAACAACCACATGAGCCAATCCCAGATGCACCTGTTGCATCCCACAGCAGCAGATAACCATTGSTTACATTTTGTTCCTCTCAGCTTCTCAGGAGGAAAAATCCTAAGGAAAGGATTTTCCATAAAAGTTATCTGTGATATTTAGCCTGACTGAAACAGCTGCTGGGGATGAACATGAAACATTCCTAAACCATCCCCATGGCCCAGCTGGACACGTGGAACCTCCTCTCCTCAGTCCCACCCCAAACCCGCACCTGCTGAGGCAGTCACCCAGAAATAAACCAATATTCCTGCAGGAATGCTGTGCAGAAGCAGCATCTCTAAATCAGCGGTTCCAGAGCCACGTTCAGCTCAAACTTCTCCAAAAACTTCTCTAAAGAATCTCCACCCGCTGAAGGCTCAGGCCCCTGGGAATGTCTGTGGCCAGGAAGTCAACAGGAGTATGAAGAAACTGCACAGATCCACCTCCACCCTGTAGCTCCTAATTATTGTATAAAAGGAAATTTGTGYGCAGCGTTCCTTTTTAAAGGTCCTGGAGGTGTTCAGCATCTTAAAATTGCCTGCCAGATTGTTCTAACGACAGCAGGTCTCTCCCTTCATTAAAGCCCACTGGGATTGCAGCAGGGCAAAGAAAAGTAAGGAGTTAACGCATTAAAAAAACCAACATTCAGAAAGTCTGAGAAATTCTGAAATGCTGTAATAATTTAATGAGCTCACCAAAGCATATATAGCATGTGCAAACCCACGGATTTCAGTTTGTCCTCTTGGATATTCTCTTCTCCCACCACCTGATGTTACACCAGCATGCCCCCCTCCAAACTGACTGTTTCTAATGGAAACAGATTTCACTTTATGAATGTATTTCTGGAATCAGAAAAATGGAAAACATCAAAGAGCTATCATGTCAGGAACCTGTCTGTCAAGAGAGGATGCAGGAATTCTTATTAGAGTGCGTTGGCCTGTTTAGCTCAGCTGTAATGAGCTGAGGCTTTCATCATTTCCCTTTYGGAATCAGTTTCATTATTTGCTCAAATTCACTCTTAGGATATTTTTGATCCTCAAATACAACACTAAGTCATCTCTTTTTTTTTCTTTTTTTCCAATTTTTTTCCTCCTTGCTGCTTTCAGGATTTGCAGTTCATGTTACTGCAAACAATCCCTGTCCTGCCCTGGCGTCTGCACCACTCAGTCACTCAGGTCTGGTTTTCCACTGGACTCAGAGCAAATATCTCAGCTGCCATAAGTGCCTCTGGAAAAGTTCAGACCCGAGYTGTTAAGCATCCATCTCACTTGGAGAGATCTCCCTTTTATAGTTCTCTATCACACCACCAGTCAGGAAATCAGATTAATGCAGTCATTTGGTAAAGTATGGCAATATTGAGACTGATACTGCAGCATTTACCTTGAAGAGATTTCTGATAATGAAAACTTGTCTATTATGATCTGCCATTTCCTAGCACTGCCTGCTGCAAAATCTGCTGTTCTGAACAGCAGCAATTAAAGGCTGCAATCTTCAGCAGAAAAATCTGAGCTGAAGAGCAGCACATCCAGGCTCACATCAGCATTTCCACTTTTACCTGCATTATCCAGGGAAAGACTTTGCCATAACCTGTCTGCCCCTTTTTGCAAGGCTGACTTCAAACCCTGACTAATATTAAGAATAATAATTTCATCAGGGACATTTAACAGTGCTTACACATGAACCTTGTTTTTTTTTTAAGTCATCATCTGCATGTCATAAAAAGAAAAAGTCATTCTTTATCAAAATAAAAGTTTTTCTTAGGGAAAAATGTTTTTATTTCTGTCTATAGGAAAATCCAGCTGWGGGGAGACCTCGGTTCTCCCACATCCCAGAGAGCCTGGAACATTTCCAATTAAATATCTCTGCCCTTCACATGGATAACTTGTTGTACACTCCTTGGAGTACTGAGCTGCCCTTTCTTTGGAACTCTGAAAGCATCTCTCATGCTTTGGCAAGAATTACAATAAATTATAAGTGGCTTGAGAATTCTTAAATGTACATTTTTTGGCTGTCCCCATCCACATTAAGTAACTGCAGTCTATCATGCCCATTTCATAGCATCTGAGCACCGTGGACAAGTGAATAATTAGCTTTAGCAAGAATAGCCAGATTTATGTGAGGAAAAATTTAACTCCTAGAAAGCTCAGCAACTCAAGATGGATTTCTCTCTTCATGCAACACTAATCTCAGTTCATATTTCCCTTGTACTTAAGACAAATTGGTGAAAATGGACATGATTTAATTAAAATCTGAAGCCTTCACAGTGCTTGTCTCCTAAATGAAACTTGTAATGAAAATGAAAAAGATAATTTCTAAAAATTGCAAGCACCAGATTATTTTTTTTTACATTAATAAATAACTTATGAATAGAGTCTTCCTGGTAGCAATGGAGGTAGATAAGAATCCAAACTTTCAGACTTCTACTCACCAAGACAGGAGAGATTTCAGCAGAGCATTGCTTCATTACACCCCAAACCCACCCCATGCAAAATCACTTTCTGAAGGGTCACACTCACTCCAGGATTCCTCCAATACATTCCCAAAAAAAGGTAAAAAGGAACAGGCCTGCGTGGGGTGTGCTGTTTCCAGCATCTTCATGGAACAAATGACCAGAGTCCCAACAAGGGGATTTGTCCCTGTGAGAATTCTGAAGGTTGGAATGTTTATTTCCCTGCCTGTCTCCTTCCCTGAGGGATGCTCAATAAAAACCAAATGGCTGAAAATATTTTTTCCCCATGTTGACCATTGTCACATTTCAGATGTGAATTTAAATTCCTTTTAACAAATACAAGCAGGTGATTTCTGGCTTGCTGTTTTCCTTTAATGCTCACACAGACATGAAACCAAGTACCTCGGGGYAGGGCTTTTGAGCAGCATATTTTTTAATTTGACTTTGTCCAACATCAGTTAAAAGTGCCCTCACTCCCTGGACCTGTGCAGAATGCAGCACTGGGCACATTCACCCAGAGGGGAAAACTCTGCCAGCACCTGCCCCCAATTCACAGCCAGGTTCAACCATCTCCTGCAGGGAAATGTGGGCAAAGCATCCAAGCTACAGCACAAACTGGAAATAAAGAGAAAATGAACCCCCAGCATCATGAGGTTTTTATCATTAAGTACCATCTACRATAAGAATGCTCCACAAAATCTCCTTTTAATAAAAGTCTCCCAGCATTTGCAACTTCCATCTAAAATCTGGTCCTCATGTGGAATTTCTTCCCCTTCTTACTTGTCAGAGCAGTAAGAGCCTCAAACAAAGTTCAAAACAGACAGGCAGTCTTGTTCAAAACAACTGAACTGTTTGAGTCTTCACACACCTTTAAATAAAGTACTTTATTAAATACTCCAACACACAACTGTGTAGCTGCTAAAAAGCTYACACGGGCTCAGCTGCCTCTTTCCCTCTGTGTATTCTCCATTGAGGGCTCTCAAATACAAATGCAAAACCTCCAGCTCGGGAAATGCTGAAGCTTTAAGTTTCTGGAATTAAAAAATATGATGGAGAAGTATTGCTGCAGTCCATTTCACCTTGCATCCCTCTTTGCCACCCACAGCACGCTGCACCAGACACAGGTTTGCTCTGATCCAATAAATACACACAGCCTTACGTTATTTTGAGTTTTGTTTCCAGAGGAAATGCCAATTAAGCAATGACATTCTCCATCTGCCTGCCTGCCAGTACTTCATGTCCCAGTACAATTTTGGAATCAGTAAATTAATTTTGACAAAGTTTTCAGAGATTATTTAATTCCAGCATGCTCTGTGAGCTTTGGCTGCTGGGTAAAGTGAGTCCCAAGTCCATTGGAACAGTAAAAACACACACACTGAGTTTTAAAAACACACACAGGCTACCCACCCTGCATAATTTCTTCTTTAAAATATCTACATCCTCTGCTTCAGAGTTCCTAAGGCATTTGTTATCAAAACCAAGAAAACAAAGTTATTTGCTTTTTTGTTTTTGTTTGCAGCTAGTGGCCTTACAAAACAGAAATGAAACAAAAATCATTACAACAGAAAGTGACACTTTCAACAGCATCTTGATTCAAAGTCTGTGAAAGATCCCATAGCTTAAATCTGAATCACCATTAATAATAAAGCAAAAGTATTTTATGGAAAAGAAAACAAAAATCTTGTCCCTGTTTTTGGTACTGATGTGTATTATAAAGGAGAAAGCCAAAGGAATAAACTGTTCTTTATTTAATGATGATGCTGTACTTTATATGCACAAGCAGACTTCTGKTTTTTTCAAGCTTCCAATAACAAACAGAGAAAACATGTATTATTGATCAGTTGTCTTCTTTTGAATTAAAAATAAGTTTTGAGATTGTCCACASAGTTACTGTGAATCTGAAGCTTTTTCAGGCAATTGTAAATACAAACCTGACTTCTAGAATGGGAAAGCGAGATCCTTATTAGAATTATATTTACATAGTTAAAAAAAAACAACAACAAAACAAAACTGAACAACATAAACATGAAACCAACTGCCAGAAACGGGTGGGTAGCAAGTGCTTGAGCCCCTGGGGATAAATTGGTGGGGGTCACCTGCAGGTAGCCAAGGAGGAAGAGTTACACACATGAAAAACACACGTGCAGAGAGCAAGGCATTGGTTCTTCCACAGCCTCCCAAAGCTGCAGAACACCAGGCTGTGCTTCTCAGCTGAGGATTTCCCTTTTTCCAACAGGAATTTCTCTCCTGGCAGGAGTTTCCTGCTGCCCCAGGTGCCAGCCCTGCCCAGCCCAGGTGAGCTCTGCTGACCAAGGCCACCCAGTCCTGTCCATGTCTGACCCCAGCCCCTGCCTGGGGCTGCTCCTCTGCTCAATTTGGGCTTGATCAGCACCAAATRTGGCTCTTTCCAACAGTTCCTCAAYGCTCTTTGCTTCCTCTGCCCCCTTTCTCTCCCCTCATCCTCACCTGCCCCAGCCMTTGCTCTCTCTGCTTCCCTTTCCGCCTCTGACATTTCTCATTTCTGAGGAGCTCTCCCCTCTCCAACCCCACAAAATCCACCCAGCCTTTCTCCCTCTCACCTGAACATTCCCCTCCACCTTCATTAATGCCTTTTAAGCCTTTCCTCACTCCTCTGCCCACAAATTAAGGCCTTTTTTAGTATCTTTCCCATTATTCTCTCTCCGCTGAGGAACGAACACATTTTAACAAATCAAGAATGCATGAAAAATTCATTCATGTATTTGTACAAGTCTTTTAAGACACAATTATGAATCCTTGATTCGCCATACTTTAGAAACTGTCCAATTAATAGCAGAAATCCTAATTTGTAAAAAGCAAATTGACCTACTGTACTGTTCAAGATGGTATCTTTATTTAGAATGAGTTTCGAGAGGAATCCAGAAGGATGTTTAAAAAATAGACAATATACCATTGGGAGATGTTTTATTCATAGAGACATTGTGAGAAAAAGATTGAAAACACTGAAGAAGACTTAATTATAATCTTGAAATTAATGAAACAATTATGTCTATTTCTCTAGGCAGTGTATGAACTTCTCACATGGGCTGGATCAGTACCAGGCTACAGATTTTGGGGAAAGAGTTTGAAGTAACAAGATTTCAGATCTAGTTTGCTTTTTCCCCCTGCCCATATTTATCTGGTTTGTTTGTATAAAACAGCAGAAAAAAAAATTCACCCTTTTTTACTGAGAATTCCCTGCAATTCTGGAGCAGGCTGTGCTGCTYGGCCTTTGGGCAGCACTGCAGAAATGCAACAGAAATTCCACCAACTGTGGAAATGCATTTTCCACATGAAARGAAGGACTTGAAAATGAGGGACAACCTTTCCCCTCCGCAGAGAGGGAGTGCAGGGGGCAAGGAGAGACCCCTCCACCCACCCCTGCCTTCCTGGGGGGSTACAAACACAAGAGAGGATGGAGCAGCACTGACCTTTATATGAATAATTTCATATAAAGGATGGGCCAGAGCTGAAGCAGTTCAGTGAAGGTGGTCAAAGGCTGAAGGGAATATGCTCAAAAAAAAAAGAAAAAGGCAATATGTATGACTAAAAATAATAATATGTATGGTTAAAATATAATAATYCCATATAGATGCATGGTTTATTTTCCCTTATTTTTCCCTTGTTCATTTTCTGCTTATTTACTGCTGAGTGCTGCCCTGATGAAAATGAACCAGGGACTTAAATCAAAGTTTTCCCAGTCAGAGCATGGCCAGAAGTGTGGAGCCCAATGAGCACCCAGTGGCTGCTCCTGCAAGRGGAGTGCACGTGAGGCTAACACAGGCCTTGGATTTTGTCTGATCTGTGTTGGACTGTTAAAAAATAAAAAAAAAAAATTCCCTATTTTTGACTGCTAAGCAACAACAACTGAAGACCACTGCCTAACTCATTTAAACATTTGTATAACTGTGGTGTGAAATCTATTATTATAAATCTATTTCTGTGGCTGTTTGATGGCAGCAATAAACAATAATTCTGTGCAGAATAAACCACAATAATGCACTGCAGAGGAACACAGGCACCGGCCCTCACAGAGGAAGCACAGGAGGATGGCAGCTGCAGCACAAGGCAATTAATTGGTTAATTACTGCCCAAACGGCCTCTCTGGCTAAACCCATCCTTGCTCTGCTTCTGCTCTTGGTCAAGGAAAGAAGGAGAAAGAAAAGGGGAAAAACAACAAAGCACCCATTCAAAATTCCAACATTTGAGTCTGTCACACACTATGGAAATGCAGAATTTTTTTTTCTTCACCAAGATCTCAAGAAGTTTATACATGGTTTCAAAGCAGAGAATGTAARGAGCTGCTTGTTTACTGATTTCTGCTGTATATTGGACATTTGAGATCTCTGTTATAGTTTTGGTCTAAGCTAACTGACCTGGAACGACTAATTAATTATTCCATGCCTTAGTTTGCCCATCTGAAAGAAATATATTATCACCTGCAGAGCCTTGGGAGGTGACTTTGATATTTTTTAATAGAAGTGCAAATTCACATTGCAGGTTTACAAACTGCAATGCATTTCAAACAACTGGAATTTAAATAAGTCTTTGATCATCCAGAGAGAATTCTGGAGGTTCTCAATTCCTGCTCTTAAAAGTAGATTTTCATATTTAAAGAATATCAGTTTAGCAACCATTCCCATTATAACGTGAAGTGTCTTCTGTCTTTATTATTTGTAAACAAGCAATTTCTTTATTAAGGGGAAAATCACTCTCCTGCTGCTTGAGGCATGTGATAACATTGTAGATGAGTTTTATTTCCCTTTTATTCATGTTAGGATTTATAACCAAGCAAGACACAGTTTCACTTTTTTTTTTTTTTAATTCATGGTATCATATAGGAAACGGTTTCAGCAATTCTCAAGATGATTCCTCACTTATTACTTTGCAGAGGGAAAACAAACAAGAACCACAATACACCAGCTGGGCTAAAATCTCTTCAGCTTTTAGCCTGACCCAGATGYAATTTCTTTTTAAATGGGGTGGAAAAAGCCCACACAATTCGTGGAGTTTCCTAGGTATTAGAAACATAAGTAAATAAAATGTTTCAGTTATTAGATTTGTGCCTCAGATGTGTTTTCCAAATTAATATGCCTTAAAACAAAGTTTGAAATAGCAACATACTCCTGGCAGAGTGAAAAAAAAATATGTTTAAACAGAGATGTAATGAATTGGAAATAAAATGTAAGGCCAGTACAGCATTTTGTACTGAATCASTGCCATGGACAAAGATATTGGGATGGTTTGAGGTGCCCTGGTCCTCACAGCAGCTCTGATCCTTTGCAATTAGTGCAGGAAGTCCATTTTCCCAAGAGGTGCAAAATAAAGGGAAGCAGTAGTCACTGTCTCTTATTATTCTCATCAAAAATYTGCCTTGATTGCAATGAAATAGTCTCAGCAGCCCAGGGGCACAGTGCATTTCCAGAGCCCTGCCGGCAGCCACAGCCCAGCCGATGCTGATGTACTGAGCCCTGGCCAGAAGGGTGCTGTGTGTGCCCAGAGGCCCCCGAGCCACACCAGAACCCAGCCAGGCACACCTGGGGAGCACTGAAATATTCCTGAAASGTCAGGACAGCGTCCATGCAGCCCTGACATCACTCCTGTGCTCCTAACCCTGCTCCCTCCTTTCTTTCACTCACCCGCCACACCTGCAGAAAACACCCAGGTCAGAGGTTAAAGATGGAATGGATACATCTCCATTTTAAAAATTCCTTCCTTTTTTACATGTGAAAAAATGCATATTTTATGATTGGCTTTCACAAATATTAAAATTAATATTGCATGTGTTATGTTAGAAAGTTATGCTGTATTAATTTTTTTAAGTAGTGTGTTAAATATAGTTTTAGATTATAACAAAATGTTAAAATAGAAACTGTGCTATGTAGGATACTTTTTTTTAAAGAAGGACTTGCAGCAAGATAGCAGCCACAGGACACCTGAATCTTTCAGAGAAAGAGAATTTATTGCTCCACATCAGAAGAAACGAACTTCTTCCTGCCTCCTCAGCCCTGAAGATGCTGTCAGGATTCAGAGGAAGAAGCCGACCATGACCAGACAGAATCCTGTGTTTGAATGGAATTTATGCATCATGAATGAGGTGCATGAATATGCAACAGGCYGTTGCTTTTAAGGGTTAATCCTCTGTTAACGTGGGTCCTTTTTTGGGCTTATTTTGCCCAGAAAGAGGTACCCGGGCTGTCTGTAACTCTTTGTTTTTATTGTCTTGTATTGTCCTTAATCCTAATTGTCCGAATTGTTATTACTCTAATTGTATTACTATTTTTAAAACCATTTTATTGCTATTAATTTTTTTTAAAAATTAAAAGCGAGTGATTGGCGTTGTTCACAATCCCATCAGCTCCATGGCATGGACGGTGGGCAGTGCAGGGCCAGTGCTCAGGAGCCCTCAGTGTTCAGGGGAACCCCAGCACTGAAGGGCTCTGCTGAAGGCACAGCTGTGCAGGGACCACTGGCAGGAAAATGAGGCCTCCAGAACTGGGGAGAAAAGCTCTGTCTGTTTTGGCAYGTGATCATTTTCACTAAAAATATTTTTCAGAAGCCATGTCATGTTTCRTATTTAATGATGTTCCTCCAAAGTCAGAGCAGTGGAGCATTGCAGGAGGGTTGGGTTTGCACAAGAACCAGGCGAAGTTAATGCTGTTTTAAAGCACTTTTGGAGCAAAGTTTCACTGGAGAGCTAATTACTGAGAGCTGAGAATGCCTCCAGTTTAAAAGTTCCTTAATCCCTCATGGAAGAGCTGTGGGTGCTGACTTTCTTACCTTCTTTTAAAGTGCAAGCTGTTAAAAATGCTAATTGTCTGAATTCACAGAATTCTCTCTTCAAAGAGAAATAACACTGTTTTGAAAGGCAGCTTTTGAATACGATTTTGATTCTAAAGCAGCCTATTTAGAGAAAATGGGATCCATAAATGTCAACACCACCTGTATTCTGCTTGATAATGYGCCTGCTTTCTGACAACAGCATTGATAAGCCACAGGCACACTAGAACAAACATCTCTTACTTTATCTGCTAGATAAAACTTGAAGGAGGTGGTGGTTACTAGGAAACTTTCTGTTCCTAATTTGTTTCAACAGAAATCTGCAAATACAAGTTGAAGYATCAAACAATGCCAAGGAAAATTGGGTGGATTAGCATTTTCCCTGAAGAAGGCAGGGAGGTTAKGAGCCTCCTTGGCTTTGGTGACAAGCTCTGTATACAGCACTGCAAAAACCACAGAATTTAGAGGCAAACTGTCTTTGGAGCCTGTTGTGACGATAAGAAAATGCTGTGTGACACATTAAATGAGAAATAAACATTCTGACAATGCAGAACCCAATCTCCTGCCTTCTGCTCATAGAAAAGACACGACAGAAAAAGCCTGGAGGCAGCAGAACACCTTAACAGGTAATGAAATAAATGCACTGAGATAGTATTTTACAGGAACTACTGGAGAGAAGTTCTGGTTATTCCAATTACGAGGAATGAAATTTTGGCCTTGTGATAAGCACAGCTAAAAAGAACAAAGGAGGAACAGCTACAGCTAGCAAATTTTTTTGTCTGCTGGAAGTYTCCCGAGGAAATTTTTAATAATGGATGTCATTTTCCTACAGGAGTTTTTGTCAATATTTTATGATGGCACAAAATGGCAGCTTAAATCCAAGAAGTAGCCAAATACTTTAAAAACGCTCCCATAAAGTTGTAAAAACTTTTGCATTCATTTTTGAAATGAGTGGTGATTCTAACAATGTGATATTCTAATGAATCTTCTTTTTATATTATTTGTTTCTTATTTTGATTGCCAGGTTATTTTACACAGAGAAAAAGATGCAGGGGAATGAGAAAGGAAATCTGAGGTCAAGCAGCATCACAGTCCTCTATGAAATATTCATTGGTACCTGAACAGGACAATTTCAATGTTGTTTTGCATGAAAATCTTTAAAAGGGAAGAAAAAGGGGAAAGAAAACACACAGATCACAGAGTTACCACGCAACAGGTGAGGTGAGTGACCCATTGAGCTGCAGGTGAGGCTGACAGTGGCCAGGACACAGCTGGGCAGGGCAGAGAACACACAGAGGGTCTCCCCAGCACCAAGATGAGAAATCACCCAGAACTTCCC
>JACDOX010000077.1:144336-231508 GCA_014549065.1 Cardinalis cardinalis
AGCAGTGGGGATGAATTCCCTCTGAAGCACCAATGCTGCTCCAGCAGCAGGAGCTGAAGCAGGGGGAAGCAGTGAGGGGCAATGGTTGACAGGCACCAGAAATTAAACCAAACTCTTTTCTATTTCCAGCATCTCAGCARCAACCAAGAAACCCCACTGTGCAAGAACCCAGTATTCCCTGACTTTCATGCACAGTTTCTTCCTTCCCCACTGTTTCACCGTTCTGTATCAGGAGCTGCATCATGCTCCATGAGGAAGCCCAGAGCTGGTCCCTGCTGCAGGGCTGTGCAGCCACTCCTGGCACKGAGAGCTCTCACGCTGCATTGCTGCAGCTCTGCCATGGCAGCAGGAAGGAGATGGAGCATGTGGATTACCAAGGGATGGGATTGTGTCTAGAATCTTCCATCTCTCTCTGGGAARGCTTCATGCTCACGTGGCTGGTTTTGGCTCAGGTTTTGAGATTTAATGTTTTCTAGCAGCCTTTCTACTCCACTCCTCTGCAAAACAAGTTATGAGAGAGTGGGGAAAATTATTTATTGGGCTGCTGGGAGGAAGTTGATTTTCTTTTGGAGTATTTATCAAATTCTTTCAAGTCTCTGTGGTTCAACATATTTAGCTACATCAAAGCCAAAGCATACACTTTTGAGCTATTCATTTTCTGTTAAAATCCACATTCTTGGATGCTGAAATGTTTACTGCACTTTTTCCAAGCTYTGGAGTTTGTGGTCTGCTGGCTGTATCAGTACCAAAACTATTTTGGATGACTGCAGTCTGCAAGAATATTTACTGAAACGATGCACTGAGGGAACAGGTTCATTGTTTACACTAGGAAGATTAAATTAGGTCTAAACATTTACAGGAATGCTCTTTTTATTCCTTCTACCCCTGCAGCCAGATTCTCAGTTACACATCAGCTCTCAAAACCTGAATTTACAGCAGGAAATACAGCTGGTGTCATCCCCATCCCAGTAAAACTCCAGGAGTGTTTCACACCACCAGGAGTGTTTCACAGGGCTCACACTGTTCTTTTCAGACAATGGAAATGTTTCCCTTCCAGGTGTTGAGGTTTCCTCCCTCCAGACTTCTGAGCCATCCAGCTGCACCCCAGGCGCCCATCCCTCCACTCTCAGCTTGTCTCAAACATCTCAAATACATCACCAGGTGTCAGGCTGGGACCCAGCAGCAGCAAAACACTGCTCAGCACGCAGAGCATGAACCCAGCCCTGCTGTTAGCTTCCCCTCCACCCCTGATTACTCATTAGTACTTCAGCTGATTAGAGAGAGCAGGAGCTGCTGGTGGAGCCCTTATTCCTCAGGGCTGCTGCACTCAGGTTTGACAGACACCTTTCCAAGGGGCTGTGCAAGAAGCCAAAACAAACAACAGGGACTGAAGCAGGAGATGAGAATCTCCAAGGGAGAGATTCACCTTGAAAAGAGATGCTCACTGTGGTTCCTTCCACTCCTGTCTGGGATCAGCCTCTCCCCACAGATCTGACCCCCATGGAAGGGTACTTCACCTTCCACACGCTCATGCTGACAGAAATGARACAGGAAAAAGTCAATTTTCAGAGGCTACAGAGAAACAGAACGAGCAGAAAGCAACTTCCTCACCTCCCAGTTCCCAGAGACTGCAGAAGCCCAAATCACACATTCCTGCTCTGGCTACACCAGCACCAAAAAGGCTCAAATGTGAAGCCTCTGGCCAAATTATCACTCAGCACCCTCAAGGCAGGGTTGGGTGTTCAGGCTCCTGCTGCTGCTGCCCAGGGSTCCCTCTGTGCTGGGGCTGCTGTCCCCAGCTGTCCCTGTCCCCTGTCACAGCCAGGCTGATTACACACATGTGCAAACCCAAAGGGCACTGGGAATATTTCCCTGTCTGCTCTGGGTGCCCTGACCCCCAGGGCAGCTCTGACTCTGACCCTCATCCATGGAGAAAGTTTCCCAGACTTCAAGCTAGACTGGAACCCACAAAAGTGTGAAATAGAGTAYAGACAGCAGTGCAGGTGGATCACTGGGTGAGGAATTGAGGTTTGGGGATTTTTAGTATGTTGTGGATGGCAGCAAGATGGAGGGCACAGGGGGCTGTCCTGGGTTTCTTCTTCACCTTCTTCCTCCTTCTCCTTGGGTTTGGGTGGCATTTTGTCATTGGGTGGAAAAGTCTGCACTGGGGGCTCTGTGGGATCAGTTATTGGGGTAAAAGGGAAAATAATCCAGGTGTCAGCTCTTAATTGGACAAAACTATCCAATGGTCTTAAAAGCCCTTGTACCAAGAGATTGTTGGCCATTTTGTSCCTTCTGATGGAAAGCTGCCCAACTCMCAGCASTGAGACTRTTTTACTGATAAGAAATAATAAACACTTGAGTCCCAACATGAATTACTCTTTCAAGTGCCTTCAATCCAGACCCAGAGAAACCCAGAGCTGGGGTCCCCACACACAGGCTGAGATTAGCAGAGCCAAACCAGCAGCCTGCTGCACCAAKTCACATGCAGCTATCACATTTACAGCTCTGCCTCACAGTTTGGGAAGAGCCAGAACAGTTTCCACCTACTACACCAGAAAAGTAATTCAATCGACTTCAATCCTTTTTACAAATTAGCCTTCAGCTGGCAATTTTCACTGCAAAACTATTATAACAATTTTCTAACTGATTCAGTTCAAGTAATAGCTATTCAATAACATTTTCCAAGGAAGAAGCACTCAGATTTGTCAGTTTGCATGTCTAGAAAGGTCTTTACAGGCTATTATTGTATTTCTTACTCTGTGTATGGATTGTGTGCCACAAAAAAAAAACAACCACTTGCTTCATTTGTTTAATCACAAACCACCATACACTGACAGCCAAAAACCTCCTCACAGCACCCAGAACTGAGGAAATRTTGAGCCCCTAAAGAAGCACTCACCTCTCATTGTGAAAAGGGTACTCAGGATTTAAAATCAACTCTGGTTAAAGAAGGGTTAATCCCCAGAACCCAAGAACAGTAAAAGCCTTGAATGTTCCTTCTTTGACAAATCAGTCTTCTCACCCAAAAATATGTCAACAGTTCAGTGTGATCTGGTCATAAAGACAAATTATTGCAAAGCAGGTTATTGCTCTGATATTTAATATAGGATAGAAAAATATTCCTAAACCAAYCTGCTTCACACCCTGTAATAATGAMATCACTTTGCAGAGTCCTACAGAAAAGCCATAAACTGCATGGAAACCACAATTTACTAAAGATGCAAATTAAGAGTTAARCTGGAAAGCAAGAGAGTTCCAGTCCACTTAGAGAGCAGTGGACACTCACTGGCAGCTGAGCTTCCTCACTGGCTGCTGTGTTTGGCTCTGTCCAACAGAAAAGAATCTGGRGAAAAAAACCAAGTGAGTGGTAATTTCCATTCAGAATACATTAATCAATTTTTTTCTACAATACAGGAGACCTAGATACTTTTTTTCCTGTATTTTTGTGGTTGCTGTACAGCTTTGGTCTACTTGTTAAAAGAAAATAGTTATAATAACTTAAGGGCATTAAACTTCTTGGTTCTCCTTTATTAAAAACTTCTTGTCTATCATGAGAATTCTGCTCACATTCTCCTAATGTGCCTGAAACTTTTTTTTATTGGGTTCTTATTCCAGAGGTCTTGACTTGTTCTGGTAATTTGCAAATGCTGCCAATCCCTAGCAACGACTTTGTTGTAAAGTTGTGTATTTCTTTTATCACCAAGTTACATTACAGAAATTTAAAATACCATTCAGAACATGTGTTCAATACCTTTCAAAGGTACAACACTAACAATGGAGCTATGATTTTTTTRAAATTCTTTTTTTTAAATTTTAGCTGGTTAGAAAAAGTACACAAAACATTATCTAGTGGCCATTTATCACTGACTTTGAGAGCAAAAATAATGAATTTGTTATGTATTATACTAATTATCTTCTGTAAAAAAGGAAAAAGTAAAATATTTCTGTGAATTAAAGTACAGAACAGTGAAGCAATGTGACCAACAGCTCCAATCCAAGAAATATGAATTAACAATTMTCTAAAAATTTCCTAAGTAGCTGATCCAAAAAATCAGTTCCCAGGAGTTTCAGAGAAAAAATTCTCTGATTTCCAAATTAGATATATGTTCCATTAGGGGTTGCACTAAACTCCCACAGCTTTTGGCTCTGCACATTTCACTGTAATGTAGAATAGAATAAATTATGTAGCAACCTGTTAGGAGCCAATGGTGGTAGAACTGTATTAAAAAAATAGATTAAGAAAAAAATTACTGTATAGGGGTTTGGCATGAAAGGAAGGAAAAAGCCAATGGCAATTACACAGATTGAGAAAGCTTCCAAAGAATGTGATTTTGAAGCAAAAGCCTTCTCCTGCTCTGAGGGGCTGTTTTGGGGTGGAGAAGGGGAGGGTTTGCTTTGAGGTTGGGGGCTTTTGTTCTCTCCAGCCACAGGGGTGTCCACAAATCAATGCAATGGCRACCATAAATCCCCAAAACAGTTCCCTTAAGTTGCAGGGCCCTTTTTTCCATAAACATCTCAAGTAATAACAGATATGTGGAGCAGAGCTGGGAGCTGAGCTCAGGGGCCCCYCTCCTGCTCACACCTGGGCAGGTGACACCAAGCAGGTGACAGGGAAGGCTCTGGCATGTGGCACCTTTTCACCTGACCCTCTCCTGCCCTCAGCACGGGCAGAGCCATGGCAGGGGCTGCTCCTCACCCCTGGGCTCCCAAACCCTGAGCTTCAATTCTGTTTGTCAGRGGGACATCAACAAAATGCACCATGAAGTTCATCCCGTGCCCCCATCTCCTCCAAACTGCTTCACCAGCTCCCAGAGATTGTTTTGCTGCTCCTGCACAGCAAGGYAAATATAACAGTCTAAAGGTGTTTTGAAGAATGGGGAAAGAAAGCCTTTTGAATATCTCTGCAGATAGCAGGAGATCTTTCTCTTCCCAAGAAAGTGCTGAATATACAATTAAATGCTAAACAGTGCTACAGACATTGTTATATTCAGAACTGTTCCATAGAGAAAAATCATCTCTTTCACAGATCTGACAACTGTAAACCCTACTTTTATACAAGAGYTCAACATCTTTGTTAATCAAAAGGACAGACTTGTAAGACACACATATTTCTAAGTCTGAGTGAAACAGATCATGTTCCTTTTCAGAGACCTTGGTACTACTTGCCCACGATACACCACAATTCCATATGTGCAAATAAAGCACATGTTAAACGGGTTACATTAGCTCTGTTCCTGATTTGTTGGCTTGTCTGGGTTGGAGTTGATCACAGAGTTCTCGGGTTCTGTCAGAAAAAAACAAAACAGTTTAAGTGAGGCCAGTGCTGCCCGCGAATCTGATGTGGCAGCCCAGCTTCTGTTTTGTCCAAGAAGTCAGAGACAAGGAATCAAGATGTATTGTGATTTTCGTTATTAATTTAGATTTGTACTTGGAAATGGATGTAAGCCCTTTTCCCTTCCACATTTTTAAAAGTTTATTATTATTCATTAAAAAAAAAAAGATACATACAAGTAATCTAACTTGTAAGAACAGGAAACAAGGTCAAACCARAGATGCCTCCAGTTCAATACTCCAGCAGATGTCTGAGGAAGCTTTGAGAACATGACAAGTACCAGGGACAGAGTGTACACAGCATTCTGTGGGAATGTTCTACAATCCAAAGATTCAGGGGTCAAGAACCTCTTGAAGAGAAGTAATTTTTTTTTAATACAAAAAGCCTTAATAATTCGAATTTGTTGCCTACTTGTCCAATTGCTTTTAAACCCACACAGATTTTATTATCTACACACAATGCATTGGATCAACAACTTCCACAGCTTAACTTCAYGCTGTGTGAGGAACTGTTTGCTTTAATCACACTGAGCCAACCACTTGCTGAGCTCGATAGCTCTTAATTCTCATATGGAAGAGACAACTCCCTCCTGTTCTCTTTCTCCAGCTAATTCATACTTCCTCTGTTTTCTTTTCTCAGCCTCAAAGCTCCTAGCACGAGTTACTTAAAAACAACAGTTCCATTCTSCTGATAGTTGTGCAGCATTCTTTCCTAGATCTTCTGCAGTTCTACTGCACCCCGAGACAAAGATCAAACCCACAGACAATATGAAGGAGACACTCATGTCCTTTATTTCCACTCTCTATCAATTTCTTGACATTCTGTCTGTCTTTCTGGATTTTAACCACTGTCATCCAATATTTCCACAAAACATGAGAAATATCAAGACCTTGTTTCAGAAGCTGTGGTTTTTTTTTGAAATCTAGAGTTGTCCAGGATACCTGGAATGAATGTGGGGGAAACATTTTACTCAGCCACACACTTTTAACATCATTATCAGACTTCAAACGTGCTCTGCCCGTGTGTTTGCCAGCATTTCACAGCAAATACATTCATCACACTTTGTCCTCCAGGAAGAGTGGTTCTGCTCTGMATGAAGCACAGGACTAACCAACAAAAGCAGCTTTTCTTTACTCCTGGTTTTACATCTGTGTGAGAATGGTTCCCCAGGCCGCACAGCCAGTGCTGAACTGCASAAGAAGTGAGAGGCAAAATCAGAGAGTGCTGCTGGCAGGGGCTGCACTGCAGCCTCTCCTTTGTGGGATCAAACCGTCCCTCTAATGGACAGCCCCATTCCATGAAAGACATGGAGGTTTTCAATGCATGGCAAGTTACCTAATCTTGAAAAAAAAAGTAATAATGTCCAAGTCTTCTAAATTCAATAATTTGCAGTTTTGGACAGTCTTGAATTCCTCCAAAATGTACTTGAACTTTGGCAAGGTGGCTTTTCAGGGTTAATGACAGGCACTAAAATGAACTCTATTTTATATGCTGGGTTATTTAAATGTACACTAATATTTAACACATAAAATAGATGTTGAAACATAATCTGGGCAAACTCTATATCAAACTCAATAGAATCCAATGCCAAATCTGACTGGCATCAGTTAACRATCCCCTGCTTTTCAGACAGAGGAAATGTCAACAAATGCAAATGCTTTATTCTACTTTCACTCCATAAAAAGTMATTTTGTAGCGTCTATTAAGCATTAAAAGTAAACACAATCACAACTCTGGAATTTCCAGAAACATGCAGAMCTCATTTAGRCAGCTCCTGAGCAGAAAAAGTGCCATATTACTAAGCAGTTTACATTTTTATGTATTCTTTTGGGAATTCTCCGTACAGGCTTCTGATATCAGAGTGGCAATTCCCATCTTTTGTTTTGTCTCTATCAACCTGCCAGGATAATTAAACTCACAACTCAGCACRTCTCAGTGCCTGCAGAATCTTCTGGACAGACATCAGAAGACTGGCATGGAAGCAACTCRTGTCTCCCCAACGAGGAGGAGAAAATCTCCAGCAGCAGATGTCCAGCTAATCCAGCCTCAAAGGCAGGAACAAAYGCCAGCCACAAAAAAATGAACCGAAGCTGAAAAGAGCACATGTCCCCCTGCCCCAGAAAAGGAGGAGGTCTGCTGAGCAGACCCATCTATTCTGTTTGACCTGACCGAGTGCCAAGTGCAAATCCTCAGCGGAAATGCCAAGGAAAGTCTCTGCAGCCCTCACTCCAAGCCCCTTGGGCCTCCCAGCAGTGGCCCCAGCTCAGGACAGAGATGCCTGGGCAGCCACACCGCTCCTGCACACCTCCACTGCTACTTCACCACCTTCCCAGTGTCCCTCCCCACACAGCCCCTGCACAAATTCCACAGTTTAAACCTCAAACCACTCTGGACACTGGAACCTCCCACCAGCAGGGTCAGGCAACCATGAGCAGAACAGAATTCACTTGGGAAGTCTCCCAGTCTCTCACCTGGCCTAAGCTCTGCTCTACTCCCAGGCACAAGACAACTCTTAAACCATGGCTCCCTCCCTTGCAAGGCCCATTTTGTCAAATATTCTCAGAAAACAAAATTTTGGCTGGAGAAATGGATTTTTATATAGATAATCAGCACAAGAGGAAGGAAACATTTGGGAGCTGTTTGGCCAGCATGTGTCTCTGTCTGTTCCACAGCCCCTTGAAGACACTCAGCAAAGAGGGGATCTATTTTCACTTCTTCTATCAGACTCATTTAAGGACRTGTTTTGACTCAGTTCTTTCGCACTTAGGTCATTCTCCAGGAATAAACTGACTGGATTTTCAAGTTTTTCTCGAAGAGACTTGCTCAAACTGTTTTGTTCTGCACAACTGCTCATAGTCATCAGGAAGAGTTGGCCCAGCTGACCCCTTGAGCTCCCCTTGGCACTGCAGAGTGTCTATTTTAGGTAGCTCCCACACAGATTATATTGGCTTTTGCAAATGACACATGTGGAACTCAATATTCACTAGATATTTTATAGAAATACTGTTAATTCAAGACCAGGCATTCTCCTGGCACTACCCAATGGCACTACAACAATCAGGCAGATTTGTCATTCACTGCTGAAACCAAGGATAGTTCAAAAAGATACTCAAGGCATTTATGTTAAGAAGGTCCATTATAAGGGGAACAAACTTTAAAGCCAGAAAACTCAACCTTGTTATAGAACCTGAACTAGATATTACAGAATTAAACAGAGAAYTAAGGAGGCTTTTTTGTGCATTTGGGTCTTCTTTGTTCAAACAGAAAAAGACTAAAGCCACTAAGAAGTTTGAGCAGCTAGATATTGATCAAAACTCTCCTGCATGGTGGTGAGAAAGTCTGTAAGATTATAATTTCCCATATTACTGCTCAAAACTTAAAAATACCTAACACATATGCTCACTAGAACTGATGGAAGAAGGAGTGCTGGAGGAAATAGAAGATCTGTTCAGGATAATCTCCTACTGCTTGACATTGTCCAGGACCCACCATCAAAAAGCAGGAATAAATAAAGTCATTAAAAGCTCCATTTGCATCWGCTTCATTCTGGGATGTAAATGACTGTAAGATTCTTTCCCAAACCAGGCATATCAGTTGGAATGGAACAGTAAAAATCAGTTCTGGGGCCCAGCTGGGGCATCCAGGCTGACCAGGAATTGGAATACCAGGGYGGGTACCAGATAGCCTCAATTAGTGCCTAATGACTTCCTCCGTAATGGACATGACAAAGTTCCAGTGTCCTCAACAATKTCAGGAATGCTTTCCTCAAGAGGAAAAAAGGACTGCAGATTTTACACCCAGAAAATGGGATGTGGCCTTTTTCTCTGAACTACTACCAGGAGTGTGCCAGGAGATTCTTACTAAAAAGTTTTTAAAGCCAACAGAGTCTTTATTTCAGTATTTCCAGCAAGGCATCATTATTCCTACTGTTCTCCAGGGTAAACCTCACTTAAGCTTGGCCCATTTAATATARTAGAAGAATAACCAGAAATCAAGTAGAATTTTGTCTGTGACTTGCTCAACAGTGTTAAAGTAACTCAAAAAGTTTGAGTGCTTTGGTGGCAAATTGCCATCTGCCCTAAGCGTGTCCCAAAGGCTCTGGGAAGTGATTTGAACACTGATTTTTCAGTGTTCTGAGCTTCTTTTAAAAGTCTCTCATCCCTTATTTCACAAACAGCAGTAGGAGTCTGCAAAAGTACCTTGCAAACAGCTGTAGAGTCAGATCCCCTGCATGTGTCACACATTGCCAGCCCCCCCTCAGTCAGAACAGGGCAGAAAGGAAATAAAATAACATGGAACAAACCCTCACTCCCAACAGGAGGAAAGCTTAACAACAGTAGAAGACCAATTCTGATTTCAAGGACGATATACTAACTACACCTAAAATAAAAGATAAACTAAAGTTCTCTTACAGTGAGGCATGGCCATTAAAGATGAATGGGTCAGCATTAGCACAATTGCAGTTTTAAAAATATTTCACGCTAAAATAATAACAAATATTTTCTTTCTCTAAACCTTGAATATCAAAGGATATGGAGTTAATTAATTTTGATAATCAGCTATGTTTGATATTTTGCTAATTCAAACAGTATTTTCCAGAAAAACCCTTCAGATTTTTATATAGGCAAGTATAAGAAAAGCAACAAAAAAGGTGTTCTGGTTATGAAAAAGACAGAGGATAGGAAAAGTTTAAGGTTTTTTGAGGGGCATTTMATTCTAAATATGGCCTTAAGGTCTTTAAATTTAAATAATTTCAGGGAAATAGCTGTTCTWGAACATAAAGATTCCCCTCATCTCTTAAAGCAGCCATGAGACATTTCCTGAACACCTGGCAGGAATTGCTGCTGGTTGCCCATTTGAAATCCTGCAGGTTTCTGCTGCACCCTTGCACAGGGACAATTCTGCAGCTCTAATTAGAACAAAGAAGTCCTTGATTGAGTGGAGTGCTGAAGCCACCAAGTGATCATATTGTTAGATTTAACCTTTCCCACGAGATGCATCTTCTGGCAACAAAACAGAAAYGTAGCAGCATTTATTGTGTTCTATTCATTACTCAAACATACAGCACAAGAGTTTAGTTGATAAAATAGCAGTGGGGATAAAAAAAAACCATCCTCAGTATCAGTCCCTTCATTGTGCACAGCAGCACCAAGGCACTGATGCCTTTCATTTGGGTACAAAACCAACCAAAGGAGCTTTTTTCACACCAAAATATCCCACACTGAGCAYGGGGGCAGTCCATAGTGTGGGACTGCTACACACCAGCAGCTCAGGGAAAAAAACAGTGTAAATAAGGACTTGGTGAACCCAGTCTCTATCATAGAACACCGCTGCTCTACGAACATTTCTGCATTTCAGAATTCTAGAAACCAAGGGTATTTACCAAACCCACCCATGGGTGTGTTCTTTCTGTCTCCTAACAGACTGAGCATTTTCATGGGCCAGGATTATTAACAGGAACCTTCACCTGCAGAGTACCTTGTACCAAGCTGTGAGTGAAATCCACTGGTGATAAAAATAATGGAGAATCATGCCCTGTTTGGCATTTTAGTCTTGATTGAGTCTGATGAGTTCTGAAAACTCCACAAATTTTAAAAACAATTATAAAATTACAATAAATTGCAGTGAAAGATTAGTTCAGCTTGGCTTTGTCAGGATGAGCCACATTTGCAGCATTTTCAGTCATTCTCTCCCATCCAACACTGTAACAGCACCCACAGGGTTATTCTGTGATGGAATCCACAGGAAGTATCCCAACCCCACTTCTCTGATGAAGCAAATCTATTGATATTAAATGCTCAGCCCCAGATTAAACCAAAACCAGCAGCCACATTCCAGGCTGATTCTTAATTTGCTCTCAGCTGGAGTCTTCATCCAGAGCTATTTGATAGAACTGGGTGCCTTTCAAATGCATTCTTGCATCTTTGGAAATGCTTTGAAATGTTGARTTTTGTGATGTTTGCCTGCATGCCTGTTCAGTGAGTATAATGACCACGGAACTGCCTCTTGTACACTTTAAAGTCTGACTTGGCTTTCCAAAACAATTTGTAACTGTTGTCTCCATTGAAAGTTTTTAGGAGAGGAACACTCCACTACATAGATCAGCTATCATTAATTTTGTTCTTTTGCGTTTAGTTATTTTCATTTTTGTTATCTTCAAAAAGCCAGATGATACAGCTTCACATGCATTCCMATCCCCAAATGCCCATTTTATTTTCTCCAGCAATGCTACTTTCAGTTAACAAGTAAAGTGTAAATGAGATGAGCTCACAAACAATTGGAAAAAAGTTACTGCTGTGCTCAAAATATTAAAAACTTTAGAGAAGGCAATAAAGGTCCTGCGAAAGCAAAAATATGCGACTCTGATAAATTTCTTTGCACAAAGTGAGAAAGCATCTCTCATATATATATACACTCATACACACACAAAGATCTTGCCTCAAGCCACTTATATCCATTGTTAATTACAAAACTTACTGTGGAAAGCAAGAAATGGTATCTRGCTCATAAAAGTGCTTAGTAATTGTTAAGAATTAAGAAAAGGACTCATCTAATTTGAGATATACATCTCTCAATTAGTGTTGTGTTATTTTTGTGCATTATGTTTACTGTGCAGAATTTCTCCATGAGGAATCAGATAATAGACATCAGTTATCATTTTGCATTGCTACATGTATGTGACAGAGTTCCATTATGAAGGAACAAATAGACCCTTGCAGCTCCAGGGGAAAACGAGAACAATCAATTAAAAATAAAAATAAAGGAGGACAACATCCATTCAAAGAAGTCAATCTTTCTACTCCATTTTGACCTCATTCACAGGGATTCTGGTTTTGCTTTCAGAAGTCCGTAATTTCAACACACCCCAAAAAAAAAATAAAGTCAGGTACTTGTCATAAACTCATTTTTTACTTGGTCATTAATGGTTGGATGAAACCTCTGTGAAGCCTGAGGCTTCTGCAAGCAGATAAAACCTGGTGTACCAACAGAATAATTATAAATTGCAGGATTTTAGCTACATGCTCTTCAGTCACTTCTATGAACTTGCACGGAAGACTTTCAGCTTTTATTCAAGTAAAACTCCACAGCCATCTCCCCACTCTGCAGTGCAAGAGTAACATTTATATTCCCTTTCKGGAATCACAGCAGGTGAGCCACATAAAACAAAGTGAAGGCCAGTGAGAACTATTAACTGCCTGAGATTCAGAAAGTTAACACACTTGTAAGTGGATTAATGGAAAACAGCTCAAACATTTTCACCCTCAGCTGCCCACACTGCCCCTCTCCAGGATTATCCTCCAGGAACAACAGACAATGGCAACTGGAGCACTCAGTTAATCCAAGACATCACCATGAACTGAAGGTGGCACAGGCTGGCATTAACAGCCATGAACTATGCCCCAAATCCATTTACTTTCAAAAGAATCCTTCAGAGAAGATTTCAATAAGAAAACAAACATTGCAGCAACTGTCAACAGCCAAAGGACCAAACCAGCTGCAGAACAGAGCACCTGCAAACCCACAAAAACCCAAAAACCCATCCTGGAGCCCTCAGGATGCAGCAGCTCTATCCCAGCTCCAAGGCGGGGCTCCCCAGCAGGACCCTCCCTCCTTACCTGCTCTGCAGGCAGGGGTGCATCAGCTCCAGCAGGAGCCCAGGGGCTCTGACAGAGCCAGGGGATGAGGCAGGAACTGGGAATGGGTTTAAATCCTGATCCCAGAGTGCCTGGGCTGGGCTGGGCTGGGCTGGATTGGGCGGGATGGGTTGGCATGGGCTGAATTGGATTGGATTGGGCTGGATGGGATTGGGCTGGATGGGATTGGGCTGGGCAGGGTGGGGCAGAGATCCCAATGCCCTACCTGGGGCAGGTCAGGGATGTCAGCACCTACCAGAGCTTTCAGACCCTCAGAGGGATCCTTTACTCCCCGTTTCATCCCAGAGTGCCCCCCGGGTCACACGCAGCCCCTGGGCAGCCCCCGTGCCACACCGCCACACAACTGGCACATAACTGCTGGAGGTTTGCACTTGGTTGTGTCTGCAGTGAAACCCACCCTGGAAGGACAGAATTAGAGACCAAAMCACACAATCCTTGCCAGAGCAGATAAAAGAAAAATAACGTTCTGTGCTGGTCATGCCACAGCACTGAAAGCCAGGTGGAGATAAACATTACCAAGAAATTACAAAATKAGTCAGAAAATAGAACCTGGAAAAGGGATTGATATTAGCCCTGGCATTAAATTAATTGGCTCACCCACTAATAATATCCACGTTGTACAGAATCAATTTACTCTCCTCCAAAGACCAATCTCAACCAYGTTTCTTAATAATAAAAATAAGGGAAGGAGAAAAGGGAAGTAAGTAAAACCAAACYGATGCTACTTAAAAACATACAGTATGATTTTTTTTTTAATAATTCAGAATTGGAATTCCCTGTTTTAAAACTTAAACCAAGAAATAAGGACAGTTCAAAAAAATAATTAGATGTTTCAAAGAATGAGACTATCTCCATAATTACATAATTTTTTTTTTCCTTTATCTTAAAAAGGAGTGAGGATTGTATTACAAGGTATAGGTCAACAACTAATGAACAAGATGAAGGATAAATGTTTTTAGAGAGACTCAGGCAGCCATCTGCAGGAGGAGAAGAAAGGAAATGGCAAGCCTCTTAACCTTTGCTGTTTTAGCTCACAATTAATCTGGTAGGAGATAAGAGGCCCATAATCCTTTTATGAGTTTTATCAGAAATAATAAGCCAACAAATTTACAAAATGCATATGCAAASCAGGGTATCCTAAGCTTATTAAGGATGAAGCAATCCCACAAAAGAAGGTCATAACTGCAACATCCTGTAACAGATGCTTAGAGAAAGGATGTGAGAAACAGGGCAAGTAAAGAACAACCCTCTCCTTGTTCATCCCTCCCAGGTACAATCCATAATTTCAGAACTCCTGTGCTAGAGGTTGCATTTAGAAATTTATTTTCAGCTGCTCCCTCTGGACCATTATTCCATAAGGGCTCTGTATAATCCTTTTTTGAACCCATTTATAATTTGGCTTCTGCAATGCCCAGTGTAAAGTCTTCCATCATTTATTTACACATTGTATGAAAAAAAACCAACTTGTGTTTTCTTAAGCTTCCACATGACAGATTTATTGAGGTAGAGATTAGCTCTTAAAACAGAGGATAGTTTAAATGGCAAAAGTGCTAGGGACAAGAATACTTAGGAATAATCAATACCACCTGTGCCAAAAGAATAATTGAATTGCAGTAGTTTGCCTAAAGACAGAAAAATGAGACAACATTATAGCAGTCATCAGGAAAATAAAAGGCTGTTGCAAAGAGGAATGGAATTATCACTCGTGGCCACAGTGAATAAGCAATAGGTTTAAACGGCATAAGGAAGCTCAAAGCTGGATATTAGAGGAAAAACCATCATCCTAATAATAGCAGGGCTAATCCAAAGGACTGCTCTGRTAGTTTCTCTGGTAGCAGACTGGAGGAGAAGAACCTTTGTGGAACCACAGAGATGTGTTCAGCTGGTTCTACAGGAGGCTGCAGACCCTCAGTGAGCTCCTGTGTCCCTGCCAGGGCAGCTGTGCACATCCAGGGGAGGGAGCTGCACACCCCCGGCCCAGGGCTCACTGCGCTCCCTCTCGTTGTGCTCAGCTGCTGACTTTATCTATGTCACCAGTGAATTCTCAATTTCCAGAGCCACTCACACACACCCAGCACGGGGGGTACCTCAAACACAGCAGAACACAGCCAGGGGGGGTGCTAGAATCCATGGTGGGCTTTGCAGAGTTATATTATTTATTTTTTATCRATTCTGGAGCTGTTGCCTCTGCTTTAACACACAACCACTCCCTCTGTACTCTCTAAATTCCAAATTTGAGTTTGAGAGCCTGGCTTTCCGCAGGTAGGATACCTTTTCCTTCTGGACAGCATCCCACTGGTCATGATAAAAGCTAYAGTTCTCAGGGGGAAAAATTACCTAAAACTGCAGACCCAGTGGCCATCCAAACCAAAATTCCACATTTTCCTGCAAGGAATGGAGATTGCTGAAACCATGTCTGTGTAACAGAACATGCAGTAAGAACGGAGATTTGGGGTTTAGYCTTTCTAGCTACATATAGTGAAGGGAATCAGATAATTCTGTGTTAAACAGAATTCTGTTTAAATGGATAAATATAGGTAAAACTGTTTGCTCCTAATAAAAGAATATGTTTAATCCAAACCCTTTGTTTTGTTGTTCATTCCTGACCATATTTCACATCGAGGTATCTCAGAGGACAAAACTATTTACAGAGTTAGTTAACTGTAAATATCTTACCTTGTTGGTGTAAATCAGGGATATAATGAAACATCAGCTGCTACTTAAAGTGCTTGGCAGGACAGTTCATCTCMTATTTATGTGCGAGCATAAACTTGGTGTGTCCTGATATATAATTGCAGTAACAATTCTATTGAATTTATCACTGCAAAGCTGCAGAGAGAAGTGCRCAGCAAATCTCATCGTTTTCACCATAAATGTTTTATATGTTTTTCCAAATTGTTAGTATTTTTCCAAATCTYCCAAGCTTGGAAAATACGTTTTAAAAAATTATTATAAGAATCTTTAAAGGATTGAAAAGAAGTTGAAAAACTTAGAATAATCTGATTAATAAACCTTTAAATATAGAGAGAACAGCTTGGGGACAGTTTTTCTTACCTTTTCTTACCTGAGAGAGAGAAAACAGCTGCTCAGGGGGCTGGAGCACCTCTGCTGTGAAGAGAGGCTGAGAGGGGAGGTTGTTCTGCTGGGGAAGAGAAAACCCCAGGGAGAGCTCAGAGCCCCTTCAGGGCCCAGAGGAGAGCTGGGGAGGGACTGGGGACAGGGCAGGGGTGGCAGCACGCAGGGAATCCCTTCAGACTGGAAAGGGGCAGGGTTAGACAGCATTCGGGGGAAAACCTTTGCTGTGGGGTGGTGGGAGGCACTGGTGGCCCTGAGAGGAGCTGGCATGTCTCAGAGAGGGAGGGCACTGAGTAACCTCAGAGAAGAGATGAAAGGGAGCCTGGAAAGGACACTGAGGGCAGTTCCTAAAGCTGCTTCATGGTGCCTGTGCCAGAAGCAATCCCACCTTCTCCAGAGTGAGCTGCCTGCCCCAGCCCTGTCCCTGCCCCTTCCTCCTGCCAGCAAAGAATTGATGGGACATTCCCCCTCCTGCCCCAGTGCTGCACCAGGGAACAAACCCAGCTCAAAGGTGCCCTGTGACCGTGTGCACAGGGGYCTGGGGATGAGGGGAGAGACGAGGGTCTGACTCCATGCTTCAGAAGGCTGATTTATTGTTTTATGATATATATTATATTAAAACTATACTGAAAGAATAGAAGAAAGGATTTCATCAGAAGGCTGGCTAAGAATAGAAAAAGAAAGAATGATAACAAAGGCTTGTGGCTCAGACAGAGACTCCGAGCCAGCTGACTGTGGTTGGCCATTAATTAGAAACAACCACATGAGACCAATCCCAGATGCACCTGTTGCATTCCACAGCAGCAGATAACCATTGGTTACATTTTGTTCCTGAGGCCTCTCAGCTTCTCAGGAGGRAAAATCCTAAGGAAAGAATTTTCCATAAAAGATGTCTGCGACAGTGTCCCTACAAACCCCCCTGGCTTTCCTCCTGTCCCAGAAAAGCAGAGGCTGATTGTCCTCAGAGCCATCCAGCCTGGCCCCCCAGCAGGGGACACAGGTGAGAACAGCCCACCCTGCACCTGGGAGATCTGCAGAAATCATCCTTGTGCACCCATAGAAACCTGACACACACACACAGAGTGAGGAACACCCTGCACCGGGGAGATCTGCAGGAATCATCCTTGTGCACCCATAGAAACCTGACACACACACACAGAGTGAGGAACACCGTGCACCAGGGAGATCTGCAGGAATCATCCTTGTGCACCCTCAGAAATGTGACACACACACACACAGTGAGGAACAGCCCACCCTGCACCTGGGAGATCCTGGTGTGCAGAAATCATCCTTTGCACCCCCAGAAACCCCAGGCCCTGCCCCTGGGCACAGCTGCTGCACAAGCAGCACCTCTGGGGCAATGGGTATCCACTCACCTCTGCAATGTCCTCAATATCTCCTTGTCTACCAGCTGGGTGTTTATTCATTCCACATTGCTTCATTTGTTATTTTCCTTTATTCCATTTCCTATTTCAGTCTCCTCATTAATTTTTATGCACTTTTATTTTCATTTGTATACTTTTCATCACTTCAATATCCTAATATTTCAGCAGTCCAATTAGCTGCTTCCATATCTTAATCACACCGAGACTCCTTATTCAGCTATAAATATAATTTTATTACTGCTGTTTTAATGACTAAGTGTTATAATAACTATTCTATATAAAACAATTTCTCTTAAAACTTTCCCCATTTCCTTCACTTGTCTATAATTCATTTCATCTCTCATCATACTTTCCATTTTCTTCAGTTGATCCTATATCGTCCCCAAATGTTTCCTGTATTGGAAGCTCATTACCTGGTAAACTTTCACTGCTTCACCATAAACATAAGAGCAAACATTGAAACATTTCCCCACACTTATCAGGCAGTCCTAAACCTGCTGAAGGAAGCCAAGCCTGGAGACAGAGAGCATCTCCACATTAAGGGGAATTGTATTTTAATTAACATGCAAGCACAGCCCAGATGGGCATGATAAATATAATCCACAGCTCTGTTCTAATATCAATATCATAAATAAGAAATGTTGTAGTAGTATATGAAACCATCACTTCTGAAGTGAAAATCCAGCATTATTCTCAGCTTTAGTTTCAGATAGACCATATACTTGCAGTGAAATAGTTAATATTTATTATATTTATTAATTTAGTAACATTCCATCTTCTAAAATCCCCATTATTTCAGGCAGGTCATTAACTTCTGAAATGCTGATGCTTCTAACTATCAAATAAACCACAACGAAAGTCTCCAAGTCAAACCATAAAAATTTCTTCCATTCTAATTGCCCCCATTCTGTGAGCTGAAGATTTGTCTGTGCCACGGAGGCGCAGGGGAGAGCAAGGTCTGCAGCAAACACAGCCAGAAGTGTTCATCCATGTCATCCTGGAGATGGAAACAAAGAGGATTTAGGTCATTTCGGAATCAAAATCACCATTATTCAGTGTCAGTTTCTCCTCAACTGCTACACTTTGTAACTTTAATCTTGTTTTATGAGGGAAGAATCAAAAGCGTTAAAGGAAGTACAAAGTTACGGAGTTTCAGCAGTCTGCATCCAATTAGCCACGTTTATAAATACAGCCCCATCACACTGAACTCCTCCACAGGGGATTGCAGCACCTTTTTGTCATTTTTTAAAAATTTATATTTAAATTTATATTTAAATTTATATTTAAATCCATTCCCTTTCCAATCCACTAGTCCTGTGTGCTGAGGTGGCTGTGGTTGGGCAGTGTCACACTTTTATTCCCTGCAAGAGGTGGAACCCAAGCCCTTGTGGCTTCTGTACTGGTGCAGCCTCCTGTCTCTGCTTAGAAAACAAACCTTCCTGTACAGATACTTTATATTTCTTCCATATTTCATMAACAGAGGCCTATTTCTGTAGGGAATGGAATCTTTGCACATCTTACTACCCAAAATGGAGACCTAAATCTGTTACTGTATAATACTATTATACAATATTATTAATAATAATATATTATTATAATATCATTAACACATCGATATTATTATTATTATTATTATTATTATTATTATTATTATTATTATTATTATTATTATTATTATTATTATTATTATTATTATTATTATTTTAATACAAGCCAGGTGGCTTACTGATGCATTTTAGACCTGGAAGCATAACATCTTGATAAGCCAGGTGGAATTGTATTAATATCCCTGTCAATTTCTATCAGCTGAACATGTGATCGTGTTTTACAAACCCAAAATTCAGTTGCCATCCCCAAAGGATCCCAGAAAAATGGTCTTGTCAAGTGTATGTTTCCTACAATCAAATTCAGTAAATCCTATCACAGATTGAAGATTTAATTTGATAATGTGATAATCTATGTCTGATAACTTGTGTAATAGATCACCTGCAGGTCTGGCAGCCATGGAGCTGCTCCCTTTCAGTGRCACAGAAAGTAACTTCACCCACTGCTGAGACAGTTTGATTCAAWTTCACAGAAATACACAAGCTCATGCTTGCTTACACCATGTTAATTGACATTTCCAATCACTACTGATGTCTACTTTTAAAAATGCTCTTCTGCTTTCCACTGAAGTGTASCATTAAATATTTCAATTTAGAAATTCATGGTATGGAGGGTTTGCTGCCTATTGAAAAAAAAGTTAGCACTAATACCAAGATATGATGCTTCAAAGTTGCTCAAATCTGTTWCAATAGTAATTTTTAAAACAGCTGTTAGAAAGTGAAAGATGCATTATTTTACAGATTTTTTTCTCCACTTTGGTGGTGTTCCCATCCATCAGGAAGAAGTCTCCTCCTCCAGCCTTATTAGAAAACTTTACTGTCTTAACCCAACTTATTATCAGCACAATAACATTTGTCTTGATTTGATACCTTCCATTTCTCTTGCATGTTTGGATAGGTCTTGTTTTTTAACAATACACAATCCATTTCCTTCTGACTATCATCACTCTTCCTGTATGCTCTAGAGACTTTTCTCATGTTTCAAATTCAAGTAGCTGGCAAGATGCTGTCAAAAACTGGATGTTTCAGTATTTTCTCAAAACCTTTTGAGACATAAAGATATGATTTTTTCATGCTGTTTTGAACTGTGAAGTATTACAAGTCAAAACTTAAAATTTCCTGAGTGAAATGTTTGTTCTGTTAATCMAAGTTTCTCTGGTTCAGTGTGGTCTCCTCAGTTTCAGAGCGCAAAAGGCAGAGCAGAGGGCAGCTGAGGAGAAACCTCTACCAAAAGGTCATCAAAGCCATTCAAGAGGAGAATAAATTAACATTTTACAGCAGGTCACATCCACATTCGACAGGCCAGGGTAGGAGACCATGTCCAGGAAAACCTGAATGGCTGAAAGTCCTAAGTGCRCCTCTGAAAAACCCCAAAAAGAACAGTTTCAGTGGAGAGAACTAATATTTTGGAGTATTTTTCCTTCTTTTSCTGGAAACTCCGCAAGTATTTACCCTTCAGATATCTCTAACAAAGAAATTTCAATAATCATTCCAACCACACTGATCAAACTTACTGATCACTGTTCTCCCCACAAGGACTGAGTGTCTGTGCCTGCCTTTTGTTTCCATTTCGTGATTAGAGCTGTGCAATAATTGGTTGTACTTCCCTCCACACAGAGTTAGAACAATTATAATTATTTTATTTTATAAATGGAGTTGGAAGAGGCTGCTCACTGCTTACAGGGCACCTTTGTCTCTCTGCCCACGTTCCTCAGAGGATAAGAAGCTTTAGGAGTTGAGAGTGTGTTTGTATTCCTGGGTTAACAGGAAACTGAAGGAACGGAAATGCCTTAACAGTGATTTAGGGATGAAACACTGGCAGTGCTGAGATATTTACTGAGAAAGGCAACGAGATGTTGGCAGCCATGAAAACGGATGCAAGTTTGCTTCTCAACTTTCTGTAATTCCAAAGGCATTGAGCTTTACCTGCCCCCTAAATCTGCCACTGCMCCAAACCCCCACACCTCCTGCGTTCAGGATAACACCAGCAACGACAAAGACCATTATTCTCACGTTCTCTATTATTATTTTTTTTTGCCATGGGTTTCCTAAAGAAGATCCCTGACTCTGCTCCTGGAGCTCTGGGGGCGGGTGCCAGGCTCCAGGCTGCAGGGCTGGTTCCTCTCAGCAGGAAACACTTGTCACAAACAAGGAGAACAGAAAATACTCACAGCACTCCTGCTCCTGCAGGATCTTATTTCGGACTGCACAGAGTCATTTTCTCCACGAGATTGTCTTGCAGTGTTTACAAGATAACAGCCAATAACTGTTCAGTGCTGCTTAGGTGGAAAGAAAAGGGTTATAGAAATTTCAAGGCCAAGTCTAGGTAAATATGATCCTTGTATTTCCACTACAGACATCTAGACACTTCCAGCTGTTGAAATTATTGCTAAATATATTTACAGTCTTTGTACAATAAAAAGCTTTATTACTTTTACTACAGGCAGAAGAAAAAAGCTTTAAATCTTTAGTTCTGAAGCAATATCTCCTGTCTTAAAGGCAATGAAGCCTTTCAAGGGGAAAAACCAGCAGACTTTAAAAAAAGGTGGTTTATGATGTTGTATCTTTGTTGCAATTTTGGTTCATATATTTTTATTAAGTGTAACCTTTATATGTAAATGAAATGATTATCCAACACAAAGTATGTTTTCATAAAGTAAGAATAGGTTTTATGTCCTCAAAGATAAAGCAGCATAAAGCAGTCAGGCAGCTCAGCATGTACTTGATGGCTGTGAAATGAACTATTTGATTTCCTATTACAGCCTTAACRCCCTGCACTGTACCACAGCCCCAAACCCACACCATCACACAGCCAACCTGTCATCAGGGAGCCCAGCMATATAAATCTGTGTTTCTAATAGCAGAACTCCTCATTTAAACAGGCTTGGAAATAAACCCTGCATTGTGAAATGCAGGGAGAGGGAAATGAGAGCCATGTCCTAAAAACCCGGGGAGAGATGAATGTCCTCAGCACAAACAGCAGGGCTCTGACCCACTGTGCTGTTTATGTGTTGGAGTTTTTGTTCTCTCCATTTCCAGCGGCAGCAGGCACCTCTGGGAGCGCAAGGAAACTTTGCAGCCCCTGCTCCCAGAGGAGCAGCCAGGGCTGTGCTGGCACACACACCTGGGACACCTCACCTGTGCTCCCATCACCCAGCACAGGGGTTCTGCACCCTCTCACCRACCCTGGGAGGGGCTGCACAGCATCAAGGGACATACAGGGGGTCAAGTTTCACAGTTCAGCTCTGTGCACGGCTCACACGCAGCGAAGAAAAGAGCCAAAGCCATCGGTTCCACCAGCAGCATTACATTGCTTTGAAGGAGAGAACAGAGTGGTTTTTAAGATTAATTTTTTCTAATGCTCACCAGAATAGAAAGCATAGCAAGCTTGGCCTGAGCCTTCCCCTCTTCAATTTGAGCTCAGGATAAAGGATAAAGGCCACCAAGGAATGCTGGACGTCCAAACTCCTCACCAGTCCTGGATTTACTGAGAGCTAGATACAAAATTATAAAATCACAGATCTAACATCATGCGTCTCTTTATTTTTCTCTAAAACTCCTCTTTGGTTCAGAGGATAAAGTCAAATTCACCCTGGGATCACCTGGAAAGCCCAAGGATGTGTCTCCTTTTAACAGGAGTGAAAGTGGCTAAAAGCCAAGGAATTCAGGGCACTCCAGTCCCAGATGGCAAATTAAACCCGTCACTGAACAGCTTTTTGGGGAAGCAGCTGTCATAAAAATCTTTAYTAATAAATTGATGAATAGAACTGTTCTGCTCCTAAGCAAGGTTGTTTATTCCTGAACCAACAACTCCACAAAGAGTTAGCACAGAAAGCCTTGCTACTTGTTACATAAATCTGGATCTTCACAGTCCATCCATCCATTAGCTCTGTATTTCCTTGTTCAGCAGGTGCACAGTGCTGAGCACAATGACTCCTCATTAGAGCCTGTAAATGCTACAAGAACAAAAAAACCAAAACTGCCACGCAGTTTAAAAACAACCTACTGGGTCAGTCCCTGCATTTTTTTCTGATTTTACATTTTTGTGGTCTTGGGCATTCCTTTAATCTATCATCACAAGAGAATCTGTCAATAGAGAGAGTTATGAAAAYATGATAGGATGGGAGAAAAAAAAATATAGATTTTTTTACATTTGGGTGATTAAATTGTCGCTGACATTAACATATGACAACCTGTTAGAATGATTTGTAAGTCTTCACAGTTTTATAAATAGCTTTATCTCTCCATTCCACACGAGGAAAAAGAGAAATATCACTTATTGTACCTTTCTGCCTCCACAGCACGGAACGTTTCAAAGACTCATTTTAAGTTTTGTGGAAGTCTCTTGGTATGAAAGGGCTGCAGATAGGAGATGATGAAACCTCCTTTCTATCTGCTGGCCCCCCGTCGTTCCTCAGCGTGCTGGGAGAGCTGCCTCTAATCCTCACACAGGAACATTTCCCTTCCACTGGGGAGCAGCTGCAAAGCCAAAGCAAGCCATCACCATCCATGGAATCCTGCTGAATTCCTCACAAATGCTGAGGAGGACTGGAAATATGCARTGTTTGCTTTACAGATGGACTGAATATTTATAATATTTCGTTTACACGGGGTTGTTTTTTTTTTTTTTTTTTTTTTCCTCTTAGAAAATGAAATATTTGGTTTTGTTCTCCTAGTGGAGCACAAGGCAAATTATATTAATTAGTCTATTTACATGATTTCCTAACTTGGAGCAGTGAAAGTTGCCTTTAGCTAGCAAATAATTGAAATTACAATTGCTGAAGATATCACAAGTTTGGGGTTTTTTTAATTATATCAAGCCCTATCAAGCTCTGATAGGACATTAACAGCTACTTCCCTTCCCTGCTGTTGTTTTTTGTCCCCACTAAGCCATTCCAGTGTACTCAACACCATAAAACAGAAATACTTGACAAGAAACAGTAATCCTCCAATTTTATTCCCCAGATTTCAGGTTTACTGGTACATCCCTCTGGGAACATAATGACAGAGCTTTGCTTTCATAAARACACTGGAAATTGATTGCAGTCTAAAAGTTCTCATAAGATTTTGGGGAAGCAACCAGTTCTGTTAAAAACAAAAGAGAAGCACAAAAAARTACAGAAAAGCCAGCACAGCAGAAATATATTTTAGTACTGTAGGAAATTCTTGCCAACRTGAATATTGTTCTTTTCTTTGCTTTTGGAAATCAGAGGGGAGGAAGCGGCTCATTAATACAACATTTGATTTCTGAAATAGAGGGAAAGGCAGTAGTGTTAAAGCAGTCAAACACAAGTTTCCACAATAAGAGAACTGTAGAATATCTCTGATCAGGCAGATGCAATCTAAGCTTCTATCAGGCTGGGTTTTAATTAATTAATRGGCATTACAGATGCTTAATAAAGCTGTGAATAACGTTTCTTCCTCCCAGTCTAACCACGTTACTCCAAGAGCTTCACACAAAGGACTCAGCAGCACCTGGCAGAGCTCCGGAGGGAGAACATGAACCTGGTTCAAATGGAACTTTATTTTCCTCATTTCAGACTTAGCACACGAGGTCCTACCTTGACCCCATGGTTTGCACTGACTGTAGGGGAGAGAGCACAGAAGAATAGCTGTGATGTCTGCATTTAAAAAGAGAGGCAGAGTTCATCATTTTTTTCAGAATGGATTTTTTTTTTTCAACAAAATATTGTCTAGAAACTTCCAAAAACAACATTCAGCGGGTGTCTGTGAACAGTCTTTGAAACTCCCTAGATCCTGATGAATGCAGAGTTCCTGCTGAATGTTCAGGAGTTTTCTATCTCTCAGATGCCTGGCAGCTGTTTAAAACTTGACATTGGGCTCAACTAGTTCAGAAAATCCATGAAACATGAGAAAATCTGAGCAAAACTCCAGTAAACATTTTAAGGACTTCTGTTTGGTGAAGTGAAAATTCAGTTAACCTCTCAGGAGTGAGTGTGCCAAATTTGGAGATTAAARTCAGTTATAGAGTGAAATGGGCGTTTTTATTTCTGCTTCGAGTGCAAGTTGCAGCACATTGCTGAAAATGAAGCTGTTTCCAAAGCCTCCATTCCAGTTTTAAGGAGAGAAATTATGGCTGAACTTTTGTGGGCTTGTTGCCCATCAATAACGTGAGTGGCTCAGACGGAGGTGACGGAACAGGGACCTGGATTTGGGGCAGGTCACCAAGCAAGAGGAGACACAGAGCCAGACATGTGAAGGCACAGCAGCAAAACCCATTTTAGCCTCTCAAGCCCGCAGTAAATCCATACCTGTCCACTTAGAGACAATAAATCCCTCCTAAAGAGCAGAGCTTCATTTTCAGCACCAGACTATACAAATGGGAGTGCTCCAAACAGACGCTGCTAGTGACTTTTTTTCCTGCTGCAGTAACAGCAATGTTCTTTTTTCTCCCTGTGCTTTGACTTGTCTGCTCTGTGTCTCTGTCACTGTGCTAAGGAAAAGCTCTGCAAAGCAAAAGAGAGACTAAAAGGGAATCTTGGAAGGCAGCTGACAACATAATCTTGAGCTGCAGAAGCACTGCTGAGTGCGAGTGCAAATGCACAACTGAAGTTGCAGAAGGTCAATCCGTGGAGAGAAGACTCTTCACTCCAGGCACTTTGCTGTAGACACCAGACATTTCTTATCATTCTGAGTTCATCAGCAATTTCTTTGTTTTTAAGGATGGCAGACACTGATTAACACAAACCTCTGGATTTCCTCCAGCAGCCTGCCTGCAGAGCCACGAGAGCATCAGCACAGAAATATTTCTGTGAGACAGCAGCGTCCCACGAGTGCAGCCTCACCAAGGATAGAGCCCAGGATGTGTGCCCAGTTTCCCACAAGTGTGGAAGCAGAAAATGCAGGATGTTCCAAAGGCTGAGCAGAGGAAAATGAGGCCTGAGCTCCTTGTTTCCAGCTCAAAACAGGATTGTACACTACTGCTTACCTCTTCATCAGGAATTCTTTTTAAATATATTTTACATTACTGTATTATTTTGTCTTCTTTCAACTGGGAAATCAAAACTGAAAATGATACTTCTTCACTCATCTGCATATTTTACCCTCATTAAGTGAACTCTGCTGTATTCCATGCATTAATCTTGCATAAATTAGAGTGTGAGGAGCTATGACCTTTGTTTCTCTTATCCTTGGGAGGAAAATCAATGTGCTTTCTGCCTCCATGCACACATGCATACATGCAAAGAAGTTCAGCACTGGGTATTCTGATTTGGTCGTTCCTCTAGGAGCTGAAAGACTTGAATCAAGAGACCATTAATTTTGATAAATAAAATTGAGTGAAGAAATAAAGCAAAACCTCACTCAATAAACAATTCAACACCCATTGTAGGATCCCAGTGATCTAAACTCACAGAAGTCAGCAAAACACTCAGCATTTTTGTGAGGGTGACATTCCAGTTTGAAAATTTTACCCTGAACAAGCTGACTTAACAGCATGAAAAATTCAGAGAAATGTGGCAGGAAACTTTTTGGACTCATTTCAGTAAAAACACCATCAAGAAAGTAGAGGCAGAACTGAGCCCCAGGTAAGGGAATAACCAAGAACTATATATGAATGATACTGGCAAAAAAAAAAAGAAAGTGTTTCACTGTGGGGGCAGCTGTAAAAAAAACAGAGTTTAGTAGGAGGGAAAAATACCTGAAACCTTCCCAATTTTACTGAAGTCTGCAGAAACTTGCAGGCACCACATTTCTCTGTGCCCCAAACCACATCTGGAAACCAACACAGCCCTTCACAACCACAGGAGGGAGGGAACAGGTGGTGAATAAATGGTTCCAGCTTTAGGGAGACAGAAGAATAAGGAATGAACAAGCCAAAAGAAGAAAAAAAAAAACCCAAATTCTGATTAGAAGTCTTAAGTATAACAATTTATAGCATGAGTAGGCAATAAAACATAGAGGGAAGGAATATATTAAATGAGGAGAGAAAGTTTCTTTTGACTGGCATGTTCCTCTGCTGTAAAGAAATAAATCTGGTTTTGTGAGGACTAATCCTGCTATACTGTATTTTTTACCTCTACTGCCAGTCTGATGTTCCTTCCCTGATATAATTAAAGAGGTGTCACAGGACCTGCTTGCTTTCATACTGGGAATAAGGAATAACTGCTGATACAAGCTAACAGCTGGAAGCATGTAAAATAAACATAAGCTAAGCTGCTGAAATCACGGATCCTTTTCAAGAAAAATATCTGTCTGCCAATCACAATTTAAACTCACACACCACACAGCCCTAAAATAGCACTTAGGAGGAATAATCAGGGCTCTGTGTTATTTTGGGAAGGTAATGGATTAGAAAGATGCATTGTTTTAAGTCAGTCATCAGCTGAAGGAGTGGCAAATCTTTAATAATGCCAAGATTGGTTTTGTAAGTGAATAAACCAGCAAAAAGMTGGCTGGGTGCTAGTAATCTTCAAAGCTTGATTGCTTTTTCTGATAGCTTTAGAAAATTAGTGGATGAAAGCATGTGTAATATATCTGGTGTGAGTAAAACACTTGATGTAGTGTCTTACAAAATCTCTGCTCGCAAAATTAATTCAAATTGGCTTGGACATGGAGGACTGTCACTTGGATTTAAAAATGGCTGGCTGAGTGCAAATAAAGGGTAATGAAAAATGGCAATGTATCAAGCTGGTGGGAGGTGTCTGGTGGAGCTCTGCAGGGATCACTGTTTGGTCCTGTTTATTTAACATCTTCATTAACAGTCTGGAAGGGGGAGTGAAACAGCATGTTAATTAAAGTGACACATAATAATAAATCAGGCATTGCTCCTGATGCCAGCACTAATACTTCACAAAAGCGCAGAGCACTACCAGGGTTTCTGGAGAGGTGCACCGTGGCCACACAGAGACCCAGCTAAGATGCTCTAATTGCACTCCACCTCTTAAAGAGAGTAGTCCAAAACACACACTGGGAGTCAGGAGCCTGCTGGCAAGCCAGGAATTCAGAGCATGATTGCCCAGTGAATACAAACACAAATAACTGGAAACTTCCATGGACAGACACGATTTCCCTTTTCCCCTGACACCTGCAGTGTGAGAGATTAAACCAGTTCAGTTCACTCAGCTGATGGAAAACCAGCGTCGGGGGGGAGTTGTAAAATCAGTTTCCAGTTGTTTCTGTTTTATATTTTGCATGGCTGCTAAATATAATGTAATAGAGAAAGAGAGGGACAGGAGGGACTGGTGGCACGACTGCATCTTTTTGTATCAGTTAAATTGGACCAGTTGTAACATAAACCACTCCTTCATGCCCAGATTTATAGTTTTATAAGACAAAATCCAGCATTTTAAAGTAGGTTTTCCACTATGGCAGGACACTAGTCTATTGCTCCGACATACTAGATTGACTTTAATTATAAATACTTTAAAAAAACCTAAGATAAGTAACCATGAAGTTGTTCACTGAACACTGGTAAAAACTGATCAAAGACTTCATAAGTCACAGAAAAGACTTCCCAAAACAGGCTGGGATGTTGGTACTCAGTCAGAGACACCTATTTCTGTTTTATAAACATACATAATATAAACCTGGATCTTAAATAGGAGTGTTTTTATCTCCCTGCTTTGAATGATTTATGGCAGCTTATCTGGGCTGGCCCTCGGGCTGCTGCACAGCGCTGAATCATAAACGCAGACTCATTTTGAAAGGACAGTTTGATGCCACTTCCTAAAAGGTAAGAAAAAGGAAGGGAACTTTTAGGGCCTCCTTTACCACACCGAGTTTAAATTGCTCTGGGAACTTGTGAAGTCCCCAGAAAACGCAGGAGCAGTTTAAAGCTGTGAGAGGCTCCCAGCCATAAAGAGACTCCTGCCTTGGCAGGAAGGGACTGTAAAACAATAACAGGAAAGAGAGGGAAGCTCTGCAGTCCCACACCAAGCGCTCTGTCCCCTCAGCCTGCTGGTGCAGCAGAGAGCCCTGCAGGCAGGCAGGGATGGATGGGAGCCAAGCTCACCTGTGCCACCAGCTCTGGGAAACTCCTTGAGTTCACTGGCTTGGGCCCAGCAGGCTCCTCCTTTGGAGCCAGCACCAACAGAGCTTTGGGCACAGCCAGAGCTGCTGCACTGCTTTGGTGCCACGTTCACTGGGTTACTTCTGTTCCTGAGTCTCGGGTTTCTGTGGTTGAGATGACTTCTGAGGTATTAGAAATTCTCCTTTTTTCCCAGCCCACAACTGAAGAAGAAGGCAAGATTCATCGGTTCTACTTCTCAAGGTTGTTTAGTTTCTCTTATTTATTACATTCCTTCTCTGACCTGCTGAGATCTATCCTGCAGGTCAGGTTGTGACACAGACCCTGCCCTTGGGCTGGTGTTGGCTTTTTATACTAAGAATTACGTGTGCTTTATTTACAATAATTTCCCAATACCTATCACCTATGTTAGACAGTCTGTCTCTACCCTAAACCAATCCAGAAGTGCCACCATCCCAGCTGAAGATGGAGGACAAGAAGAAGGAGGAGGACAGGACACACCCAGATTCCCCCCTCTTGCCTCTTGAACCCCCATTCTAAATCCCCAAAATTCTACTTTTCCACCTTGTGATAAATTCACTATCATTCTATTCAAACCCTGGTGGCTTGTAACTCCTCACACAAAGCTGGTCATTGTTTCCAGGGGCTCAGTGGAAGGCACAGGTGTCTGTGCCTCCGTGCCAAGGTCCCTGAGCCCCTGCCCGGGTCTGGAATCACCCAGGGCAGCCAGAGCAATGTCCTGGGACGTGAACTGAGCCCTGCCCTGGTCCGTGCAGAGGGTAAAGCCTGAACTGGCTGCACTCAATGGTTACACAGAGTCCCAAATCCATGAGTCAACATGGAATAAAATACACTGCAATATAAAGGCATTCAGTACATGGGAACTCTCCCGGCAGCTGCTGTGTGACATCCCCAAACCCTCTTGTGAAAAACCACAGGAACATTAAGGCTTATTTAGGTGTCAGCTATTGTATTACACTTTTCTCCACTAATTTGACCTGATGGCACCAGGCTTGTTTAGCTTTATTGTTAATCCTCTCTTTTAAAAATATCTTTTCTCTTGTTGTTTGGTTGGGTTTTTTTTTTTAATTATTCCCTTATTTTTTGAACTCCAGTAATTTGTGAAGCAGCTGCATTGGTCATGAACTGCTTGCATTTTATTACACCTACAATGACTTTTAAACAGAAAGAATCTGCTCGTGGGAACACTAATCCTTCCATTATGGAAATAATTAAGCTCTTTTATTTGCAAGATGAAAATCTTTAGGGAACATATGAAAACTAGCAAAGAGCAATTTTTTTTTTTTCTTTTTTTAAAGAGAAAAAAATGATGATATAAACAGACCTGCTAGTGTCTGTTAAACTGTGGCATATGGAAAGGCACACAAACTCTTGGAGAAATCTTTCTCAGGAATTCTTCCACTTGGCTCAGGAATCAAGGATATTCTACAGAACTTTCTGTACAAAACCACTACCGCACATTTTCAGGAGATATTTTCCAAGGCTTTTCAATAGTAAACTGCTCCTGTTCTTTTATGGTAAATGTTAACCTAAATATTGTTATTCTTATTTTTCTACAATTATCTTTGGACTGTTTTTATTTGCAAAACATACTCTTCCTGAGCAAACAAAGCTACTTATATTAGATTTTTACTTATTTTTTCAGGTTATTTTGGGGGTTTTTTTAGGTTTTTTGCAGTGGTGCATTTGACAGGGGGCAGTTCCTGTTCCAACCCTCCTGAATTATTTGGTGCCATATCCTGCACTGCATTTACACATTCAGGATTAGCACATTGCCACTTTTTTTGCAGAGTATTTTTGCAGACCTACTGACATAGAACTGGTGTCCAAGCAGCAGATTTTGGCTCCGAGAAGGAGACAAGAAATGAAGCAAGTCCAGAGAAGATGATCAGAGAAGAAGAGAAGATCTTGTGATAATAACACCATGCCAAAGGGCTTTGAAAAGATCCCTTGCTAAAGGTCTCTAACTGAAGTTGTTTGGGGGTCCAGGTTAACTTTTACTGTGGAAGAGGTTTGTACTGGGTCCTATATGCAGACAAAAATAGAAATAAAACTTTACTGAGTTACCAAGTTTTCTGTTTCTCATCTAATGATGTTAATAAAATGAGATTTTATTGCATGTTTGAGAAAGTGGCGATAAAATGTCAGCTAAAATGTGATGTTGATAGACATAAAAACAATGCACATTGAGGGGGGAAAGGAATCTTAATTTGCATTTACAATGCTGGGCTCTGACCAAGCTGCACAGAAATACATTGCTGGAATTATGATAGACAAGTCTACAAAAACATCAGCTCAAAGGCAAACAGAAAGCAATTGAATTTTTAGAAAATGGAAAGAGAACAAAATCGAAAACATCCTTGTTTTAGGACAGAAATCCATTCTGTGCTTCTGAATCCTTTGTGCATTACAGGTTATTCATACAGGAAAAGTAAAATAGCGAAACAGAACAAGCAACAGCAGCACAGAAAAGTAAAGATGTGTGGAGATATTTCCTTACAGCTAAACTTGAGACATTTTTATTTCTGGTGGGCAAAAATCCAGCAGGTTTTTATCAAAGCCTGTAAGCCACGAGTGGCATGGGCTCCATGAACAGGGAGTGACCAAAATAAATAATTTTTCACTTGGTGCCCAGCCCTCAATAAAACACAAACTTTAACAATGGTACTTGTTGCTTCCAGACTCAGGAATGTTAATACAAGGGGAGTTCCAGCACAGATTAGAGGAATAAATCAAAACAAATTCCTGATCACAGTGAAATAGAGCCCTTCCTTTGGTTAGAAGATGGTGGAGCATCACTCCATTACCAATAAATATATTTCTCCTCATACTTGCTACTGGCCTCAAAGCTAAGCAGACCTTTGTTCTCAGGTGGGTTAGAGAGCCCTAATTCCTCTTGTTTCTATTTTTACAGAAGGAGAGAAAATCAGCATCCTTCGTTTTGGGTTTTTTTTTAAAGATAGAGTGTGATGTAATAAAGTTCTTGTAATGAAATATTAATCTGTGTATGCTTCACTGGGGAAGTATTTTAAGCTGTTAAATACCTAAAATGCAAAAAGGAAAAAATTCTTTGGTAAACAAGAGCAACAACGCTGGAAATTTCATTGACAGTGTTTTCCGACAGCATAGCTGATGCATTTTCTTGTCATGGTTAAAAACCAGAGAAGAGCAAAGATTAATTAAACTGATACAAGCTTTTTAAAAAGCTCTGGTTAATTTTGGGCTTACCTTTCTTCTGCAGGAGATGAGTGGCAGAGCTGCAGATGGGAGGGTGCAATTAATGCTCAATTCTGCCATTGTTCTCTCAAGGGTTTGTTTGTGTTCTCACCACAGAAACTCCAACATCTCATTTCACACGTGCTTATTAAACGCAATTATCTTCTGTCTGCTTAAGTCAGGCTTGTATTCAAACGTTGATTTGGTGGCTGGAAATCAGGTTAAACTTCTGCATCCAGCTGAGTTATCAGCTGGGAGTAAATGGGGTGAGACTCCACAGAAAGCGACCCAACAGCTCTTCATTCCTGCCCAGGAAGAGTCCCTGCTTCTGCTGGGCGTGAGTGCTGCATCCTGCTCCTGCAATTCCATCTACAGTCCATCCACTGGCTGAAAAAAAAAGTTAAAGAAGGGGGGGGGGGGGAAAGGAATGAGAAAAAACCGTTCTGAAATCACACTTGGAGGGTATCATTTAGACTGACATTGAAATAGCTCATGGGTCAGACGAGTCTTGGACAGCCCATGCAGAGATTCCAGGCAGCCTCGGGGGGCAGGGGTTCCATCCCTCGCTCTGGAGTGCCCAGGAGGATAAATTGATTTCCATAAAGACCCGGAGCTGGCAGAGACCTGAGGAGCTCCAGGAGCAGGACCCAGGGCCAGCAGGACCCGGGGCTGTGGTCTCAGGTGCTTCTCCATCTCCCCTGAGCTCCTGGGCTCTGCAGGGCTCCCTCTCCTCACAGAGTTTGGCATTTTGGGGGTTTTTTATGAGCAGTAATTGCACTGACAACCTTATCAACCATCTGTCAGACACACACTGGACCACACCCCATATTTCACTTAAGCTACCATCTAACAAAAGTTCTACAACATCCCTGATTCCCACACCCATGAAGAAACCCAAAGTCCCCAATCCTGCCATGAGGAAACCCAAAGCCCACAATCCTGCCATGAGGAAACCCAAAGCCCACAGTCTCCTGTGGGCAAAGCCCAAGGGTTGGAATCTCTGCACAGCCCACATCTGTGTGTCTCCTCTGCTGGTGGAGTGCTCAGCGTTTTCTCGCACTCGATGGAGTTTCACATTCTGCACTGAAACCCACCTGGACTTGGCACCTGTTAAAACACAATCACATCCACGTCCCCACAGGGACTGGAGGATTTTCTCAAAATCCCGGAGGTGAAGAATGGGTCCTGATGTGAAAACGAAACATTGATCAGTTCTGTTTTGCAAAATTGCATAGAGAAATACAAGATGCCAACATAAGTTGCTATTACTACCTTTCTTTGGTTATGAACAGGAGAAAACATCAAGAGCAAAACAATGCATGTGGTAAAGGAGAACCTAACAACAATTAGGGATTAACAACATGGTGATGAGCACCGACAGGATCTAGAGAATCCCTGCAGCTCTATCTGGAATGGATCTGGGCTCACAGAGCACAAGGGCTCCGATTGCTCAGCCTGGCACAGCAGTTCCCAGTGAGCAAGCAGGGATCACACCAGATCACCAATTTTGCAGCAGGCTTTTCTGTGCCTTAACTGACTTCCAGGACTCAAAGGTGATTTTATCAGACTTGAAATGCAGATGAGAGTTTCAAAGGGATCTCCAGAGAAGTGACAGAGCTGCTGTATTTCCATCAAGAGCTAAATGCTGTCCTGGCTGTCCTGACACAACTCAAGAAGCAGAAACAAAAAATCCTGGAATTGCTTCCTGTCCTTCAATATCCAGCGATCACCCTGCAGTTCCTGGGAAGAATAAATGGAGGAAATTAAAAATAACGACAATAATGGAACGATTTGGAAGGTGTGCACTGCTGTGACTTTCTATGTGAGGATCATTACATGAGCACATGAATGGATCCTCAAGTGTTTCTCCTTAAACAAAATTTGAATTCCAGAGATTTTGCAGGTATCTGTAGTTGTTAATCACATGCTGGTGTTTTCTTCATTAGCACCCATTGTCCAATAGCCTCTCTCCTACTCCAGGAGGTTTTTATTCCATCCCTTGCTCAGAAATGTCAGATTAGCATGCATATCCTAACATTTGGAGGAGCAGCACAATTTATCTTTTAACTTTTGTGCCCTGAAAACTCCCAAGATAATATTTTTAAATGATTGCAAGCCTGAGCAGCTATTTCAGGAACCAAAGACAGTATTTCCACACCACTTTGTGAGAGAAAGGTATTAAAGCCCTTTTAATCTTGCCATAAAAAGGTCTAAAGTAATATCAGTGTCACAATTTTAAGGATTATGCATTGCTATCATGGGCCTGTCTGAAAATTCTGGAATTGCTTCTTTTAGCTAAATAACTGTGATAGAATTACAATAGAAGTTCAGCTCAACTATTGAATTTTTAAATGGCTGAGAGCTACTCTGGAAAAAAAAATGCATCTGCAACTGCCTTGGCTGCTCAACAATCTGAATTTATTACTTTGGGCTAAGAAACATTGCAGACTACTTGGACAAATTAATAATTTCATAATTAAAGAAAAGACAATATACTCCCTAACCTTTATAAATATGATTTAAGGAGAAAACCAGCAAATGAAAGCACAGAATTTATTTTTTCCCTCTTAAAATCTTAAATTGATATATTTTTCTGGAAAAAATCTGCATTTGGACTCATCATAATGCTTTTCCAACATAATTATGGCAAATGCTCTTAGATGGCAGTTAAAAAATAAAATCAGATTGCAAATGTGATTTCAGTTGTGTTTAAGGGGAATTGATAAACTATTCAATTCCTGAGAGTGAAAAAATCACTGGTTTGTAATTACAATCTCCTTTGCTTTTTGCTTATCTGAACCATAGACTGGAATACCTTTTAAAGTATTGAGCTGCATTTTTATCAAAGTCCCTGGAAAGTCACTATATTTATTCATTCTCTGATATAATTCAAAATAGGAGGCTAAATTTTCAAAAATGATAGGTTTGAGTCTTATTTTCTTTGTCCCCTCAAGCTTGTTTTAATCAGTTTTAATATATTTGATTGATAGATTACCTTCTGGTTTAAGAAGGAATTCAGCCTCTTAATATTTTTTTAATAAGAAAATTTATCATCAGTAGAAACAGAAAGTATTTTAATTCTTATCAGGGAAGTGAACTGGAGTGGAAAAAAAATCCAGGTAACTAAAGGCCTGAGATTCAATAAAATTAGTATTTTTGAAAGCCACAAAATCAGAAAAGGTAAATTCTCTATTTATGGATTCAATTAAAATGAGATATTTATACAAATAGCAAGTTGGAATGGGGGAATAACAGCATTCCAGAGATCCAGAGGGATGCAAAGAGCAGGAATAATTCTCGTTTATTCTGAAAATCTCTGGCAGTGGGAAAGGGCCACTTTTCTGCTTGAACCTGTGCACTCGGAGATTGCTTCATTTGGTCTGAAGGGATAAAGTTAAGGAGCTGGGGATGTGAAAATGTAACCTTCACAAAATTTTATTTTGATAAACACCTCAGTTTATCTTTCTATGGCAGGCTGATAAGGAAAATTAACATAGTTCAGCAGAGTGCAGGTCAGCGAATGTGCTCATGCAGTGAAAAATGAAACAGTTTCCTCACAAAGTCTCTGCTTTCCCAAGGCTTGTGGCAAGAATAAAAATAATAATAAATTCTTCACTCTGAGAATTTCATTAGGGAAAAAGGTTACATTTATCATGAAAGTACCTAGGTAAAGAAAAAGCAGAAAAACTTCTGTATTAATAGCAAATGAACAGGGGGGCATCATGGCCAGCAGAATATGCAGCAGTAACTTGGATTTAGGAGGGAGAGTTTCCAGAAGGAAGTTAATAATTGTATTAATATTGGAACAGTAAATTCCATTTCAGGCATTCTGAAGCAGCAATGAATTTATGTTACATTTAATATTAATAAAAGCCAATAGGCAAGAAAGAGGACAAATATAACTGCAAAAGAAAATACTGAGAACATTTTAGCTCCACAGCTGCAAGTGGCAGACATTAGGTCACAGAGAAGAGTCCATCCAGTGACATCACATCTAGAGAAATATGGGAATTCAGGTGATTTTCCAGACAAAACACCTGCATTACTGCCAGCAGAGAGGTAATTTCATTTCTTTAGTTCCCAACATGCAGCAGGAGATGTTCAAAGCAATTTAAGTCTGTTATGTTTGTAAAAAACCCAAATTCTGCCATGCAGCCAAACCCCACTGGGCTCTGCATCCCCTGAGAAAATTCTGAATATCACAGCAAATTGTGAATATTCACAAACTGTGAATATCACACAAAATTCTGAATATAACTTCAGTTTCTTACCTGATTTTTTCTGTCCTCTCACACACAAAGAAGGAAGATCAAATACTACATTTATTTTAATCAGGACTGGAGTATCTTTTGAGATCCACTTACAGGAATTTAAATAATTCTGAGGGAAGATATACTGCATTTCCTAATTAAAAATGGTGGCCAAATTCTGCTGGCAGGTGGAATTCCATTGGAATTTTGTTGTACTTCAGGATCTTATCTAGTTTTTTTTTTTGTCTAGAAGAAGAGATTTTGAGCAAACCTTGCACAGCAGTCATAAAAAAAAACCCTTGCAAGTCTCTCTTCAACTTTTGTACCGCTGAGAAACCCAAACAAACAGAAACCCACAAACATTCCCCCTCCAAGAGAGAAAGAAACCAACAAAACAAAAGCAACCACAACCAAACCAAACCCTCTCAAGTTTTATCCTTGCAACTGTGCTTCTGTTGGGGAATTTCTGTAGATGATGCAGACAGAAGATTAAAAAAATGCAATTAATGACATGAAGGTGCACTAACATTTCAGCTGACATTTCATACATGATTTATGCTTCGCCTACTGCTCAGATGATGGATCAGTCAAACTATCTTAGCCTGAAGCACGAAAAAGTGGAAATGCTGTATGTCCTCTGGCTTAGAGCTTTCCCTGGGGTGACTTTGAAAGTGTTTTCTGCACTTGGAAAAAAAAGTTAAAAGTGGGAAAAAAGTAGCTTCTATAAAGACAGATTAAAAAAAAAAAAACAAAAACCAACCAAACAAAAACCAACGAAACAAAAAACCCCCACCAAACCAAACAAACAAAACACCAAAGAAACAAACAAAAAACAAAAAAAAAACACCCCAAAAAAACCAAAATAAAACCCAAACCCACAAAGCAGGAGCATTTTAATTTTTGTAAATGTTGTGTAAACTTATAGAAAGGAATATATTTGAAGTAAAGGCCCCTGAACTCCAAGTCAAGGTAAGCAGCAGTTTTGTCTCTAAACATGAACACAAATCTGTTATGGTAGGATTGCTTAAATGCCATGGGTTTGATCTTGCTTAACTATTTTTCAGACTTTTGGATATTGATTTGAAAACAGAAGAAAAACCAGCTCATTTTTGGTAGGGAAATGTATTGATCAAAGTCTGAGACCAGCAAACCTCAGCTCGACCTGCTGAAATTACCAGAAAGAGAAAGGACTTAGGAAAAATAGAAAAAAAGGATGCAGAGAGAAAGATGGGAAAAGCCATATTAGCAAAAAACCTTTTTTCTGGTCCTCCTGGGAGTAAAGTTTTCTAAACTTCCCTAGTGCCAAGCAGCAGTGATGCCAGGTGAGGGCATTTTTGGGGTTAGAGGAGACAAAGCTGTCATCCTCCCAAGGCACTGCCCCAACAGAGCCTGCAGTGAAAAACCCTGCTTTTTTTAGTTCCAGGTAAAAAGGAAAACTCACTGGACTGGGGTGGCTTTTGCCAACACTCATCCAAGCCAAAACTCTGATGTGTTAAACCAGGAGAGTGGGAAATATCTGCACGTATTGCTGGAAGGAACGCTGGGAAGAGCTAGTGGGTATCAAAGCTCCATGGAGAAGATCTGGTTCAGCCAGGAACTTTTCCCAGTTAGATCAAAGCTAAAAACAGCAGAAAAAAGAGGGGTAAAAGGGAAAAACAAACAAACAAAAAAAACACCAAAAAACCAAGAAGAAAAAATGAAGCAATGGACAACATACCAACAGAACTGCTGAAAGCATCAAGTAAAAATCAGTCCCTTTTTACCACAGAATCTCCAAGAGTCTGGGTCCATACAGGGAAGCATTGATATAATGAAATTTCTGGGGTAAAGATATGTTACACTCCATTGGTATTAAAGGCTTCTCTGACATCTGTGATAGTGAAAAATGCAGAGGGAAGAATTCTGCAATTCTGTCCCAAAACTGCAGTGAAGTTTGTGTCTTGTGAACAAACAAGGAAGAGATCTTTGTTACCAGATGAGTTGTTTCTATTCATTTTCATGTGGTGTAACTTTAATTGGAGTGAGGGGTTTCTTCATGAATTTAAAGATTGACTGTGCAGGAGCAGGATCTTTTTTTTACTTTTATCAAATGCAGATGTGGGTGGGTTTTTTTTGTTGGTTGGGTTTGGTTTTCTTATTTTGGTATGTTGTTGTTGTTTGGTTGGTTTTGTTGTTTTTTTTTTTTTGTCTGTTTGGTTTGGTGGTGTTGTTTGTTAGAGGTTTTTTCATTTCAGCTTAGAAAGAAAATATAGGGCAATAAGCACATTCCTATCAAAGGAAACCATACATTAGCCTCCATTGCAACCATCACAAAGGGCTCTTGACCCTAATTTCTAGAGAAATTAGGAAAGAAAAAGGAAAAAAAATATATTTACTCTCTATTTCTCTGCATTCCTGTAGATATATATGTCACCAATGAAGACTTATATTCACAGTAGGCAACTGGGTAGAAAATAATGATCACTGGAACATCAACTGCTCACTTGGCTTGTGCAGATCCTGTTATTTCAAATGAGTTGAGCAATTTTGCACATGTACTGATAATAATTTACATTTGTGCAAACAGGCAAGACATTTCCTCCCGAGCCATGGACTAAATGCAAGACAATGACAAAAGCAAGGATTTAATGGAGTGTTTTAAGGAAAACCTGACTTCTCTGTTAGTTGTGTAAGTACAGTGTTGCTCTCAGGATTATCTGAGATCTGAGCAAATATGACAAAAGGGGTTGTGCAATCATTGCTCTCTGGCACTATTTACCCAATTTTAAGGCTCAGTTTTGCTCGTTTGGCTGAGCAGCCACATCCTGGGCAATGCCTGCATTATCCCCTCTCCAGAAGCCATCACCTATCAAACAACTGCATTAATAAATGATATGGATCCTGAATAACAATTCCAAATCAAAGCCCATTGATCTGAGCCACCTCCATGGTGAATTCAACAAAGCAATTTCCTTTGCAACCGTGGGCAAGGTGTAATTATTCCAAAACACATAACTGGAGAAATCCCAGCAAAAGGAACGCCTGGGAGATGGGCCTGCTTGTCCCATTTCCTTGTCTACATTCATATAATGGTGAAATTTTGATCTCTGATTTGTAAATTTGGGAGTTTTTTTCCTTCATATGTAAAGCAGAACAGGCTCCCCTCTGGTTTGAAGACAATCTGATGTTTTACAAAACCACTTTTAGCCCAATCCCCATATCAATTGTTATGATCTATAAAAACAAGAATACCTCCTTACCTTTGGAAGAGTTTAATTAGAAGGAAATCTTACATTTAAAAAAGATAATATATAATTAATAACTTCAACAAAGGTGGACAAAGAAGACAGAGATTGCGGGCTTTTCACATCCTTAAAAGCATTTAATTCTCTATTCATCTAAAATTAACAATCAAACTGTGTAGCAGAAAAGAGTTAGAAAAGCTCAAATTATATCACTGACTGTATTTTTTTCTCTCATTCTTCAATGAAAAATTGTTTCACTGCCTGTCTCTGGCTCCTGGCTGCCTGAATTATATTTTTAATTAAGAGCTGCACTGTCATGCCTAAGAAATTTGTTTGTCAAGGATTCTTTTCTAAGCATGTTGACAAAGAACAAATTATTAATACATACAAAATTTATAAATTTGAGATTTGGGAAAGTATTTAGAGGGAAAAAACGTGAACAAAGAATTGTTTTCCCTCTAACAAACATTCCAAAAGTTCAGGTTGTAGTCTTAGAAAAGATTCTGTGGAGCCACAAGGGTCTTTTGGGCTCCCAACAGGTGACAGGGGAGGATTCACAACGAGGACAAGACCCAGGCATTATGGTGATTTCTCAGCTTTCCTGTCTAGCAGACCTTGTATATAATTGTGGCAATGTCTCAGCAACAATTCTCTTGGTTTTTGAGCTAATTTGCTGGAGGAATAAATATGCAAGCAGAGTTCCTTCACACTGTTCTGAACAAAGACCCTGAAGGTGTTTGCCCTCGGTACGGATTGAGTGAATCTCACCAGGAAAGAGAAATGAAACAGAGAAATTATGGCTGAGCCTGGTGTTTAAAGTGACACCCAGGTTGTGCAGGCTTGAAAAGAGCAAATCTGCTTCTCCCACCCGTGATCCAAGGCTGGCAGGAGCTGTGGCTGGAGAGAACAGAGCGATCGTCTGGAACAGAACCTGTTCTGTGTCATTGCCACACAGCCAGTCTGAAACCAGGCAGGCTCCTCCTGGCCCCTTGTGGAGGCAAAGCCGAAGGCAAACTTAGCCAAAAATTCATGATTTGATGAGTGTAAAAATGATTGGATATTTGGAGAATATTTAAAGCAACCTTCCTTATAGGAAATCAGTAGTGGTGATGGGTTTTCCCCTCAATACCTGGACTTTTTTCTGTTCTGGAAATTCAGAGCATTGATTTGAGCACAAAAAAATTTAAGTTTTCTGAAATCTGCTAAAGCTTTTGTCCTCAGTGTCTTTGGGTTTTGCTTTCTTATCTGTGAAATGGAAATAGTAGCCCTCCATCTCCAAGGAGCAGGATGAGAGGGTATAAATCAAATGAATGTTTGAGAGACACCCCTGCATTGTGTTGAGGAGAGCCACTCACAGACAATGCTGTGATGAACAGCTCCTTCCCCACACCAAAGCCCTGGGGGATCCAGCAAGCCAGGCAGACAAACAGCAATTAACAGTAAGAATTAAATGAAATATTGAACCTCTGCTCTTTGGGTGAATTACATTATCTTGGCGTCCAAGACAAAGCCCAGGTTCTGAGTTAAAAATTGCAGGCAAGGCATGGGGGAAGAATCCACTCACACAAGGGAGCCCAAACCAGGCTCTGCTGGAAACATTCATTTTTCTGGGTAGTAACTTTTAAGTGTATGTCTTTGCCACCTTTAATTATATATTGCTCTTTATTTTTTCTTTTTTTTTTTTTTTTCCTGAGCATATTTAATCCAAAGTTACAACTACCTTCAGTAATCACACATCATTTTTTGTCTGGAATTTCAGCAGTACCAGGTGCTGCTCAACAACTGAGATCATCTCGCGTTTGTTTCATTCGTATTCTCCCTCAGAACAACACCAGCAGTAAACAATTCCAGCTTAATTACCCAAAATGTGTTTGCACTGCAAATAGTCTCCTCTGCACTCCCATTTTTCCTGTGCTGCCACCAGCCCTGAGCAGGGAACAGCAGAAACAATTGAGGGGAGTGGGGGTGGCTCCAACAGGAGATAATGGGTGCCACCTGATATTTTCTGAAAAATCCCTTCTCCAGTATTTCTTCTCCTGGCAAGGTGAGAAGCCTCAGCTTCTCCATGTTTTGCTGCTCTGGAATGTGATTTGGAGAATTGTTTACCCAGCATGTGAATTGTTTCTACTTAATGACCAATCCCAGTCCAGCTGTGTCAGACTCTGGTCAGTCACGGGTTTTTATTGTCATTCTATTATCATTCACCTAGCCTTCTGAGGTCTCCTTTCTCTTTCTTTAGTATAGTTTTAGAATATAATATAATATATATTACATATATATTTAGAATATAATATAATATTAGAATATATATAATATAATATAATATAATATAATATAATATAATATAATATAATATAATATAATATAATATAATATATATATTACATAATATTACATATATTATATATCTTATAAATTATATAATATATATTTTCATAATATATAATATATAATATATAATATATAATATATAATATATAATATAATATATTATATATTATATAATATATATATTATATATTATGCAATATAATATATATTATATAATGAATAATGTAATAATAAATCAGCCTTCTGAGAACTTGGAGTCAAATTCTCATGTCTCACTTCATCCTGGGGACCCAACACCACAACAAATGGGCAGAGACCCTGCAGGGGGAGATGCTGCTCTCACCAACAAAGGCGATTTCTGCTGCCCCAGAGCTGGAATAAAGCTGGAAATTAACTGGAATAAATAGAACTGGAATAAAGTAATAGTGTAATAGTAATAATGTAAATACTAGAACTGGAATAAAGCTGGGAATGTCCTGGGGAAGATGCACTCTGGGGTGTTCTGGGGAGCATCTCACACAGCACAGCAGCACATGGTTCTGAACAGACAAACTGAACTCAAACGTTTAACACCACTTAAATCCTCACCTCACCTCCGGTGTCCAGAGTTTATCCTGGAAGCTCAGCTCATCTGTCACCTCACTCTTGCAGAGTGGAATTAATGTTCCACTAAATTAAAGCAGGGAGAGAGACTTTGCAGTGGTGTTTGCAGTCCTTCAGAGCTGTGGGGGCACTGCCAGCTCTGCCAGTGCTGGGATCTGGAATGCAGAGAGCTCTCAGAACTTCGGGTCTGAAGCCAAAGCTTAGAATTAAACCCAGGATTTAATCTGAGACCTTGGAAAAGGCTCCCAAACTTAGGAGGTAGAAGAGAGAAGGTGGATTTGTAGTTTAAAACAGAGACACATAGGCTAAGTAAAGTTTAGAGTTTTAGAGTTTAAGCTATAGAAAAAATGAAAGTAGTTATAGAGGTAACAGGATGTTTAGGATGCAATGCTGTAGGTTTGTGTGTCATGCCATGATTGGCTACAAAGCTTACACTGCAACATGGGTCCATAAGGCAAAATATTGAAGGATTGGCTGAAAAGCATAAATATCCTGGTTGGCAGTGTTTTATTGGTCAATAACCCCTTAAAAGGTCTTGTAACTGAGGGTCTTGTAGCCTACTGAACCATGCAGTGAAGATGTGAGCCCAACTCGCCCTTCCTGCCTGTGTAGAAAACAAGAAAAATAAACCACATAATCAAAACCAATGCAGAGGTCCCATCTCAAACTCCTCCAAAACCCTCCCAGCCAGCAGGAGCTGGTGGGGTTTTGCTTCCTTGGGGTTTCCTTGGGGCTGTTTTGCTCTGGGTGGCTCTGGACAAACCCAAGCACTTCAATCGCATCCCCTTCCCCTCAGCCTGCCTGCAGCCCCTGTAAGGAAGGGAATTCCAGGGAAGCAGGAAAGCTGAGCCAGAGCAGCATTTGGGGATTTTTCAGGGTTGGGCAGCTTGGGGTAGTTTCTGTGCCTGTTTTCCTCAATGTTTCAGCTCAAGTGTTTATTCTGAGATAAAATAACATATAGTTACAATTTTAATTTCTCTGACAAGCATAAAGATTTTAATCATAACATTAGATAATATTATGAAAGCATAGGAGGAATCTTTTTCAATGAATGCCCTAAAGTGCAGTTCATTCTTCTGTAGCTCATCACAGGGAAAGCTTGTCATTTCAGCATGGAGCTTGTGAGGAGCAAAACCCTGCCTGATGTTAGCCCAGCTAACCCAGGCAGTGTCTGACAACACTTTTCCTCTACTCCATACAAGCTACAAACTGCCTGGATTAGGTGAAATGCATTTCACAATGAAATAAATAAACAATGAAATAAATGAACAGAAGGAGTGGCTGATTCAGAGTTTCCCACACAAACCCAGCTAAAGCAAAGCTCCTGGCACTGTTAAGCTCAGAGTCAGCCCAGGACAGAGGCAGGAATTGCACAGAGGAGGTGTGGAAGTGGCTGCCGCATCCACAGGGAAATTGTCATCCAGGAGCTGTAAATAAGGAACATTTCACCTCAGCAGCAAAGTCAGATATTGATCCTGCTTAGTCAGCACGACAATTTAAATATTCACCAATAAACAACAGGGGTATAAATAAAAGAGGTTCTGAAGCTGGAAGGGAATTTTGCATTAAGGAAAAAAAATCCAAATAGTATCCTTGGGAGGGGTGAAATTTAACTTACAGGAAACAGATGTATCAGTAAAGGAGCTTGGTTTTTAATTATAAAACACATAATGGCATGTTTCAGAAACTTCAAATAATTATTGACATTTCACATCTTTGGCATCTGCTGGTTTTTTAGTATTTGAAATTTATACATTGAAATATGTGTAAATTGTTGCCCACAGTAATTCTTATTCCAACTCACCAACTAATCTGCTGTTGACCAAAAGCCAGTTTAATCCACGCAGGGATAATCTGTGAACTCTCTGAAAGGGAGGAGCCCTGACAGGCCCAGGTGAGCTCCTGGCCATGAGAAGGAGCAAAGGTGGCACTAACAGCAAGTTCAACAGCGATCCTCAGTCACAACCTGGGAGGGGAAAAGAAGATTAACTTCTGCAGAACCAAAGTGATGGATCTCAGATCTGTAAAATGAAGACATTCCTACATAAAATTTGAAGATGGTTTGCTGCCACGAATTTAAGTAGTGTGGCTTGATGGTGTAAATTAGTTAAAATCCGTGTCCTGAAAATGTCAGATTATGTACACTCTACACCCTGCAAATCTTGTCACTGCCTGCTTTTCCTCCATCTGATGCAAAGCCTTAAAAATATGGATATGCTGAAATGCACAGACGTATCTTAAAACCTACACAGAATTTCTACCAAACAAGGGTCCCAGAGTCTGGGAGGAAAAACCATGGCAGGTTTTCTTAATCTGTTTTGATGTTTCTGTATCAACCCAATTAATTCACAAAGGAAGGGCTCACACAGCACATGTAAGCAACCTGCTCTCTAAACATCTCCCCCAGAAGGAGCTGCCTCAGAACTGCTTTGGATGCAGCAATTTTAAGACACTTTGGAGGTTTTTTTTTTTACAAATTACATAATAACATGGGACAATAAACAATCTCTAGTAAATACTATTTGGAGATTTATTAAATATAATGAATAAGCTGCTTAGGAATTATTTTTTGTCTCCCAGCTGAGTTGAAATGTAGTGATTCTTTCTGACTTCTGCTTCCTTGTGAAGAGCAGCAAAGCAAAGGGGAGCAATTAATACCGTGAGGAGCAGAAATCACAAAAGCTGGCCTTTTGTGAGTTCATGCATCACTCCTGATTTATTCTGCTCCCTCACATCCACAGCCCATCCCTTTTTGATTCCTCAAGCTCCAGCTGCCTCGTTCCCCCTCTCTCCTTTCTCCTGAACCCCCATCCCGTTCCACGTGCACAGACAGTTTGGTTTTGTCCTGCTGAGTGGCCTCTGCTCTGCTCTGCAGCTCCACGCCCAGGGAGGGCTCAGCTGGCTGCTGCTCCATGGCTCAGGAGTGGCACCAGGGCATTTTCTGAGCAATCCCTTTGCCAGGATTCTTGTCCCGAGAAGCCTCAGAAAAGAAATGTAAACAATAATTATCTGATTGCCTGGAATGTGGTCTGGAGGTTGCTCACCAACAGGTGCATCTTTCATTGGTTCCRTGTGAATTGTTTTTAATTAATGACCAATCCCAGTCCAGCTGTGTCGGGACTCTGGTCAGTCACGGGTTTTTAGTGTCATTCTTTGCTAGCCTTCTGATGTCTCCTTGCTCTTTCTTTAGTATAGTTTTAAAATATAAGAAATATAATATAATGAAATATACTATAATATACTATAAGAAATATACTATAATGAAATATACTATAATATACTATAATACAATAAATATAGTATAATATAGTATAATATAATATAATATAATATAATATAATATAATATAATATAATATAATATAATATAATATAATATAATATAATATAATATAATATAATATAATATNAATATAATATAATATAATATAATATAATATAATATAATATCAGCCTTGTAAGAACTTGGAGTCAGATTCTCATCTCTCACCTCGTCCTGGGGACCTCACAACACCACACCACAGGAGAGGCAGCAGCTCCAGACTGGTGGCCAGGAGCACAAACAGCCTTGGGGTCACCTCATGACTGGGCCAGGCACCCCAACCTCCACAGCACCCACACCCCAGACCTTTATCTCCTCAAATCTGGCTGAAAYTGGCCAACAAACATCAAAGTTCATGGATTAAAAGGGATGAGGAACAAATAACAGCGATTAGGAAGCTCCAGAAAAGGTTGTAGCGTATGTAGGAAAAATCCAGATAAAATACTGGTTGTTTTTTAGACAGCACACCTCTAGGGACTGACTCACAGTAACATAAACCCACTCAGGCATGTGCTAAAAGAGGTGAAAAGAAAAGCACTTTTGGTATTTGTTTTCCTGTATTCATTTTATCCATGATTCTCCACACTTCCGAGYGGCTGAATGGAAAGGAAGCTCCCCCTCCTGCTTCCATCTCAAGGCTGCTTTCAGCCAAGTATTTGAATTTAACCTTAATTCCCTTCTGCTGTGATACTCACTTGAGTCACACAAGTAGGACTGGAGCACCCACTAAAAGGTGCATTTCCAACTAAAATATGGCATTCTCTGAGTCAGGATGACATTTCCAGTGGTTCCCTGGGCYGATACTTTGGTCAGAGAGTAGGAACCTTTAGGTCCAATAAAATAAAATATCAGCCCTTAAATAAAAGTAATGAGGCATTTGAAATCTGCAGAACATTTTCCATTGACCTGTAGGTAGTTCAATGTTTACAAATGCACATTGAGTTGTGTTTTCAGAGAGAATTATAGAGATAATCCATTTTTCTTCGTGTTTATATTCTTGATAGAGGTTTCCAACTGAAGTTACAATCAAATCCAATAGACTACCTACCTTATAAAAGCCACTTATTTTCCACATTTTCAGAACTAGGAATTCTGTCTGAATACCAGATGCAAAATCAGTAGAAATGCCTCTTTAATGATTGCCAATTGAGATGTGTTCAAAGTGCTTTCAATCTCTCATCTGCAGCCTGACTGCTCATTCTGTTTGATACCAGCACTGCATGACTAAAATTTACAGCAGGTTGCTATTCAGTGGAATTCTAGCAGCATTTTATTGCTCTTGAAGTCTATCAGAATTAACACCCACTTGTGCTATTAAACTTCAGAGATGGAAACATCATCTTGCCTTAAAGTCAGTGAGAATTAAATAATACACAAACAAACAACCTGCCATTTGAATACTGGAATAACATTTGAATATTTTCTTGCTGCTGAGCAGAGCTGGAAGGATTGGGCTTGGTATAAAAGCATTTTGGTTCATGCAGGGGGTGACAAGGACTCATTTCCTTGCAGGTGCTGTCTCACWGACTGGGGGCAGGACAGAAAGGTGGAAATTATCCCAGAKTTGCTGTGGCTGCACCTGGAAGYGTCCCAGGCCAGGCTGGACAGGGCTTGGAGCAGCCTGGGACAGTGGGAGGTGTCCCTGCCATGGCAGGGCTGGCRCTGATGGGTTATTTTGGACTGATGGATTTTCTGCTTCTTTTTATTCTTAGTTCTTGCTTGCTGCACATCCTTAGCAGAGGCACTTTARGGTAAATGTTCTACAAAGATTGYTACATTTATACAGTCTTGTGAAATGATGTCTTGCAGTTTTCCCATTTGTAAAATATGYGATAAAACTGCTCATATAAGTATTTTGGAACCTCGTTGTTTGAAAGCATTTGTTAAYCTTTAGAGGAGCCTTTCTTCCCATCACAGATRACAGATGTAAGGGACAGGAGGCCTTGGTACTGATCTGGTTTATCAGTTTAGTGAGCCTCCTTCAAAAACCATTTTTGAGGCTTTAAGGTCCCTCCCAACCCAAACCATTCCAGGATTCCCTGAAATTTAATTTTTCCTGAATACAAGACACACTTCCCCATTCCACCCAAGGGCAGAGCAGCCAAATTCAGGTGGGAGCCCCATCTCTGCCAGGTAAAATGCCCCGGAGCAGCAGGACTGTCCCAGCAGGGCAGAGCAGGACTGTCCCAGCAGGGCAGAGCAGCCAAATTCAGGTGGCAAACCCCCCCAGAGCAGCAGGACTGTCCCAGCAGGGCAGAGCAGGACTGTCCCAGCAGGGCAGCAATCTCCCAGCAGCAGATTCCCAGATTTCTCCCTCCTGCTCTGGTTTCCCACGCCCACCTCATCTGCCCAGGGATATCACAACAGAAGTAATCACATATGTGCTCCTCAAAAATGGTTTTTGAAGGAGGCTCACTAAACTGATAAACCAGATCAGTACCAAGGCCTCCTGTCCCTTACATCTGTTATCTGTGATGGGAAGAAAGGCTCCTCTAAAGATTAACAAATGCTTTCAAACAATAAGGTTCCAAAATACTTATATGAGCAGTTTTATCACATATTTTACAAATGGGAAAACTGCAAGACATCATTTCACAAGACTGTATAAATGTAGCAATCTTTGTAGAACATTTACCCTAAAGTGCCTCTGCTAAGGATGTACAGCAAGCAAGAACTAAGAATAAAAAGAAGCAGAAAATCCATCAGTCCAAAATAACCACATAAAAGAAAAATTTAGTCCCCACCAAATTGCAATTTCTGGAAAAATTGGAAGCATCAAACTGAAATAATTGATATTGGTTCAAAAACGTTACTGGAAGGAAAAGCAACAGCAACAAAAAAAAGTGGTTTAGAACTGCTCAAGCATCCAAATTATCTGGGTTCTTTTCCTGTTAGSAAACCTTAAAAATTCTGTTAATTTCCTTTAATTGGTAGTGTCCTCCAAAATAAGCAGTAACTGAGATTCTAAAATTGCATAACCTAAATTCCAAACCTGTGGAGGGAAGGCACGTGCAGAATATTACCATGGAGTTCAGCTGGGACCTGTGCTCTGTCAACAAACATTCACCAAATCTTTTCCAAATTATTTCCAGCTCCAGTGGAATGCTAAACCAGCATTCCTCATTTCACTACATTCAAGTGACAATGCCAGAATTCTCGTTTTCTGCAGCAAAAACTACTCCCTTCAAAGGAGTGGAACAGGAAAAGCAGCAAAGGATTTWGTTTAGCAGAAATTTTTAATGCAAGTGCTACAAAACATAACCTGTACATCAACACCTCAGCATTAATAGTGGAAACACTTTCTTAATCTGACCTTGAAAATACTCCATTTCTTCAAAGTTAATAAGAAGCAAATGGTATTTTGGGAGTTTCTGTAACTTGTGAAAGTTTTTATACTCAGCACTTTAAGCAAAATTAAAAAAATAAAGACACAGTAACAGAAATAAACACCTGAAAATATCTCTCAGTGCTTTGCTAATAACTGTTCTACAGTAAATTAACTGACTTTTTTCTATGTATTTAACAGCTTCTAATTCAATCTGTATCAATTTTCTCTGTTCTCTAAAGGCAGATTGCTGGGTGGTGTAGAAGGGAGTTAATTAGCTATAAATACCAAACAGCACCCAAATAAAAAGGATCATTATTAACACCCAGTGAACAGCTGGGCCATTTGATAAATTCCTTTTGTTTCTAACAGTGCTCCCATCCAAGCATTCCCGAGGTTGGAGAAGGCTTTTCCCTTTACAGCTGTCCCTGGAGTCTGAACCTGTCCTACACAGAGGGGCCAGCAAGGGCCAAAGAGGAAATGAACTGTAATTTTGTAAGGATGGATMAAGTTTGTGTTATATTTCATCAATAATAATTTATTCACTAACAACTACACAAGTACTAATAGAGATGAAAGAGTTAGGGTAGGAATCACTAGGTTGTARTGGGGCTAAAAATGGTGCTGGATGATTTTTTATTATCATCATCACAATTTAAAAAATATGACCTTATTTACCTTTCTGACTAAATTTAGAGCTATAGAAAAATAGCAGAGAAGTGTCTGCAGGAAGTAAAACTCTCATACTTCTGTTGAGGTGTGGTAATCTTGAAATAGAAGAGAATGTATGAAAATCATACAATTGAGTGAGAATTGAGTTTTCCAAGAATACCACACTTGAATTCTCCAACTTGAGAATTGAGTTTTCCAAGAATACCACACAGCAGTCTACCCTTCATTTTCACAAGTGATTGATCATGTAGAAATCTGATGCTAACCTAAAATTATTAAAAAACAAACTGTCCCATCAATAAAAAGTGGAAGCTTAAATCAACATAAAAGAAGTTATGAGAGTTTTAATTTCCTCTGCTCACTGGTACCCTTCGTGGATGTTATATGAATGAGATCCAGCACACACTACTGAAATTGCACTCCAAATCCAGATGTGGTATAGGAAATCACATTAGAAGTTATTTAAAAATACACAGAAGTCATAGATCCAATTAACTGCCAGATGTTCTGAGTCATCGCCACCATCAGAACTTATTAAAGATTAATTTAATTCCTATTTGATAAGCTGATGGAAGACTGAATTCTCCTGGCTTGGGCATCAGCCTGACTGAGGGGGGAATTTCAGATCATCTCACCCAACCAGGAGCACATTTTCAATTCTTTCCTGGCCTCAGCTGTGGAACTGAGCTGCAGGAACCTCTCTGCTGTGGAGCCAAATTTCCACGACACCCAGTCACAATGTTTGCTGTCCTCAGTGCCAAATTGACTTTGTGCATTTGGCAGAGGGAGTTCTGAAYAAAGGGTTGTTAACTTAATTCTAAGCTACAATTTCAGCAGAGAATATAATGATTTACCTGGATTACCCAGTGAATGTGAGCAATTTGGTCACACAGTGCAATCCCCTCACACAGAATCACTGATGTGCAAAGCAAAGCTTCCCAAATTCCCAGGAAAGAAGATCCTGCAAGGCTGCTGCCAGGTGGGGCTAAACCACAAAAAAACCTCAAGCAAAATAAAAAGTCACCATATTCCCTTGGACTTCAGCTGTCACAACACTTCCTAAATTTGGAATTTGTTCGTATGGAACTTTYCTATGTCTTTTGCAGCAGACTGAGCATTTTCAAGTTACAGGAATTCTTTTCAGACACAGAAATCCCTTGTTGCTGGATTTGTTCTCAGTAAAATTTGGCATTACAAAGTCTMCTCCATTCATATAAATACAAAGGTGAAAATTAGAGCCTCATAAGCCTTGGGTCCCTCTGGCATTTGTAGTAAGCATGGATGGGAATATGAGGAGAGAATTTCGGTGTAATGGAGATTTCACTTACCAGTGAAATGCATCAGATACAAGGAATGGTCACAAGGAGGCTTTTGGTGGAGTTTCTATTGGCAGAGGAGAGATTCCATCRCTCCATTGGTATTCCCAGTTTATGCCCCCAGCTCTCCCATGYGCCACTGAAGGAATTCACCCCTGAAAAACACAAGGTGAGGGTTAACACAGCCATGTGTGGGGATTTCCTGTAATGCCCTTACAAAAACACCCTGTGCAGGTCGCACCAACCAACCAGGACCTGCAAACAGCACCTTGAGTTGTCCTTCCAGCTCTTGTCTTTCCTCCAAACAAAACCCCATACAGGTATTGGAGGGGGGGGGGGACAAAAGAGGGGGAAATATCCCTAAACAATCAGCTTTAAGGAATCACATCAAACTTTCAAACCCTTAAACTGTGCCACTGTAGGCTCAAACACACTGCAGCAATCCAGAGGATATAATATTTTTAAATAGCTCTCTTATTTTGGTACCCTCAAGATTTTCATAATGAAGATACAATTTTCATCCCATATTTTTCCCATTATTATATCTTATCTGGATGAAATATTGCAGTTGTAGGACATGGCATTTATTTCCCTTTATCAACATCAACATTTTTCTAGACACTCTAACCTGTAGAGAATGCCTATAGATATGGCTAAGTGTGATTACACTCACTCCTGAAATCACTGCACATACAATTGGAAATGGTAGTTTTCATTCCAGAAGTGAGCTATAAAATTATCCTTTTCTTAGGTTGGTATTTGATTTTTGAAACCTAACTGAGGAAAAAAAGAGCTTGCTAATAAATGACCTTTCCCTTTCAAACAATCTGCAAAACCTGAACAGATTCAGCCCACGGTGTGAGGTTCACCTTTTAATTCACATGTTTAATTACTCATTATATTATTACTCAACTTTCAGAGCTGTAGACTTGAAATATAATCCTAAAGAGGTTTAATCACGCTGTAGCTCTTCCCTTGCAGCTCCAGTGAAAGGTGCTGGAGTTTGGATTTGGGAATGATTTCAGGATTTCAGGCCCAGCCCCAAGCTGCCCTGGGTGTGCTGACAGGGGAATCAGGACACCAGGGCTCACTGGGACAACCCCAAACAGATGGGAGGGCTTTAATTCCTTGACCCTCCAACTCACTTTACTCTTTGGAGTTTTGTTAGCACAGAATATTAACCAGAAACCAAGGAGAAGAAATTTTTGCCCRAGGCAAAAAGAATTTGAAAGCTCAGAAAGCAACAGGAAAATMAAAATTTTTCTGCCTCCCAAGTCATAATTATTGAAAGACAGAGGTGGGTAACAACAGAAATAAAATGTATCTGCTGGTGGGGCACAGCATCAAAATCCATCTGTTTCCTGCATGTCAGAGCATCAGCTTTGACTCAGTTTTTCAGTCCAACCCACTCTCCTGATACAGCCAAAGTAACTCTCCATCTACTGGCATTTCAGAATAAACCAATGTAGTTTGAGGTCTAAAGCTAAACAAATACACTTAGAGTGGTTATATTCAGTTAACTGTGAAAGAAAAACTGCACATCCCACACCTATTCCCTTTACACCTTTACATCTATTTACATCTTTGCATCTATTTACATCTTTACATCTCTTCCCTTTTTGAAGCAGCACTGACTTTGTTGCTCAAAATTTGTGCTGTCTGAAATGTGTTCTCTCTGAACACAGAGTGGGGTCAGAGCAAAAGTGTTGCCCTGATTTKTTAAGATTTTCTAAACTTTCTGGTGTTTACATTCTTATAAMAACTTTTTTCACACACTTTTTGTAAATAACTTATTGTTTTGCATTCTTTTATGGAGGAGGAGAAAYYTGATGRACTGTTGGTTTGTCCAGTGTCATTGGAGAGGTGGCACTGTCACTTTTGGAAAGCTATAAATGTTGGAGTGAGGAAAAAAACTTCCCTTTTTTACCTTGAAAACAGCAGTGTGTGCACATTGTGTCATTTCGTGTCCTGTAGTGACACAAARCTCCTAGAGAAATAAAAAAGTCCCCAAAAAAGAAACAAACACAAAGGACAGGAACACCTGAGAATTGGTGCTCCTTCCTCCACAGCCCTTCCAGCACTGAAGGGAACACAGTTTTATGGCATCTTCTTGCCAGTCTCTTTATTTTCCCCTCACTAATTCAGTGATTAATTTGAATCCATTAGCTCATTATATGTTTTATGTTGCAGCAGCCCCTTGCAGACGCTGCACAATCATGTTTTGTTCTGTGTCATTATAAAAATGTCTATACAATTATCAATAACTTAGCAGCAAATGGCACGTCAAGTATTTAATAGATAAAGAGGYACTTAGATAAGAAAGCAAGCACAAAAATCTATTACATTTATTTGCTTAAAAAATGCCACCTTCAAGTGGAAGCTCCATCTTTCTATGAAATTAAAGTTATTTATTATGTCTAAACGTGTAAATGTTCAGACATTACAGTAGTAAATGCATTAAGAAAAATATATGGAAAATATATTTGATGTTGCCATTATCTGTTCTTCAGTTGGTACAGAGGGAATTTGGAGAATAATTTTTAAAAGTCTTCTCCATTTGCATTATGCTTCATTATTAGCAGCTAAGAATGTTACAYAGCCTTTTAATTGACACAGAACAATGTTTTATTTACTATTTCTTTATCATAATAATGCCCAATTTGCCTGATTTTCCAACTCTAAATTAAGTAATGTATCAAAAATGATTTCAATTAATCCCTGATTTGAAGTCTCCAGGTAGCACTATTATGAGATTAATGTGRTTAATTGAAATTTCCCTGTTGTTAAAAATCATCATTTTTACAAGAAACAAAGACTTTGTGTTTCTCCTTGTGGACTCTGCAGGTTTAGGCTGTTCCTGAGACCTCTGGAGATTCCTTCTCACCCGAATTCTCCTCTGGCTTCGTGTTAAATGTGACAATGGGAGGTGTCTGGGAAAATGCCACATATATTAAATTCGGAGTCAGCAAATAGAAGGATGCAGGGAGAAATGGGAACTCCAGGAGGGCTGAAATTCAGACAGGAGGAAAACCAAAGAGTGAACTGTGTGAGAATGACAGAATTATGAGATGACACAAACTTAAACTGTTCACATTTCTATAAAGCTCTGTGTGCATTTTGCAAATCTGACATTTACGAAGTGATAAGGAACTGGAGGCAGGCTAGACTAAATTACAGAGAGAAATGTCAGACCTTGGAAAAGGAAACCCCCAAAGGATCCAAGCAGCTCTGCCTTAAGGGTACATTGGTAAAGGAATTGAGGAAGGGTTAAATTGGCAAAATTGGGTGGCAAAAATGAATAATTCTCTCTTASTGGAATGATGTAAGGCTGACCATTTTTTAATAACACTCTATGAAACAAAATTGGTATTAAATTTATATCAATAGGAGGGAAATTTCCCTGTTCATGGAGACTTGTGTTCCTTTCTTTTGAGATTGTCACAAGAACGAGGGAAATTCAGGTGGATCTCAAAATCCACTTCAGAGAAAATGTTCAGATTCTTCTGGAAATATAAACCATGTTCAGAATGCAATGCACTGCAGTAGAAATGCATTAGAAAATACATTCGAAAATCCCTAATGATGAAACAAATAAGAGGAAAACACAGGTTATCACAAGGAGAGATGGTTTGATATTCCCCTTCTAAGAACCAGCATTTCTTTTTGGAGCATTACAAGACTTCTTTAAACGTTTGCTCTTTTMAGAGTWTAYTTCTGGATTTTTTTTTTAATATTGGTATTATTTTTACTAAAATTTTTCTTTTTGGTATCTTCATAAAACCCTTAAAACTGGTGCTTGAGTAGTTTTTTGTTCCATGAGGAATATCCTGAAATTCTTTAAAATAACTTTACAGCTTAAGAAAGTGATGGTACAAATGTCAATTTTTTAATAAAATAATGCTTTTAGGAAAAAATGGAATTGAACAGACAAAAAAAAGGGCATCCTCAAGTGAAATGAAAAAACGATAAATTAAAAACTTTTTACAAGTCATTCTCTTCATATTTTATTTCTCATTCAGTAAATCAGCAACCCATGGATTTTCACCTGTAAAATACTGCTGCAGGAAATTGCTCAATATGAATTATAAAGAGAACAGTTTAGTTAATTAAAAGTTTGAGTAAGTAACAAGTTACTTAGACAACTAAATCCCAATTTGAAGATAATTTATCCACTTTGCCTGTCTCATGAAAAATTAATGGGAAAMGACTCATACAGACTTTAAATCACTCCTGCAGATACGGTTTGGGTGGGTTTAAATGTGCTTTACCAAAACCCATTTTTAAAACTGAATGATGCTGTACCCGAGTGCTTTTCTGATGTCACCATACTCTGAACTGCTGCATTTCTGCTGTCAGACTGTGGCAAGAGGCAGCAGCCTAATGACAGCAGCTAATTAATGCTGGAGTGCCCAGAATCCTGTCAAACACCAGCACAAGCCTGCATCTCTGCTATTATGGATTTAATTACAATTATCTCTTTCGTAACAATTACCTATTTAATAACTATTATCTGCTTCATGACAATTACCTATTTAATAACAATTATTTTTTTCCTTACAATTACCTGTTTCATAACAATTCCTATTTAATAACAATTCTCTTTTCACAGCAATTCCCTATTTAATAACAATTCTCTTTCTATAGCAATTCCCTATTTAATAACAATTCTCTTTTCACAGCAATTCYCTATTTCATATCCAGCAGCAKTTTCTCTCTGAGCCCTGGCAGAGCAGGTGSCAGCCAGGACAGAAGTGCTGACAGCATGGCACAGACCCATTGAAATGCCAAAAAAATATCCAATAATGAGATAAATACTACCCAGGGTGCTGCTGTGGCATTAAAATAGCTCCACCCTTCTCTAGGAGGGGTTTTTGCAGCCCAGGTTGGCTTCTCTCTGCACAGAATGTGCTGGGCAAGGTCTGGGAGCCCCAGGATTTCCCCTGGCACCTCAGCAGGAGTCAATGCCAGGGGCACAGGAATGGCACAGAATTCCCCTGGCCTCTCATTATTCCCCCCTGGRGCTGTCCCAGGCTCAGGCTCAGCAGATTTTTTAATTCCCACTGTTTTTAAGCTCTCCCTCTCTGTTTTTATCCTAAATGAGATGTTTCTTCCAGTTCGTTCCTCTGCGCCGCTCGACGCTCTCAGGGCTTGACAAAAAGCAGCATTATTGGCTTGCTTCCCCTGATCCAACTGAAAACTGCAGAGCAGAGCTTGGAGCCAGCCCTTGGCTGCTGGAAGGCGCCCACTGCTCCCAGGGAAATGCTCTGCAAACCTTCTCCAGTTGTTCTTCACAGCTCCTGCAAGGCTCCCTGCTCTGCTGCTCTCTCCGAGTGTGTTTCAGTCTGCTCTTCTGGCATGTGGGAGCTTYCAGCTGCCTTGTGGAATTAGTCACAAATAAAAAAACTTCCCCCAACAGGAAAATTCAGACTTTCCATGCAGCAGGAGCAGGGGCAAAGAGAACAAACATTATTTGGAAACTGTAAGTGCTGATAGTTGTATATGAATATTTGTGAAGCAGACACAGAGCCAAGGAAATTGTCATCTATACAGAACTGATTGGAACAAATTGGTTTTCTAAAATTAACTTTTAAAGGACTTCCATTGTGACCTTACAAAGGGTAGGGTTTTTCTGAAACATTCATTGGAATGSTACTAGAAATTCAAATTGCATTATCACAGAGACAGGGCAAAAAGAGAAGCCAGAAAAATAGGACAGAAAGATGAAAAAGACATAAAATTAAGCCAGAGGAAATAGCAAAATGCTATAGAATCTATAAAAATATGCAATGGATGTGTTCAATTCCTCCAGTAGGAGGATTTTTTTGGGGGTTTTTTTGGTGACATTCCGGAAAATTTAGCATTTTGTTATGTGAAAAAATAAAGCTCAAACTATTGAGTTGTTCCATATCTGGGCAATGGAACCATAAAAAGAAATTATCTCCATGGTGTCCCAGTTTAACTCATTTGTAGCAACCTGAGCTCCACCAGGTTTCATGGGGAGAGCACTAAAACGAGGAAAAACAGCACAAATGTTTTGGAAACAAACAAACCCAGATCTTACTGTGCTCCATGTGACCCTGGGGCTGTGTGAGACTCAAACAGAGCCAGGGCTCCCAAAGGTGGGGCACAAAGCAGCAAAGGTCCAGAAATTCTCCATGGAAATTCTAAGGCTTTTAGTATTTTTTCCTTAGAAGTYTAAAATAAGCATAAAGAAAGCATTTCTGCATAGGAGACCTCTCCCAGAAGGAAAAACTTCACATTTTGCAGGTCAGCCTTAAAACTGTGAGGAGCCCAAGGAGGGAGCAGGAAAAGCAATCACAGCAGGTCTGCACTAGCACCAAAAACCCAAGGTGAACAATCCCCTCACTCACAACTCCTCACTCCCCCCTTTATGAAATCCTCCATGCCAAGGCCAAAAATACAGTTAAACTCAGATTCCATCCCTTGGTTTTCTCCYGACTATTTAAAAGCTGATTATTGCCATTGGCTGTGAGAAAACAATCATCCACTCGAGCTGGATCTTTGCTGAAAACCTGTTTGGTTTTTCTTTGCCCTGCCCTGAAATCAATGAAAGAGAGTGCCAAGAATCATCAAAACACATTGCTGTGAACACTGGCATAAATTGAAATTAAACCCCTTTGTTTCAGGAATGTCCTGGATATAATAAAAGCATTTATGCTACAATTGTAGTTCACAAGGACATAAATAATATCTCAGCCACAATTAACTGTTCACCTTTATTTTTAACAGGTGAAAGGCATTGGCATAACTTGCTTTTCTGCCCCAGTTTTGTGTGTTAAAACAGCCTGAAAACAAGGAGCACAGTAAAAAGTCCCCTGTCATCCCCCAGTGCTAGAGATGATCACTGAGAAGAGCAGAGTTCCAAACCCTCCCTCATTTTTCACTCTGTGCACTGATACCAACAGAAACCCAACATGCTGATCAAGATACAYGACTGCTAACAAGGCACAATCCTCTTTGCCAAATTAGACTCCAAATATAAAATTAAAAACTAGAGAGTCAGAAATAACCAAATATCCAAATATGCTGCTAAAGTGATATGATTAATATTCCTTGTACAAAGCTATTTATTTAAATGTATTTATTTAAAATATTTAACCAGGAAATTACCATCAAGATTAAAAGAATTACACTTAGCCTACAGCAACAATATGCTAACGTTGCCAGCACTTAAAGGCTAATAATTTGCATGAGGGACACATCTGAGCACAGCAGATATTAGCAAGGATGTGTGTTGGGGATGTTGGGAGGAGAATTCACCCAGTGTGGTGGAAGTGGGTGAGGAGGACAGCTCATCTGCAGGAGCAAAGGCCCAGCTGGGGAATTCTCCAGAGCCACCAGGGTGCACTGCCCATGGCAGGGGCTGGAMCTGGAGGAGGTTTGAGGTCCCTTCCAGCCCMAACCATTCTGGGATCCTGGGATTCCACAAGCGCAAATCCTTCTGGAGAGWGCCAAACGTCTCTGGAGGGGAAGGTGACACAGGGTGCAGCATCCTGACGGGGCACGTGGGACTTCATCAATTCCATCCTGGAAATAGGGGTAATTCCGTCTTGGAAAAAGGGGCGATTCCATCAGTGAAGAATCTTTCCTCGTGGCAGCGTGTGCCCTCTGTGCCACTCCAGGCTGGTCCCAGYGGGCAGGGGAGCACAGCAGACCCTTGGAAAGGAAGGGAATGGGATTCTGAGGGAGGGTTTGGAGTTCTGTTCTCAGCGATGATCCATAGCACCAGGGGATGAGAGGGGACTTTCTGCTGTGCTCCCTGGTTTCAGGATATTTTAACACACAAAGCTGGCAGGAGCTGTGATGCTCCAGAAGGGCAGTGGGGCTCAGCCTGGGGCTGCCTCAGTGCTCAGGGCAAAGCCAGGGCTGTTCTCTGCAGAAACCCTTCACTCCCACACTGGCTGAAGGGTGAATCCATCACCTTGTCCAGCTCCTGAGTGCTGGAAGGGTTTGCTTACTTCTCACTTTCGAGGAGATGAGGAAAAATTCAGTGTCCTTACACCAAGAGAAAGAAAGTCAATAGCCTTTTGCTAAGGCCCTGAATKATTTCTTTCCAGACACATCTGCACTCGTCTGTCCCTGGCCTTGCTGACACATCCTGAATCAGCCAGGATTTCCCTCCTCTGTTCCACTCACTGTCACTCTTTACCCCAGGAATGGCATCCTTCCCTTCCAGGCACCGGAGTTCAGAGCGTGCTATCAGACAAAACACAATTTAAATAAAAACTCGGAGAGGTTCTCATCACAGYCCCTCTATTCACCTCTGTCCTYAAACTAATATCCTGTTAACTATAACATTCTGCCATTTCATGTACAGACTGTCCTCTGGAAGATGAAATGTGTGCTCTGTCATGGAATGCTGGTCAAAATCCTTCAGTGACAATTCCTGTGCATTAATATCAAAAGAGTGTCCATGCAGTGAAGTAAATATTTAAATTGAAAAATATTTTTTTCACCCAGAAATTTAATTACAATTATCTGTTTCAYAACAACTTTTCATAATGTTTTTATATTTTATGATACATTTATATTTTTATAACATATAACATTTTTTTTCACCCAGCAATTTACAAAAGCTCAACTCTGGCTCAGGAAATGCCTCAAGAACTGAAGGCTGGAGAWATGGAAAATGCTCACAGGGACCCCRCTGTGGTCCTGTCATTGTCCCCACATTTTCACTGCTGTCCCTGCAGCAGCATCCTCYACACAATAATATACAACAGCCACAATAAATGGTGAAGTCTTTGATAAGAAATAGTTCAGACTCAATTGTATCTCCACAGGATTCATATTTTGAAATGGTGTTTTTCCCAAGTAGGAATTTTGGGCAATGAGAAGAGGGTGAAGGTTGTACAAGGCRGAGGAGAGCAAGGAATCCATTTAATTTGTGTTACCAAATGCAAGAATGTGATTTATGGACAGCAGGTAATGAAGGACTCTGAAGTCCTGTGAGCAAGAGAGTACTGATAACTCAAAACTTAAAAAATGCAATTCCCCTGGGATACTCCCTATAAACAATTCCATTCTCATAGAAGCAATAAACATTCCTGTACCAAACATATTTTGCTGCCAGTCTCTAATGTTTGCACTTGAATTTCCAGCCACCACCCAAGTTTTCACTTCCCTGGGTGCAAATGGGATTCTCAGAATAGAAAGGTGGAACCTGGACTCTTTCTGTGCTGTTTTCCTTTAAAAAAATCATTTCAGGAGAAAGTAATAAATTTGACTTATCTCACTATTGAGAAGATCTTTGCTCCATTAAAGTTAAGCAGTGGAAGTGCCATTTGGCAGAGTTTTTCATAACCTCAATTTTTTCATTTCACTTGAGGATGCCTTTTTTTTTTGTCTGTTCAATTCCATTTTTTCCTAAAAGCATATTTTTATAAAAAAATTGACATATGCACCAAATTGTGCCCTGAGTCATCTCATCCCTCCCACCCTGGGGCATGATGAGCACGCAACACAGCAGACAAACCCCAACTTAAACAGAGATAAATTATTAAATAGCACTTCTATGGGAGGCCATTTTCTGAGAGTGCTTCCAAATGATATAAATCACTTATTCCAACAGCACTTTCCCCTCCTGCCAATTCTGGTTCCTCCGCATGTGTTCATGTGGCCATAACACAATACTGCATTCAGATGGGTTCAAAAATCCCATTTTTCAGCTCCTACAACAGGTAACACTAATTATGAAAAGAATTGATTTGGCATCTACATTTAACACATCTCTAAGCATAAAACTTAATTATCTTATCTGGGGATACTTGGCATTTATTAATAAATGCAATACAATTTATAATACATCATTCTGGACATGTTTCAGTCTACCTTTARGAAAAATTTACCTATTTCAATCTTGTAAATTCTGCTTTATCTCCCAATGTCACCCAGCAGAATTGAGAGAGTAGTAAGAAATGGAGTAGGGAGCTCATAAGAACAAATTGGATTTCTAATTTAAAACTGGAATCAAACCCATTATTCAGTGCTATATTATTTTATTCTTTTGGAGAAGGGCAAAACCTTTCAGCTCCTAAGTTATATATAGTTTTCTACTTCCCCTCCCTACTGACAAATAGATTAGTGGAGGCAATTTCTCTCCATTAAAGGTTTTGCACCTGACACTGTAATGCAGCCACTGCTCAGTTACCCTTCAGGGGAGCCCTTTTTAATCCAAGGTAACAGAAGGATTTGCATTTGTCACTTCAGCTGAGCACAGCCCTCATTGCTCCCTTCCCTTGTCCCATCTGATCCTGCTCAGCCAGGGAAACAAAACATTGCTGGGGATTTTTTTGGGTTAGTAAAAGTTAATTTACAAATTTATGCAAAAAAAAAAATACAAGAGCTTTTGGGGTAGAAATAAAAGTGAAGAAAAAATAAATTTATTTTGAGGAAAAATTAAGGAAGATTCCAATTATATCATAATGACAGAAAAAGGGGCATGAAATATGGACAGCTGAGCAGGAAAGAGGGGCAGGAGACTTCCTGACACAGGGAGAGAAATTTGATTTTTCTTAAGAGCYGCCCAAGTTCAGATTGGAACTGTAAGATCCAAAGCCATAATATATTATGCAATACACAGTGAGCCTGGAAAGAGCTGCCTTAGAATGACTTACTTAGAAAAGAACAGATTTTARAGTAAAAACCTGAAGCAGAGAGAATTCATGTAATTAACACAGAGAGACTCTAAAGATGTGTCTGTTCTTCATGTAATCTTGACACCAAAGCTGGTATTTTCCCTCAGGGCATTTTGATGCCCCAGCTGGGCCAGCCCAGGCCACTGTCCCACTTGCTTGCCTCTAAAAAGAGATTCTCATTAAGACTTCACCAGGAAAGCATGACATGAAGATTCCCTGCCAAAACCTCATTTCTTCAAAATTGTTTTCTCTTAATTCTGACTCAGAGGCGACATTTCTTTTCTGCTTGCTATCAGCCAAATTTTGGTTAGTGGCAGCTAGGAGCAAACAGTGGATTAATCGTGATGGAAAATGTGTTTTTTCTTTCAGATGCACTTTGCAAGGTTYCTTCAAAATCAAACAAACAAAAATAAAACACACGATTCCTTTTACATCAGAAAGAAGAAACAAAATTTTATCTGTGATTAATTCCATTGTTGGTGGTTAGATAAATGGAAATGAGGAAATCTCACAGAAGTCTTGTGTTCATGGAGACTTCAGCAGGGAGAGCCCCCTGGGCCGGTGAAGTCCCTGCAGTGGTGGCTCAGTGAATCTGCAGGCAGAAAATGTTCCCTGCTCTCCACGGGCCCCTTGAGCCCTCAGGCTGCTGGTCCCGATCTGGGCTGCTTTGGGCACTGCCCACTTCTCCTTTCCCTGCTCRGAGCTGCCCCAGSATCACACACAGAACGCACATGGGGAAATAATTCCCWGTTGTTTCACTGCAAAGTGGGCACCCATGATCTTCAGCATTCTATGGCTCCCATTCACTGGGCAGCAGGGATAAATCTTTTCTTTGCCCCCTATCTATGCCATAATTATCTATAGTATGTATGAATTAATGCAATTGTTGCTCTAGACCCCCATTCTTAGAAACAGAGATCACAGAAGCCCTTGGCAGTTTSCCTGTATGTTGTATTGCACTAAATAGTTTATTTAGTTGTTGTCTTGCACTGGGTGATTGGAGTTTTTGCACTGAGTGGACTTTATATTGCACTGAATGGTTGATGTTATATTGCACAGCCCTACACCTGTAAGTCACAGTACACTTATGGGATTTCTTGATTGCAATTCATTTGCTTTGCCCCAAAAGATCTGAGTAAGCCTTTCCTAGTTTCTCCACAAAGAGACATATCCAGAGGTTCTCCAGACTCTTTCAAAGGGCAGGCCACGTTAAGAGCTGACAAATGCTTCTGTCTCTCACTGAAATCCAAACTCCAAATTCTCACTGGCCACAGAGCTGGCTCCTGGTTCTGTCTCAGCCAGGGGAATCTCATTCCACTTGACATGGAGGTATATATTCAATAACCATGTCAAGTTGGAATTCTACCTTTGCATTAAATTTGATTTTGCGTGATATTTATTAAATCACTGGATAAATTGCYCACACAGTACAATAACCAGGATTATGCCCTTCGTCCCTCAAACCAAACAGATTACAGTATTGATTTAGGTGAAGCAATAAGGGGAACAAGTTCTGCACCCCCTAAAATGCCTTGTGTGGGAGTGCAGTTATTGTAGGAGATGTCACACCTATCCCACACTGCTCTGTTGTTTGCCCATGCTACTGTGAGATAAGTARAAGCAGGTATAAAAGGCATTGTAGGAGAAAAAAATGCAAATCTGTTACAGTAATTTCATCTACATGGCAGGAAGAAAATACACATTTAAAACACTTGAAGCTTTTCTGGTATGTGCAAGGAACTGGGACGGGAACAAGAAAATTTCTTAGAAGAAAATTGCACACTCAGTTATTTTCTAATCGTATTAATAGCTCTTCTTTGTACCTGTTGCAGCTTGAAGTGGTTTCTTTTAAAAGATCGCAATCAGGATGGTGAATAAAGTTCAGCTGAGTTCATCACAATGTAGATAATAAATTTACAGTGGCAGTATTATCCTGATACCAAACACATCGTGCTATTTAATGCCAAGTTGGAAAATATCAATTTTTTTTTTTACAATGAAGGCACAGGACAACCAAATGGCAGATAAAGGGCACAAACACTGCAATTATTCACTGTTGCATCACCAACTTTCAGTGCAGTGCCTGGGAAGTGGAGTCCTGGGCAGGGCTGAGATGTGCAGAGCCCTTTAGAGGGCACAAAGATCCCCTCAGAGCAGAATTAAAAACCCCCAGAGATGGAGCCTCACATCCTACCCCGGGGCTGAGGTAGAAATGCACAATTCTGCTCCAAGCCTCTTTGAGGACAGAGAGGAGCTTTGGAGAGATGAGCCAGCAGGACGCAGATGCAGGGACATGCTGGCAGAAGCAGTGCAGTTATGGGGGTTACAGACAGTTTTAAACACTCACAGGCCTAATTTTGAGCTCTGCCTTACTGAARAATGTCCAAACCTTTACATCCCACCTCCCAGGAGAGGCCACTCTCTCCCTCTCACTGACGCAAAGCAAATAGAAGATACATTTAGGAAAAAACAAAACAAAACAAACAAACAAACAAAAAAAACCACACCAAAAATATCAGCTTTAAGCTCTGTACCTCATGAACTCTGTGTTTAATTCTTTGCTACCAAGACTTGGATCTTTGAAACCCCAAGGTGCAGTTTAAACTCTGTATTCTCATCCTCCTGTGTTGGGAATCTCAGCTACAAACTGGATAGAACTCAGTGGAGGTCCTGGGTCAGGGAGACTTCATTCTATCAACTGACAGCATCACAACTGAGTAAGAAGGGATTTCCAACTGCTTTGAGTCAATGGAGTTCTCTTTAGTCAATCAAACTTTAAATGCTAAATATTAATAGGAGTAGGTTTTTTAAAATATTTTAATGCAAAATGGAAGTTACACCTTGGACTTCTGAAACAAGATTTGCAGCCTCAAGAAGGAGAGCAAAACAGGAGAGTTCCAGTAAGTTATGAGTGATTAGATCTTTCATTAAAAGGCACTCATAGCAGGGAGCAATCCATGGAAATAGCCCAGGCAAAGGTCAGCCAGACCCTCTGTGCTGAGAGACACCCCTACTGTGATGGGATAACTGCAGTCTTTCATTATGGAACATTCCTTCAGCCTTTTCTAAACCTCTCCCAGTTTAAATTATCCCCATGTGAAAATAAAATCTTTTMTATCAATAGCAATAAGCCACAAGTCTTGATAATGATGACAGTCAGACARACATCAAGCCATAAATACTGAAAACAGCAAAACATTTTAGGAACRACAGAGAAAACAAACAAGCCCCAAAGCCCAGATCTTTCCAGAAACTGACCCAGAATCTCCAGGCAATGAACAGCAGCACAATGAACAGGATGGGCGATGAGCTGATGGTTGAAGATAACATTTCATTTATTCAAGCACACTGCAGTGGTGCTCCTTTCTCCCCATTTCCCTCAGGAACTGTCCAAGGGCTGCTCTCATTTTGACCCCAGGCCTGTCACAAAACCCCTGGCACCTCATTTTATGCAAATTGAGCAAAAYGAAACATTCCCACCAAACACAAATAGATAGACACTAATAGATAACTCTACGAGTCAATTACAAAAGAAACACCTCTGAGGAAATTTCATCCATAAAGATTTCTGAGGAACAAATAAGATCATTTCCAAGTGATAAACTTCACTGTTGTTATATTCTTTTGCTAATTGCTTTTCTTTCTTGTAAATTGTTTTGATTTTTCAATTTCAATTAGTAGCCTCAGCAAGGTGTGAACTCAGACAACCTTGCTATTCTGTTTTTCTGCTCCAACAAGAACATTTCTACATTTTTATTTTGAGAATGCTACTCAGATTAATTACTGGGTTATTTGTCTGGAAGGCTGATGGAAGTGATATTTTTTCCCCATATTGACACTGTGAAGTGGTGTAAGCCCATTGAAATGGAAGGAGTTGAGCCTATTTCTACCAACTGAGAATCTATCCGTGGGAAGCAAAGCAAAATTTTCCCTCTGGGCTCTGTCTTTATTGGTAACTCAAACTAGTATCTAGAATCCATACTGTAAGAGAAATATTCCCTAGGAATTTTTCATTGAAAAGATCTGTTCCTTCTGCTCAAACATTCTTCTCCTTATGCCCATCCCAGTTAATGCCAACAAACCACACTCAGCTCGATCCATCTCAGAAAATAAATGTAGCAAATCTCAGCATTAATGGTATGGATCAATAGAAGAAGCACATTATAAATYCAAGAAGAAAATAGAAATAAAGCTTAAATACCATTAAAATCCATAATGCCTTTCTTTTACAAGCCATTTATCAGGAACAGCGGGTGTTATAGCCCACATGTCAAATTCTACATGGGAAATTTTACAACACAGCTTCAGGAAATCAAAGAAAAAAAATTAAGTKTAAACATCAACTATAATTTGAATTATTTTAACTAGAATTTTAATTAATTATCACTGTTCAATCTATGAACATTTGTAAGCAAGTTAAATGGATTTGGAGAGGCAGAAATATTAACAACTCCTGAATTCTCCTACTGAAAGACATGACAACTGTGAGAGCAAATTCTCAACCTTTATCTTCAATGAACTGCCTTTAATGGTATCAGGTAATTTCAACTTTGATCAAAAAAATCAAACCCCTGTGCTGACAAGAACAATTTTTTGCTGTAATAGTGACGAGGGCAGACCACAGCTCTTGGGTTTCAGATGAGTTAAACCACGACTGAACACAAACCTTGCAGCAATCCAGCTTCTGCTCACCTTCCAGTTTTACACCACATCCTTTCAAACCCCAAATGAACAAATTTCCACCTTTCTGTATAAATGCAAGAAAGCACAGTGCTCTGTACTGCTCCCTCCTGAGCCCTTTTTGGTTTTGATATACTGATTTATATTCAGTAATACYCACTGTCATACGGGGTTGGTCTCAGGTATTGAGTAGCAATTTCTGAAACACACTCGAAAGTGACACCTCAAACAAGTAAACAATCCACTTTTCATACCCAGACATTTCATCCTGTAAACAAGAGAAGACACTTTCACCAAAACAATCTGCAATTTGCATCAAGAACACAAGATCAAAGGGGTACTTACATGAAATTTTGCTGAGGCCAAGGCAAGAGAGAGCGAGTTCCTCCAGTCAAACTTCACTTCTTGATTTATCTAGAAACCTCTGGCCTRGAAGTTGAGGACGAGATGGAACAATTTTAGTTCTGATAACATTCTTCCTGTGACCTGTGGCTTCAGCTAAGTAATTACAGTGGCCTTGGCAAATATGAGTTAAGCAGTGTTGCCATGCCAACACACATCCTTCTCCTTTCAAATATTTTACTGCTCCAGACGCTCTGGGCTTGGAACACCCTTCCCACCAGTCAGACTCCTATAGGAGTCCATATTGGACTTCTATTAKAGATTTCTATTCTATAAATTAATTAATTCTATTMATAGAATAGAAATCTATAATAGAAGAAGTCTAATATGGACTCCTATGGAATAGAAATCCATGATATTCTATTATAGATTTCTATTCTATAAAACTTCTATTATAAATTTCTATTCTATAAATCTTCTATTATAAATTTCTTTCTAGAGAAGAAATTCTGACCTCAAAATGGTGTTAAATGCTATGGATTTCACTTCACAGGATCAGGTATAAGCATTAATCATCAGCATATTTCTACTTCTCATATATTTTTTTCCTGAGGAAGAGCATGAAGTAGCAGTTGTGATCATCATTGCTGGTATTCAGCAATATAAAATGTCCTTGTGTACTGATATTCCAGGTGAAGAAAGGTCTTTCATTTTTCTGGTCAAAACAYATCAATATTGCATAACTGATACAAAATGAGTTTGTACTCAGATATCTTTATCCAGATGAAAAATGWAAAACATGTGGAGGTTTTAAATTCTGGATTAAATTTTGCCAGAGTAGCCTTGCAGCCAGTTTTAGGAATAAGAGAGAGGAAAAGAGCAAGAATTCAATGCATGTAACCCAAACCTTGTGTAGCAACCTTGGATGTAAAGTGGAATTCCACACCAAGGAATATCAAGTTTTAGAGCATTTTAATATATGGAAAATGAACCAATGCAGGATTTACCATGCCAAAGAGGAAAGTATCAATATCCTAATTGTCCCAGGGCACTACTGATKTTCTGTACCCTGTGCTCATGCCACAGGTGGAGCTGTTGACCTCAGGACCTAGAGGGATGCTGGAGGTACTGGACTATTTTAACCGTATACAATTTGCACAATCATCATTACACAATTAATGATATTTTTAGGGAGTTAAGACTTCAACTGAGATAATAATAAAATTTCAGCTTCAAGCATGAATTGTGTTTCCTTTTTTGATTCCATTACAGGATTCTGCCTGTGAAATTGATGGAGGATCCCTGCAACACATTCCGTAGCTTGGATGCAACAAATTGATAGYGCCAGCAAAGGCTATTGATTATTAAAAACCCTCTTAGATAAGCAGAAACTTCAAGCACATATTTTACACAATATGTAGTATAATGTGAGCCTGATCTGCATTTTTAGTCCTTTCCTGTTTTTTATTTATTTATTTATAAAGTACCAGCAGGATAGAATTACAGCAGCATAACCAGCAGGAGCTGTTGTTTTGGGAAAATGCTACTTCCTGCAGCTGCATTTGCAGTGCTTTTACCAGCACCACCAATCATGAAAGGACAACTTTGAAAACAGTTTTTGCAGTCTAAAAATAGATCCTTCCGGATTAGTATTCACCTATACATGTAAATAAGTCAGTCTGATTTTCAGGCAGGCTTTAAGGGAAATGAGATTAACATAATATGAAAATAATTCAATTAGTCACAAGAAGATGCAATTATCATACAATCAGTGTTTGGGAATCCAAATAAATCAGCATCTTCATATTTATATTTAAACAAAGAAATCCATCTGCCAATGATAGAAGATTCAAAGACAATTAATTTATTATAGAACAAAAGACGTTGTTCTGATGATTTGAAAGTCAGGTACAAGGAAAGCAACAGAACTGATAATGACTCTAATGCATGCTTTGATTGCTGGAGATGGAAATTGCACGAGAGAAGCCAAACAGAGCTAAGTGACAGGTTGTTCTACACGCTGGGAGCCAGGCTTGTGTCTGCTGGGATTGTTTGATCTCAGGTGGGCTCTAAATTAACCCTTTCTGCACAGTGCAGGGCTCTGGCAGCTCTCAGCAGCCCTGTCCCGTGGAAATCTCTGCTTGAAACCACAGATTTCTGTCACCTGCAGGCAAAACAGCATCTCTCTTCTCCACCCRGCTGCTGCTCACTAAACCTCTAGGAATCTGATAGATTTAGGGCTGTTAACACTTTTGGGATATTTTTGTGTGGACTAAAATGTGAGGAGTGGTTGCAGAGATACACATGGGTGCCAAAAACGCCAAAACCAACCAACCAACCAAGGAATCAACCAACGAAGGAACCATTCAAGCAACCAACCAAGGAACCAACCAAGCATTCAACCAACTAATCAAGCAAGCAACCAACCAACCAAGGAACTAACTAGCCAACCAAAGACCCAACCGACCAACCATTCAACCAACTAACCAAGCAACCAATCAGCCAAAAAACCAAGGAATCAACCAACCAACCATTCAACTAACCAACCAAACATTCAACCAACCAACCAGTCAAACCTATTTTTGGTGGAATAAGTAGGTTAAAATGTAAACAGTTACAGGTTTTGGATGCATTAATTAGGTTTGGTAACTGTGAATAAGACAATATTTGTTCTCCAATCCTATCCATAGACACTGGATATTCATGAATTATTGAAAGGCAGATGAAGACATCAGAAGAGTGACAATTTGGGGCCTGGAGGCTTTCCAGCCAGCCAAGTATGTAATGTACATTATTCCATTGTGAAGTATGGCCAGTGCCATCTCCACATCGCTGAACTGACTGGATTAACACCCCAACAATTCCAACCACATTTGTTAGATRAAATTCTCACCACCTATGAAAACTGCACATCTACCAGTCAAAACAATAGATCAAGTTAATCCAATTAAAAAAAAAATTAAGCTAGATTAGTCCACCGTGAGTTTTTCTCTGATTTTTTGAATCAGACTTTCTCTTAGCTTTCAGCAGTACCAGTCACCCACAAAAAGTTAAAAGCTTGTGCACATATTTTCAAGACCAGGGCCCACAGAAGACATCTAGCAATCAGACAGGCCAAGTTTTTCCCTTCTTATTTTAAATTTGAAATGCTAATGTTTAGTCCATATTTTCTGTATCATTTCAATGAAGGCTTAAAATATTTGTTGTTCYAATAATAAAACAGAATTTATGTCAACTACTGTAGTTTTTCATGGTGTTCTTTAGAAAATATTTAGCTTTTTTTGGTTTCCAACAGTCTGATATTTCCAATGGCAATTTTCCTGACACCTCTGTATTTCTTTGGGACTGATGTTTGCCCTGAATATTATTAAAACACTTATTAATCAATCTGAAATGCTGAACTAATTCCAGTTAGTGCAAGACAGATGAAAAAAGGCATTTTGCAGGCAACTGGGAGCCAGCTCTGGGCACGCAGCTTTTTTCAGCCAGCTGAGTCTGACACCAGGGTATTTCACTGGATTCTCCTGAGAGAAAGAGACCCAGCTGTGCTTCTCCTAGTGCACATCCTGCCAGATGATCCAAAGGCCTGGCAATTCCAGGGAGACCAGAGCCTTCCCTTTTCCTTGACTGTGCAGTGCTAAAATGATGCCAAGCTTGTTCCAGCACAAGGTGTACCTTGTTATTGCCACTTATTTATTATTAGGAAAACAGTTAGAGAGTCAGAACAAAACAATTAATTGAAAAACAATTAGAGAGTCAGAACATTCCCATGATTTTGTTTGGTTTTTTCTTCTTTCCTCTATTCTGAAGGGTGATTAGAAATGAAAAAGAGGCAGGGAGTTCTACTGGCTTCACCACCACAGCATTGCTGAACAGAAGGAACAGACTCCACTCTTCCTCCCTAAAAATTTTCTTATTAAACCCACCAGACACAAAGAACATAGAGTCTTTGGTAATCAGGACAATACCCATCCAAATTTTCARCCTTCCCTTGCTGTCCTAAAAATAGGTGAGCTTGAGGCTATTCTTTCCAAAGGGCAAACTGATTTTATGCTCCTGTTTCACAGATAAACCAGAGGGGCAACAAATGTTCAGATCAAGTCAAATAAGGAAAAAATCCTGTCAAGGGAGGATTTCAAAGGAAAAGAAATGAAATCAATTCAAACTTTCCATCAGAACCTAAATGAAAAAGCAGCTTTGGAGCACGTGTTTGAGAAGAAATCCCAGTTTGTTATCCAAGGTTGATGACAGTGCTGTTGGTGGCAGAGTCTCCTGTCCCCTCAGCCCACGGGGTGACCCTGCAGGCAGGGAGGGGAGCAGGCTCTGCCTGCGCTGACCTGAGCTCCCGCTCAGGCGCGTTTCCATTTCTGCACACACTGCCCCAGGTGGGCCATTGATGCATGCTGTTCTTGGTACCCTACACAGAGTTACTCCACCTGCAGGGATCTTTAGGGCCTGCAGAAGACACTGATAGCTCCATGCCCCATTTTCCCAGGTGAGTTACCAACTCAGTGACTTAKTCCCTCTCTGGCTTGGAGATTATTTAAATATTTTATACAAATGTAATTGCTGGCTCCAGCTATAAAAATTCAGAAAAATCCATTTGAAATTACTCACAACTTCTTTAACTGGGTGGTGGAATATACACRTAAAAATCCACTCTGCAGCTGGTTCAGAGAGGGGATTTGGACAAGGATTTTGATAGACAGAGACTCTGTATCCCCCTGAGAACTGGGCTTGGGTCTCTCACATCTTGGTGAGAGCTGCTGATCTCCCAGGAAAATTCTAATAATGCTGTRTGTAAAACTAAAAGGAGCTTTCAAAAAGCTGCTTTTCTGAACAATTTCAGAAACTGTTCAGTGATTTTGGCCCAGATAGTTTTGAGGCAATGGAAAGTGAGACTGAAATTTGAAATGTTTCTCCTTAGTTTTAGAAAAAAAGCGATCTTTGAGTTGGTTTGTCACTCTAAAGAATCAAATAAGTTTATCATAAGGTTATCATAAGATACAGAACTAGGCAACTTTCTCTAATTTCCCTGTATTCTATTTGCAGCTGCGTTCAGGCACCTGATTCATTCCCTTTCTATCCTTACACCTCAGCCCTGACACCAAAGAACATGTACAAGAAAAAATCTCCTGGAATAATAACCTAGTGATACCTATTAACAAACAAGGCAATTAAAACCAGATGGTTTAGCACCAAATTTTCAGCAGAGCCCAAGCATGTTCCAGAGGAATAACAAAAATAAACAGCTGAACGTAAAACTGTGAAACATATGTTCCCATGAATATTAAAGTAGCACCACTGGTGTGTGTTTGTGTGTTTATATAAATACATGAGAGTGGGGTTTTTCTGATATCCTGGTTTATATGTTGGTTATATGAATGGACTTGCAGGCTATTCTGATGTTGGGAAGTCAAACATTCCCTTACCTGCTCTGGCTTTAGGAGCCATATGTTTTCATTTCCAGTCCACTGAGAGCCTCCAAGTTCCATATGCACGATGGAAATGTGAATTTACATTTGTAAATTGAGTAAGCACACACTTGTGTAATTTAAAGCTACATATCAGAAGCCTAGAATTCCATTATTCAGAGCAGAACTGCAGAGGTACAGCCATGGAGGGAAGGCCTGGTCTCAGCCAGTGGTCACGGGGAGATGTGGGAGAGCTGCAGAGCCTCCAGTGGCCAGAATGATGGAATTATGGTGTGCCTCACAAGAAACAGAGATCAAATGGCATCTGCAGCCAGCCATGGGCACTGAGAAGGGGGTTTGCTTGTTCCAAGCAGATCTTTTGCTAAGATCATGATGTTTTCTCTCTCAATTCCCTTCAGCTCCATGCGAAAGCAAGATCCAACATATGCTGTGTGCATCCTGTGCCTGCCTGCACACCCCTGCACGTCACTTTGAGTTATCCCAGAGCCTCCTGAGCACTGGGGGAGCAGAGCTTCATTGGGCTGGAAATTCATGCTTCAGCAAATGCATTGTCAATTTGGTGACCATCTGTAACTCACAGGAGTCTTGTTTTGTGCTGTGGCAATGAATAAGGCAGGGTTTGGATTTCAGAGCAGAGCCAGGGATGGTCTGGAAGCCCTACAGCTCATGGGTTCATAAAGCCCAAGGAGGAGCTGCTGGATGAGATCTCTCACTTCAGGTAAGCACATCCCAACACAGCTCCCACACCATTTACTCCTGCAGGTGAATAYTGCAGACCAGCACAAGGAGTAAGAGAAAGCAAACTCCCAGGAGTTCCAGGATGAAGCATTAACTGCCTTCATATTGCTCTGGAGAAAAGCAGATTTTCAGTGCTGGTCAGTAACACAATTTGCCTGGGTTGTTTCCCCTGAGTGCAGATGGAATGTGCACGTGTACCTGAGCAATAGACACAACAAACAATTAACTATGCATAAGGAATTTCGGCTTTAGAAGTAAAACTTTCAAAGAGCAGCTAGGGATGAGTGAAAATGTATTTTTCAGTTGAAAAGCATTTCCAGCATTATCTATAGATTTTCTATCCAGCATTCAGGACGTTGACATCCCTGAGCAGCCTCCACTGCTGGTGGTTTACTGCAAACACAGAAACTCAGGCAAGCATGACCACCTTATCAGGGCCAATTTAGGAACTGAATTGTTGGCCATTGTTTCCTTTATTAACAGCAACAGCCATCCTGCTTGTCTCATTGAAACAGAATTTACAAGGAGGCAAAAAGATGCAGTTCACCTAAGCCCTTCTTAAACCAGCTCCAGAACAGTTTCCTTCCTCCCTGTTCTCCCYAATCCCTGATGAGGAGATGGTGCAATATTAGTGAGTTACATTCATTATTCACCTGTCATCCTGATAAATGATTTTTCAATAGGAGAACCCATATAATACATCTTTACTACAGTGAATTAGGGAAACCCAGAACAAAGCAGTGTCTCCTTAGCTGCATTTGCATAACCCGGGGAAATATCTGCTCCTARATCATTTCTGTTCCCTTTCTTGTTTGTTTTCTTACAGCAGGATTTGAACACTGGCATTTGAGAGGGATGCTAATGAATTCCCAGAGGATTAAAATAAAGCTACAGTAAATAGAGTTACCTTTCAGTCACCTCTCTAATGCTTGCATCTGTGTGCAGACAGGACCTGAATGGAAATCATTCCCCTCCTCCTCCACAGGTTGCTGTGCTGATTTTGGAGGGTTTGCACTGATCTCACTGCAGAGGTGCTGGTAAAACACAAAACAAACCCAGAGAAATTCCAGAAGCACTTGGGGGAAATCCCACGCTGGAATCTAACAGCAGTTTGTCTTTTACCATTTAGAACCACAGAATGGTTTGGGTTGGAAGGGACCTTAGAGATCCTCTCATTCCAGCTCCCCGGCCATGGCAGGGACATTCCCACTGTCCCAGGTGCTCCAGCCCCAATGTCCAGCCTGGCCTGGGACACTGCCAGGGCTCCAGGGGCAGCCCCAGCTGCTCTGGGCACCTGTGCCAGGGARCAATTCCTGCCCAATATTTAATCTARGYCTGTCAGTCTGAAGCCATTCCCTGKSTCCTGTCCCTCCATCCTTGTCCCCAGTCCCTCTCCAGCTCTCCTGGAGCCCCTTCAGGCCCTGGCAGGGCTCTGAGGTGTCCCTGGAGCTTCTCCTCTCCAGGTGAGCACCCCCAGGTGTCCCAGCCTGGCTCCAGAGCAGGACCCTGTTGAACTTCCCTAAGTTCCCACATCCCCCTCTCCAGCCTGTCCTGGCTGCAGTGCCCATGAGAAGTTTATTTAAGTTAGGTTTTATAAGTTTTTAAGTTCAGTTTCTTAATTTAAGTTTTTTAAGTTTAGTTTTTAGAGCAGAACRTTTTGTCCTATTGAGGAGCTTTGAACATTCCACAATGGTTTTTTTTTTGACTGTTGTCAAACAACAGTGGACTGTTCAAAGCTCCTCATTAGGACAAAACATTCTGCTCTAAAAATTAAACTTAAAAAACACATTCCCAAAAATACACAACTACAATATTCRCAAAAATACAAAAAATACAATACTGTGAACTCTGCTCCTGTTCCCTGAGAGGAGGCTCTTTTTGGTTTCAGCTTTCCTAGCATAGGTTAACTCAGAAAAAGACACCACTTTTAGAGTACTCCTGTTAATGCTCACGTCCTAAGCACAGGCACAGAAAATTCACCATTTAGAGGAGCAAAGGGACTGTGGAACACTTCCAAGGAAATCCAAGGAAATGTTTATTTTGTAACCTGTTTAGCTGAGATGGGAACAGAGCTCTGTGTCTGGATCAGTGCCATGCTACCYAAATTTACAGCATTTATACATATCTAAATTATATAATTGCTTTTAGCTGTTTTGCAGCAAGCTGCTTAGGAACTTGGAGATTTTGGCTGTTATTTGTTGCAGCAGGGCAATCTTATAAACCTTATCAGTGTGTAGATAGGATCTTGTGAAAATTTGCCCTATCTTCGGTTATTTGTACAATATTTTTAAACTTTTTATTCAAATAGACTTATTTTACTGAAGCAGGCTTAAAACTTTCTTAATCAGGTTTAAAACTTTCTTAATCAGGTTTTCTAACCTTATTTTTCTTTAATTTTTTCAAACTTTAAAGTGCTTAGGCTCAGTCACATTTATTCAGTCAGGAGCCTTGTCTGGCTAACCACTGTCACCAGAAAATATTTCATCCACAAACAAATCATTTTTTAAGATCCTAAACTGGACTTCAAGAGTTTTCTTTTCTGTTGTGGAGACCTGCACTGTGATATTGAGTTCTGCCTGAAAGATCTGGAAATTAATTTTAAATTATTTTCACACTCCCTGGATTTAAAAACTTCGAATCAGTGTGGCATTAGGCCCAWGTACAGCTAAATAGCCTGATAAATATGACTTTTGCTGGTATTAGTGGATGGCAGAGGGCTCTGCAGCCTGCTCAGTCCTAAGCACTGTGATGCCACACACAATAGAGGCCTGCAAAATATGAAATGCCACATATTCAAAGGGTAAAACTTTGATTTAGATGCAAACTTMCATTTGTAAGCATTGATATTTATCACAGAACTCTTCTATTCACTTAAGGGACATTTATTCACTGTTTCTTCAGGGTGTACAGGAGGTCCAGCTCCCTTTWTTCAAGTGGAAAACTCCATTAAAATGAAAAAAACCCTGTGACTTGTAGAAGGYACAAATCTGGTTCAGCAGTTGTTGAAATTAAGCAAATACTTGACTTTAAAGCTCTCCTCAGTTTTGTCAGTGTAATTCCACAGCCCATGGCTAGGCCAGGTGCACACATTAACATATATGTGAGCATTTGCATAAGGAAATTCGGCTGTGGCACAAAGTCCAGACAGATTTTTAAGTGCTAACAACAAGCCTGAATTTAAAATCTCTGGATTTTATTGCAAGGCTGCCTTAGTGCTCCTGGGCTGTATTTCTGAATGGACACTTCCACAAGCAGTGGAAATGCTGTTTTCTCTAGGTTATCYCTTACTGTTGCCACTGATTTCTGTGTAGTCTTACATTTCTCAGTTGCCTTTAATTCGTTTCTTTTTTGTTTTTAACAAGAAATTGCCACAGGTAAGCAGAAAGAAAAACAAAATCTCAGCATATTAATAGAACCATCAGTCTTTACACTTAAACATGTGTGCACATATACACACACACATCAGTTTGTATACATCCCAGAAAAATTGGTGACCTGTTATAAGCAACAGCAAGAATCTCAATTGAGTTCTATACTAATAATGAGCATTAATAGTGCTACTTAAGCAATCAAAGAATTAACAGTGCTGTGCAAACTACAGCAGTATAACATTTATATTGTTGAGCAGGAATTGTAAAGTGCTGAGAGGATGCTGAGGAAGGGAACAAAACTGATTTTATTCTGCTTTAGCTACAAGACCACAGTCTACAGCAATTAATAAAAAAATTCCTGTACAGCTCTATTTTTAAAATATTACATCAATGCTGTTATTTCTACTGATACAGTGAGAAATCCTCATGCAAATGAAAAAAATCATTTCTCCTCCCCAACTCTTGCTTATATAGTGCAAGAGAAACAACTGAAAGGGAAGAAGATAAAGCAGATGCATCTTTCTACAATCAGAATTTAGAGCCGAACTTGTAGGGTTGTGCCACACAAACCATTTCCAGCAGCACTCCATCARTGTGATAAATGCTGCCATCCCATCACACACAGCTCTGACACTCACAGAAATCAGTTCTGAGCTCCACTCACTGCGAAGGTGAGCTTGGTGTGAGAGCAGAGGAAAATCAAAGCTACAGAACAGCACATTCCTGTACAAGAATTAGCATTTCCTCCTGGCATTGGCAGCACTGCTGAGACTTGTAAATTATTCAGCATCTACAATCAACATGCCAAATTTCAGTGGAAAGCCTTGGTRCTTTTGTAAGTAAATTTTTATCTTACCTGATCATGTGTGATGTGTGATTGACTGAGGTGTTTCACAAAGGCATCTCTGCAGCTTGATTGGGAACGCTGCGCTTGTGCTTCCTCAAGGAAAAATTAGCTACTTGCATTTGAAATTCATGTCATAAATTCCTCAGCATTCAGGTTTACCATCTCGCTTATAGCCTCATTCTATCTCTAGAATCTTGGGCTTTGATGAAGACAGGACAAACTACAAGGAGCTACAAGCAGATCTGAAAGGACCATCCATTTATTAACTTTAATAAAAGTTATCTTGATCCACAAGGCTCAGACATTTAATTAAAGTAAATGGAAAAGATGCAGCAAAAAAATCAGAATAAAGTTTAATATTAGATCAGCCTAAGGAAATTCAAGAGAAAACAGTGGGGACTGATCAAATACCTGATGGATGGGGAAGGATATGATAGTTCAAGGAGAGGGGATGTCATGCAGGATTGTCCCAGCTGGAGTGAAGGCAGAGCCCACGGCTGCTGGGTAACTCATTTACATGCACRAGGCTGCCTGGACTGCCACAGAATGCTCCAGAAGAAAAAGTCTGAGATAAATTATTGAAGGGCTGGAGATGCTGCTCACTCTTTCCCTGCTCTGACTCTGGGTTTGCMCTCATCCATCCTCCCACCAGTTTAAACCAGCAGCTCAGGAAGGAGGGCCAGTGCTGGGCCAGCAATGACGCCTTAGGATTGCAGCTTTTATTTTTTAGATTTATTTGTGACCCTGCAGCTCTYYAGTGTGTAACTCTGAACTCCATGTACAGTGGGAGCTGCTGCTCTCCSATTKKGGGCAGACACAACAATTCCTCTCCAGGCTGGGAACCAAGGRCACCTCACTGCCTCAGGGCCCAGAGATGGGAACAAAAGKGAGYTRGGGGAGCAAACTTGGGGTYAATGRCTTCATTASCTGAAGCTGKAATTGGAACATTAACCCCCAAAATGCAAATGGACCAAATTTATAAAAGTGTGCAAACCCATGAYCCAGCATCCATTTTTGGCTGTAGCCCCCGGGGGCTTTGTCTGCCCTAAATGTACCTGAGGRCYCTTCAATAAATAGAACTGCTTTTTATTCTCTTAATTCCATCTGGCCTCTGTTTTTAGGCAGCCCCAAAAGGCATCAGCAACTCAAACTTCCTGCAGACTGCAGCTCCCAGCCAGGAGTTRGAATAAGCGGCTGGGGAAGGAGTTTCAGGATTTTTTACCCCTTGAGCACAAATTGGGCACAGGTGGCCCCAAAGCACTGAGAATTGTCACTCTCCCCCCTGCAGGCCTGGCTGTTCTTCCACTGAGACGTTCTCATTGTTGTGATTGGCTTGTCAAGCCTTCACATTCCTAATTTCTCAGTTTTGATGACTGGATCTTCGCTACAATACTAAGAACAGTGCAGGAAGTGAGTGAAGGAATGACAGTCTTTCATTTTTTGAGACACAAAATAAGTCTTTCCTGTCTACAAGTCAATCCTGTTTTATTCTTAGCTTCTCTGGAGCACACTTCCTCAGACAAGAGCTAAACTCTTTTGTCAAAGACATAAATACTGTAGCAACACTGTTCAAACCCCTCCTTCTTGGGCTGKGGTAGCAGATTGCAATTTGCCTGGTAGCATTAAAGTTCTAAAAGTTTTTAAGAAGTTGCCATTGAGTAAAAAAAATTAAAAACMTATAATTTAAATGACATAGAATTCCTGATATTCTCCTGAGGCAATTAATAATCCAAACATAAGGAACAGCTACTATGTAACATTTCTATTCAACATCAAGCAAGATTAAGAAGATATTTCTTAAAACAGTGAAACAGAAAATTACATTTTACATTGGGGTTTGATTGATGATAAACACAAAATATTTTATATTCCTTGCACAAAACAGGCTGAAACACAAATATTAATACTATCTAAGACTTCAGTGTGGCTAAATAATTCATRGAAGTTAATTGAATTTTGTTGGTTGGAAAGGGGCGGGGATTGATTCAGCAGTGAGACAGATGAGATAATCCCCCCGGCCTCTGACGTGAGGATTGCCCTTTTCTGGGGCCTCCTCCAGTTTGTCCCTGGTTACCCGGGATCAGCCAGCGAGCAGCTCCTGGGGATTCCTGCAGCTGCAGAGCCCAGAGTCCCCGGAGGCTGGCACGGGGAGAGGASCGTCAGCACCAATGGCAATGGTTGATTTGTAGATGATTACTGACAGGCACTTATCCTCAGGTATTTTCCTGACCCCTCCAACCACCAAGAGCTGTTGAAAATTTTCCTTATGTTTTGCATACTCCAGTTATTTTGCATCGTCCACTTGCATATTAATCTCCAATTCMCTTTACCTTGCAATACTGCATTGCAGAAATACAAAGACAAATGCATGCAAATTTAAAGAAATCTGACAAACAGATCAAATAATGCTCAGTGAGCTGAGAGAAATCAAAACTCCCCCCAGTTTAAAAAGCAAAAAAGAAAGAAAATTTGTGTCACTGATGTGAAGAATTTACCCCAGTGCTGGTGTCAGTGCCTCCCACCACTCAGACTAGGACAGAGAGGTATAAAAGCAACTTAACAGAACTTTCATGCACAATTTCAATGCTATTGATTAAAAAACCCCTCTGATTTGCAGGAAGAAACTGTAGCAGTGAGAGTTGAGGAAGAACAGAAAATTACAGTCTGGAAACCATGATTATTTAAACCATCTCATCTACAGATTAAGAAAATTTATTTTGGTCCTCTCTTACCTAAATCCCCAGCCCAAATCCTAAACTGTAKTCACTCATTCACTTGGTGAAATACTGCAGCCTGGTGAGCACTCTAAACCCAGAATATTAAAAAGGTCAAAATAATATTAAATGTGGGSCTTTGCAAAATGAAAAGATTCTTTCCAAGCAGTGCCTGGGCTGAGCTCCCAGRGCAAGGCAGAGGAATTCCAGTTTTGCACTCAGCAGGACCGTGCTCCAGGGCAGTGCTGGTACCACAGCTTGTAACAAAATTTAGTGAGACGTTATAAATATTTAATATAATATATAAAATTATATATATGTATAGTATAATATATATGTTTTATATATAATATATATTATGCATTATGCATTATATATTATGTAATATCTATGTTATTACAGAAGGTATGTTATATTTTAAATATAGTATAAATATTCATTCATAGCAGTAAAATTACAAAATAAATATCAATAAATAGATATTAATAGATAAATAAATATTAACTCATATCAGTAAAGATTACAAAAGCAACATTGAGAGAGACCACTGTGAGAACCATCAATCCTCCTGCGCAAACGGTCAGGAGGAATGAGGAGAGCATTGAAGGGCTGTGTGGGATCCCCAGTCCTTGGGGGTCACTSAGGGCTCCTGCATCACCACTCAGGGAGAATCCCCAGCCATCCCCCCACCCAAGAGTGGGTTATTCTGTTATTTTGGGTTATCAAGCAGCCCTTCTCCAGCAGACAGGCACACCAACACAGGCATGCAGCCCTTAGCTTGGCACAGGGTTCTGATTACTGAYTTTGAGACTCCTCTTGCAGCTCTGAGCCAGCAGCACCACAGCAGGGCAGCTCCACGAGTGCCACTTACAGACATTCTCAGCAAAGCAGAACAGCCTGCTTTTCTTCACCCAAGACTTCTGAAATATGAACACATTGAACCTAACATGTTTATTTTATTATCTGTTTAAAGGGATCCTGAAAGGACTGGAGAACAAATTTACTGGTCCAAGCATGGAAGTTGATAGAGTGACAGGGACTCTGTTAATTCACCCGGGAGAGAATTTTCTACTTCAAAAACTATGGCCAGAATCCAGCAATTAATATATAGCTATTATATATTATTATACCAGTAATAAGACAAATTATATAATATAATTAACACACATATATTATATATAATTAATATATATCTGGTTACAGGTTCTTGCCATGGAAGAGTTAAATCTTATTAGATCTATGTCTCAATCATCCTCTCCTTTTAAATCACAGTAGAGCAACTACACAAAACAAAGACTTCAGGCTGTTTCCAAGGTGATAAATCAAGAGGCAATATTACATGTGGCAATAAGTTCACAGTACAGTTATTCAAGCATTAAAATCTTCTTTGCTAGAGGATCTGCAAACCCTTCCTTCTCATGCCCTCCCCCACCTCTGCATTTTTTTTTCCCAATGAAGGATTATGCAAGGTAAGAAAACCCAGGTAGGTATTTGTACTGGCAAGAGTAGAAGAGGCACCTAAATGCACAGACAAACCCCTTTTTTAACTCAAAAGTACTTTTTATATTGCTTTATTTTTTTTCTTTTCTGGCTGCTTATGTCCTGAGCAATTGCTTTTATGAGCACAAAATGCTGGTTTTAGTGGAAGTCTGGAGGGGTCTGCACAAGGACATTAAGCAGGGTTGTGACCCAAGAGACTGAAGCTTTGATCCAGTAATGAGATCATCAGAAATACTCCCAGCAGTGCTGCAGATGTGCTGCACCATAAAACTGAACTAACTACAGCATCAAGAAACAGATCTAGAACAACYACACACACAAAGGAGCTGGGGAACAGAAGGGTGAGGAAATCAAGGCTGCAAAATGACTTTCACTCCAAGGACTAAATGATTATTGCAATWTCAACTCCAAAAATACAAACTGCATAAGTCATTTGCATTACAAATATTATCTTGATATCTAAGCAGTACAAAACACAGATTAGAAGGAAAAATGGAGCCTTCAAAATCCAGGAAGATTCGATGGGATCTAATCACCAATTAAATACAGCACTGAATTATGTCATGGGGGAAATACAGGTATATTTTTTACCAAAAAAGATATTAGTTTCAGTCTTAGTTAAGAAAGCCATCAGGCAGCAGGTGAATTGTGCTACACTGGTTGTTTCCACATTAGGAGGATTTTCAGGCTCTAAATTGTCTGAAGGATGGAGGAAGGGCTGTCAGTGGAGTGCCTGTTTCCACTGGGACAGTGGGACTGCATTTCTCTGTGCAACAATTCCTTTGGGACAGCTCCTGTGCCCAGCAACACTTGGGGATCACTTATTGAACCCTGMTTATCCCAAGCTGCACCTCACTCTAGAGGGGCTCCTCCTCTGTGTCACCTCATCAATTACCACTTAATAACAACTGTTACTCCTCTGTAAAGGCTCAGCATGGACAGAGACAAGTTCTGACATTAGCATAATGAGGTCTAACATCTCAATAAAGGGCAGGAGTCAATAACTGCCATGAGCCATGTGCTGTATGCAGCCAGTCCTTTCCAACTCCCAGGGGAGACATAGCCAAGGTATTAAAGGGCTCAGAGGTGTTTAAAATGTGTTTAAGTTAAAATATACAACTGAAACAGAGTAATTTAGATTGCTTTGAAGCCAGGATCTGAATATTGTTTTCTGCCAATTGCTAGTCAGCAGTTCTGCTTCTGATTTTATCTGAAAACTATAAAGAAAGATTTCCATGCTCAGTTACTGAGAGCTGCTCCCCCTGCACGGTGTGCCAGACAAGCCTTGTCAGACAGACCTGTGTTTCACTGGTGTACAGCATCATCTGCTTTATCTTCAGCCCAGATTTTTCAAGCCACTTTAATTAGTGTACTTTAAGGAAGATTCGTCTGTTCTAAAATTGATACCTGAGCTGCTTGCCTCCCAGGCTGTCCATAATTATTGAGGCTTTTTTAAAGAGCTGTAGCTTCTGTTTCCTGTTGTCTGAATTCAAAAGAATAAATGGTTRTGTTAGAAACASTMATATTTATGAACACAGAAGTTTGATGCACRTAATAAAAAGTAGCATTGCATGAAATACCAGCAGTCAATGCAGATTGCTTCTTTTTAGGGGTGAAAAAATAAGGAATTCCCATGCAGACATACATTCAGCAACACTCCAGAAAAGTTCAGTGTGAGATGTCTCTGCTGCTCAGCAAAAGATCCCTCACCAAGCACGGGAAAGGGGAAGAATGAAGTGTGGCCTGGCCACAAAACTGTCCCTAAAGCAGCTGGGACACACTCCAGTGCCCAGCACCCAGGCTGGAACAGCTCCAGCCCTGGAATCCAGAGCGCTTAACAGAGAAATGGATCCAAATAGCAAATAATGCTTCTTTTCCTCGTTTTCCAGCTCTTGTCTGGAGAAGCCAGCCAGGAGCTGCTGCAGGAGAGCCTGTACAGGGACAGGAGCCCACAGCAGCTCCTGGGGTCAGGAGCACCCAGCAGTGAGCCAGCCTGGAGAACTCAGGGACAAACAAAGCTTCCAAGTCACCCTTTCCCAAAGGCTAACATCAGTAACTCCAGGTGAGCGGTTTTCAAACCAGAATTAAAGGTTCATAATCTGCTAGCACCCACATTCATTCCAGATCCCTGCACACAGCAGTAAATGAACATGCAAACCTTTGTTAGAAATTATTTCAGCCAACACCTCAAGGGAGGCAATGAGCAAACAATGGTGTATGACTGCAAGTCCTGTTTTACTCAGCATGTGTGTGATCAGACCACTCTTGCCTGGCATATCCAGGACCTAGATTTAATTATTCTGTAAAAACATTTCAGTTTCGTCCTTCTCCCTCCCAGCAAACTCTCAAATCATCCCCTTTCTACACTTTGGTGTTTCCACTCTAGGAAGGGGAGGAGGAGCTGAAAGACACCAGAAATCTTTTCCCAGCATGACTATTTTAGCCACGGAACCATCACATCATTTATTCATTTTGCCTTTTTAAGCATTTTGCACCAAAACTGAACAGCTCAGCTGAAGGCACTGAAATGTTTGCTTCACAACACATGTGTACAGGAAAGCTTCCTTGTCCAAAATTTCCTCCTCATTCAACAGAATTGCTGGGAATCCATAAACACAAATGGAGAGAGAGATACAAAAGTGCTCACACCACCTGTAATTGGGGTTTGATTTCAGCTTTAATGTTCAAGTCAGGTAGGTGTCTGCCTTCAGCAGTCAAAGTCTAAAGCTTTTACCAAGATAACCAACTCRTGAGTTTTGCACTGTGACATCTGAGAAAAACATTATGTCTCATACTTCCTGGAAGAAAAATGATTTCCATTAAGTCAGGTGTACAATAGTTATAAAAGCACAGTCTAATACTGTTAAAGAAATACTTTGACATCCTGCTGATAAGATCATTCTACCCTTGCAGAATGTCAACAGCTAATCATATTCTTTATCTGCACAGATATTATACTGAGAAATTGACTTTGCCATCTGGCTCTCCAGAATTTTTATCAGGTCTTTTTAATTAGGTTCAAATCATTGATTTCCATTGTTCCCCTGCTCCTGTGTTTTTCAGGCTGARYCCATTTGCAGTGCACTGCAGCGTTCTCAGGTGGAACCTGGAGTGAATGGGATTTTCCCACAGGTTTTCACACTTTACATCTGCTAGCAGAAGTCCTGTCATGCTTGCTTAGTGGTGCATATAATTCAATTTTTGTTTTATTAAGATATGAGGATGACCAATCTATTAACAACCAAAAAAAATTAAAAAGTTAAATCAAACAACCTTAAAAACTCCATGTGAGAAATGGGCCCAAGGCTCATAAATTAAAGACATCTGCAAGGAGTCTGGGAGGTTGGGTTGCTGTAATTGTGATGAACATAATGAAATCAGAGTTGTAAAGACTTTCATAGGCCAGGACATATTTCTGTGTTAGATTGGGTTTTCTGGTCTGCTGCAGTGCTAAAGGCATTCATGTGGCATTGCAAGGTGAGGATAACTTTATAATATAAAATATTGCTGCACACCTGACATGCAGATACTGTAAATTTCAGGACTCAGAGCAGAAACCCCTGCAAGACTATTGATTTTAAACCCTACACAAAACAGTAATTAAACTCTAAAGTACCTTTGGTAATGTTGATCTATGAGGAAGACAYTCTTCTGGGTAAGAAATGTCTTTAGGAAATTGCAGACAAGTCCCTAAATAATTGAAGACTAATTTGATTTTCAAAGTATGCAAAATCCAGATCTGAAATTTCCTCAGAATTTACTGGATGGAAGGGCTTGGATAGAGACCACAACCTTATTAAAAAAAAAATAAAATAACCAAACAAAGCAAAACCAACACAAGAAGAAAGCAAACCCACCACACCTTGGTGATACAATTTACAAGCTGAACAGTGAGGTTTACACCTTCTGCTCATTTCCTTCATTAGTTATGTAAAAATTTCTGTTCTGGACATAAAATACAGCAAGCCCTTTGGGAAGGAGACCAAAGCACTAATTGGGGGTCCACACAACAAAGCTGTCAAAGGTTGAAGCTAAAATGACAAGACACAGCAAAACTCCCTCAAATGTCACTCACAGGGCACTGCACTCACATTTAAAGTTCAAATATTTCCCAGACTCTCTGGGATTTCTCACTGCTGACCAAAGGAACTTTGGGTGGGAACCTGCCAGGCTGTRTCTGCTCGGGACAAAGCTGTAACTGGAAATATTTAGCACTGGAACAACATTATTTCCCCCGGTAAAGAGAGGGCAAAATATGACACCAGAGATAGCAGGAYACATCTCTCTCTGGATGCAAACAGAACTTTCATTCTGGGCACATAAGTGAGCTCAGGTACTGGAGAGTAGTTGGAAATTCAGCCTGCAAAATATTTCTGTGCAGAGCATCTGGAATCAAACAGAACCTGCCTTCTGCTGAAGGAGTTACAACCCTTGGAAAAATCTCACTCCAAGGCTGCGCTAACCCCACTCCCTCTTAATAATGTATCAATAGCAGAGTTTACTTCAAAACAAATCACAGGACCTGCAGAGCAGCAAACCTGAGGYGTGAGCAGCAAAATATGGAGATTTTTGCAATTAAAGCCAAGCAGCACACAGGGCTGGCCATGGGGTTGGAAGGGGAAGGTGCAGGAAAACTTTCCCCAACTCTTAATTATCTTCCACTGATTGGAGCTGTACATCTGGGCACTTCATCGAGACATTTGCCTGGAGAGCAGAGTAAGAAAAGTGGAAAGAAAAAGCAGGAGGATGTTTGGTTGGCTGTTTTCCCCAAAAATTAAGCTGCGTTGCCCATAAAATTATCCTGCTCTAACACAAAATCCCAGATACTACTCTCAGCCTTTTGGGCTGGTGTTTTTTGTTTGTTGTTTTTTCTTTTCTTTTCAAGAAGTGCTCCTGTAAAATTAAATATTATTTAGAATTTATAAAATGTGACTTATTCCTTCAAGTCTCTGAACACCAATTACATCATAAGTTTGACACTATGCTAAAACCTCCAGTTYTTCTCTCTCATTGTAAATATTTTTCAGTTGCTTTCATATGTTTTACATAGGGATCCAGACACATAAGATATTTGATAGAGTAATATTATTCTTCTACTTGTTCCTCTTATAACATTATTATGAATAAAGTTCTCTCATTTATAATCCCTGTTCACTTAGTTCTTTTCACAGCTACAAGTGTTATTTCTTGCTCTGGARGTTACTCAGCCACTCAGAAATACTTCAGTGATTTTTTTTTTTTAATTGATCAGAGACATTTTTGATGATTCGTTGTTAAATGACTTTGGCTGTGCTTCATGCTGTGGTTTTACATTTGGATATCTGGATTTTCTGTGCTGTGAGGAGCTCCCTTGCAGGGGTTGGCTCTCAAAGAGGGCAGAGCAGTTCTCACATCCCTGGGATGCAGCAAACTCAGACTGATGGAGATTGATGAACTCAGGTGTGCAAAAGCCGTGGCAGGTTCCTGCTTCGACTGCAGAGCTCAGAGCATCCTACAGGAGCCTGCAGAACATTCCTGGCACATGGGAGCTGCTCTCCAGSCTGATAAAAGCAGAGCCACTGCAGCA
>JACDOX010000077.1:232206-255227 GCA_014549065.1 Cardinalis cardinalis
GTTGAGAGCAATAACCAAATGCTCTCCTACAACCACTTTTCTTCAGGGTGGGAGAGTGAAGAGCCAGGCTCTCGTGTGCTACAAAGCTTTCTCTGCTGGGAGGAAATCAATAGCAGGGGTGATGACTTCTCAATTATCCCTTCAATACATTCTCAGTTTTCCTGCTTTTACCACAGTTTACCTTCTCCCTCTTGGCTAAGCCACCACCCAGATACTCACAGGAAGGAGAAACTTTTCTCCATGATATTTGGAACAACCCATACAGTTTAATTTTAGTCTGAAGAGTCTGTACCATTGAACTATTTGTACTATTTGAACTATTAAAAATTATAATAAATTAATTTAAGAACTATACCRTGAAAGAACTGTATACTATATATATAGGGACAAATCTATTGCCTCTCCCACGGTGCTTTTCTCTCCCCGTGATGAAAACTGTGCTGCTGATAAAGAGATGAAGCCACAAACTCAGGGGGTAWCTCAGAGCCCTTTCTCCTGCCCCACCGTGTGAGGAGCTGTGTGCCAGGCCAGGCTGAGCCCCACACCTGGGCACAGGTACAGCTGCAGCCCTGGCACCCTCAGCTCCCYGTGCCAGACCCCACAAACACAGCAGAGCCCCTCGTTCTGTGCCAATATACTGAGCATTGGTTATGAAAAAAATCATTAAATCACTTTAAAAATCCCTTTTGCATAGAGGATAAATAGTGAATTCTTCATTAGSCAGCTTCAGAGCTTTTCTGAAGCTACTCAGTGATTCTGGTGATTTGCTGAAACTTTTCCTGGTTTTATTTTCATTTATAACCAGCAGCTCTCACCCCTCGAGAGCCCCAAAGCTCAATGACTCCCACCAGCTGCCCCTGAGCTGCACACACGCCCATTGCTGGTGGGCCCACAGTGCCAAGGAGTTAAACCCAGCCATGCTCACACGGGCASGGCTGTGCCAGCCAAAACCTGTTAACCCCTTCAGAGCCGGCAGAGCAGATGGCCCAGACTGGCTGCTAATGGAACTGTCCATCAATGCCTTGAATTACAGTTTGCTTGTTTTCAGAACAGCCCATATTGATTTTTTTTTTTTAAAGCAGAACATAAAATAAACTGCCCTGTAAACACAGAATAGACTGATAAACACAAATAGGCCCAGGCAGTGTTGTGCTTTCGTGTCCTGTGAAAGCTCCATGTATAGATTAATCTATATTTTATTATATTTTTATATAATTAATCTATAAATTGTATTCATATAAATTTTATGTATTATTTATATTTATGTCTATATATAATATTTATTTTATCATTAATTATTATTTATATAATTATTTATATTTATTTTATTATTTATATTTATTGCTATATATGTTTTATATAGAATATTTTTCTAAAATATTTATTTTTATATTATATATTTATAATTATATATATTCATATTATTTTATTTATATATTTGTATAATTTATATACATTTAGCAAAAATTTATTGTAAATACAAGTGAACTTAAGCTGTGTCAAAGGTTCCCCCTCAACTGAGRGCAACATTTTAATCACCTGTTCCCAGGGCCCATAAATTATGTGCTGTGTAAAAAATTCCATTACARAAAATCTTCCTGCTTAGAAAATGCAATTTAAATAAAATGTATCATTTTCTGCTTTGGGAAATAATAGACATATTTCCATAAAAACCTTATGGATGAAAAATTACCTCTGCCTTTATGTAGTTAGGATATTAGTTTGGTAAACTCTCTGAGGACATTACAGTGAAAGCCATTTCATTTTTATTTTAATTACAGTGAAATACTTGTTCAATGAAARAAATTCTCCTGCAGATAACAGCCTCACACACCAAACTTTCTTCCTCCAGGAACCAGCTGAGAGCCAATCCAGCTTTATTAAGTCCAAGCCATTTTATGAGCCTGTGCAGCCAATTCCCTCATCAGGTGTGCACTTTCTAGACATGAAGYGACATTTTTTCTCACTGCTCCCAAGTTTCAGGTGGAAAGATGCATCACAAACCTCTAATTTCATTTTTGTTTACTCTTTGAATACCACAAATTGATATTTTTAAGACATTACATGGGTTTTTCTAACAAAGGCACTCTGGAACAAGCTGCAAATTAAAGCATAAAAAGGGTACTGAAAATGCCCACATCCTTGGGAAGATKTACATGCGTGGATAAATCAACTGTATGAACCTGTAATTGTAAAGCATTTTATTTTTATCTGCTAGAGAAAGTTATGTTTGGTGTAATAATTTTCTTTGATACACGATAGTTTAATTCTTATAAATAAGGGTTTCTATTTTTAAGGAAGGAAAGTCTCCAAGAACTCTTTGCCACAACAAACTCTTGAACACTGTGTGTTTTAAGAGAAAGGTTTAGCCTTGCAAGGTGCACACTGACAAAAAGAAGTCATTTTGGGCTCTTTGGTGTTTTCTTTCCCTGATTACCTGGAATGCCAGCAAGCACCAAGGTTTTACCTCCCTGCAGGGGAACACTGGTACATGGAATGGTGAAAAGTGCTGTGCTGCACCATGGRGAGCTCAGGCAGCTCTGCTGAGCATCAGCTGCATTTACCTGCTCAAAATCACGTGGCACTAACCTCAAAACCAAAATGAACAGTGAATTAACAGTGTCATCTTATGGCAAAAGTTCCATACCTTCCCAGTGATCTTTCACAGGCAGCTCCTTGCAGCACAGACTCCTTCACAGCAAACAAACCCCAACCCTCTCCTCACCACCTAACCCACTCTTTTATAGCCCCCATCCTTATTAGACACAGCTCTGGCCTGYTCCTAATCTTTGGTGATTAGCACAGCTGCACCTCTTCAGGGCTGAGATTACCTTCTGCACTATCTTTATTTCCTTACATTCTATCCCCCCACAAATTAAAAACTACTTTTCATATCTTTCCCCACATCACAGTCATTCCCGCAATGTCTTTGTTCCAAAAAGGAACTTTTTKGTGTGGTTTTTTAAATGAAGAATTCAAATGGTGCTTTATTAATGTTTATCCTTAATMAAGGCGATAAAGCTGCAAGGGAGGAGGAAGGGGAGTAAGGAAAGAGAAAGGAAGAAAGTGGTCTGAGGTGTTTGTCCTGAATTATTTGGGATGTCAGAGTTCAGGAAGGAAAGCACAGGCAGGAAAACCTGCAGGTATTTTGCCTCGGGGTCTACCCTTGGCAAGGCCCAGTGAAAGCAGGAGGGGAAAGTGCAGYGCAAGCAATGGAATGAGAGAAAACACAAAAAGCACCCCAGCTGCTCTCTGCACACCCACAGCTCCGTGCTGGGGTACATGTTTGTGTGCAATTGTGTGTTAATCACACCCTTAGCACGTGCCATGCAGAACTGAACAAAACAGCTCTGCAAAATGTGCCCATCCACCCTGAGTGTGGGATAGAGCTGTAAAATAAAAAGCTGCAAATGTTTAATGGGCATGTGGAGCATTGCAGGACTGACCTCCCAGGCTGAATTAATGATGGATCACCCAGTCCCAGGGCTCTTCCTGGCACGGCCTCTGAACTTCTTCTTCAATGACTGCTCAAAATCGGTTGTAATTTATTCTGATGCCTGCAGCTTGCTCCACATTTTTGAGGCATTAAAACTGTTCTTTGATTAGTGATTAGAGTGTATCTTTATCTATTTGAGAGGAGTATTTTAAATGAGAGTTCTCTGACAGGCCATGGTGTCACCCATGGAAAGGTCACTGGCTCCCTGCTGACCCCAGCCAGCAAGGGCTGAAAGTCAGAGCTGCCCAGGGGCTCATTTTATCCTCTGGATGCAGGGAATTGATGGGTTTGGTCCAGAGCTTCAGTGGATAAATTTCCACATCCCAAACTGTCACCAGAGCTGGTGTTATAATGTCGTTCTCAGCAGAAGGTCAAGGGGTGAGCTGGCCAAGAAACTGAATTGTGTTTGCAAACCTAGGAGGCAAGATAAAAACAGGATAAAAGCAGCCTGACTGGGTGGCCTGGAAAAATCCCACCCCATCCCTAGGGCTGATCCAGAGCTGCTGCTCTGAGGTTCCTGACAACCCAAACTCTCTTTCCAAAAGAATTTGCCACTGGGAGGATTTCTGAGATGCTGAACTGCTGAGAAAATGCAATATTTACTGGCAGCTATGGAACTTACAGATCCAAGCAGCAAATAATGTTTAGACTGATCTCCTCAATCAGTCTGKAATTTGGAAAATCAGCTAATTGAAATTAGCAAATGAAACAGCTGATCTGGTCTTACCTTCCTCCAACCTGCTGCCAGCAGAAGTTTAACCTCTGCTCAAATGCCCAAATAACACCCAAATAATTGCCCACATCCCCACTGAATACTTTGCTCCCAGTATTTTCCCTCAGGCTTTGTTTAGATGTTTTTTTTTAGATTAGCCAAATTTGAGCTTACAAGATTTGTTGGGAACCATATGTAGTCACTTTTTGAACAGCTGAGATTTTCTTCTGCTCCASTTTCTGCTTTTTCGAGTGCCATGGGGAAGAAATTCTCTGTCTCAGACCCTTCCCAAAGTTTTGCTGCTTTCCAGAGGAGCTCTGTGGTGTTTGCAGGATGCATTTCCAGACCAGGACTGCACCACAGTAGCATTAATATACAGCAAACACTTCATGTTGAAGAGAACATTTTATTCTTGAATTTGCTCTTTGTGCACAGCTCACCCACAAGGTGCAATTTCTTCCACCTACATGATMGTGGATGGATTTTTTTTCTGGACAAAGGACCAGAATTACAGTTTTATAGAGTGCTCCTACCCACTTGTACAAGTAATTGGAGGTTTAGGTTTTGTTTAGAAGCAAACACTAATGCTRTGGAAGTCAGGGGACAACAGGGCAGGGAGGTCTGTGCCCCTGGGAATGACATCCTGATGATTTTTTAACATTCTGCCAACACAGGGCCCTGCTTGTAGGAGTTAATTCTGCACAAGWGAGAGCTCCTCAGTGGAGCCTGTTTGACACAGGTGGGAACTAAAGAGAATTTAGTTTAATACACTTTAATAGCAGTTTACAGTTTAATACAGTTTAATAGCAGCTCTGCCTGGGGGAATTCCTGCTCAGGTGCCTCATAGCCCAGCTGGGATGGATGGGGGCTTCAGAAAGTTGTGGTTGTCCATAATTCCTCTGAATTATCCCTGGAGCTGGGGTAATCCAGCAGTGTCCCAAGCCTCAATTTGCTGTGCTTGCTCTCCTGAATGCAGTTAAAGGCTCCACATAAAACACCCCAGTCTGTAGGAATTCTTTTTCTAAAAAGCAGGTGGGCAGGAAAAAGTACAAACTCCTCTTCATGCCACGTGGCAAAAGCAAAATAAACCACAAATATGTGTATTGTTCAGGGGAAGGTGCTGATCTTAAAGAGATTTCCAAGGTTTCCAAGGGGACTGAGCTCCACGAGGYGAGTGAACTGAAGCAGCTCATAAATATCTTGGCAACCACATGCATTAATATTCAGTGGAATTAATGAAATAATTGCCAAGCTCTTCCACTYGAGTCATTACAGCCAGCAGAAGAGAGCTATTCAGGTTGGTTACTGGCTTGGACAGAAAAACAAAGATAAATAGACAAAYTCAAATGTATAACCAAGCTCTCTTTTGGAGGGACTGAGTTTATTTTAACAGTGTCAATAAATGTCTGCTCATATGGGTTCAGTGGTAATGAATGTTCACCAGGAGGTTCATTTTAGAAACGAGAGCCAGAGAAAACCTCTATAAACACAAATGGGAAGATTAAATGTGGAGTGAAAATGAAATCTCTTAGGAATTTCCCCTTAATTTCTATAATTTAATAATTTGGGAAAAGCACTACTTTCAGTTTTGTCATAGGAAAGAAATCCAGTTTTATACAAGATTTGAAAGGTAATCAATTCACTTATTAAAAATATAGGAAACATGAGTGACAGCATTACTGTGTTATTAAAATTTAATTTCAAACTATAATTTGCAGGATGAAAACTGCTCTTTCTTAATCATGCTCACTGCCATGGAACAGCTTTAGTAAAGTATATTATTAGATAATTTTACTTTTCTGTTAAGAAATTAATTCTGAGTATTAAAAATTGCTTGATATATGTTACAYATATCTCAATTTATAGATGGCTATATATATATATTTAATATAAATACATATTATATATGTATCATGTATTATATATGTATATGTATTTAATATAAATATCTTTTTTCCCTTTTGAGCCTGGCCACAGACCTTGTACAGAAGCACAGAAGAAAGGGCAGCATGGGTARGAAATGTCAGCCCAGTGGGGGAAAGGAGCAGGGAAAAGGGAAATGTGCAGATCAAGGCATCTTTCACAGGATCCTAAAATGACAYTGTTTGTTGAGGCTGATCTTCACCATGAGGAGAATCTAAATCTGCTTGGGATCCAAATGCAGAGTCCTAGAGCTCAGCTAAGGTGAGGATGAATGACCCAGCCCTGCTCACTGCWATCATTTCTCCTTAGCAGGGACATTGCTCCTTCAGTCTCAATGAAAATCGGGTTTTAGCAGCAGTGCTTAATTTATTGCCAAATTAAGCAGGCAGGATTTTCAAMTAAGAAAAGGACAAAAAGCATGTAATTCAAATGCAGCAGCGCTGTTCTCTTATTAAGATTGGTCTCTCTACACTTTCTAATAAAAGCCAGGGCATAGTCAGACCTGACAAGTAACATTATCTGACCTCTATTTTTGTTTATGAATATGTGACAGAGTTATTTTAAAGAGATAGGCTAAGATGCTTCAGAGGAGTCACTCTGCATCAGCTCCACACCGTGATTAAATATTACTGAGAAGTGTCAACCAGCACAGTGAGCCCACTGAGAAGAGGCAAAAAATAAATTTCTCCCTCTGAAGTGCAATAGTCTGGGCTTTTTTAAGTCTCCTGTAAGGTGCAGAGGACAAGAATCTGACAAACAGGGGTGTCACAGGACTCTCACAACAGAATTCTGCTGCCTCCTTAATTGTCGTGGAAAATGCACTGGGGTTCACATTGATGTGAGCATTACTAAATCCCCATCRCTGATATTCTCAGGAACAGCGCTCATTTTCCGTGCTAATTGAGTGGATAAAGAGGATGAACACCCCTGAGGGAGGGGAGGAGGCTGTCTGGGGTGTGATCTGCCCTCAGTCTGCAGTCAGGTGGGGTTGGGGATGGGCTGTGCTTGCCAGACGCTCTCACTCGCTCTCTGCATGGGGTTGAGCTCTTTCTCTTCCTTTTTCATTTCAGAGGGTTTGTATGTAAAGTGAGGACCRGTGTGATGGGTTGTTCCTAGGAGTGTAATGCTTTATTAATATAAATAGCACTTTCATTAGGGTATTATGGCAAGGGGGTACAATTAGAGGTGGGATAATTAACGTGGCACATGCAAATCTTTACTTTCAGGGAATGCTTAATGTAGGACACTGTGGGTGTTGTCTGACTATAGTAATACCTTGGTGGTCTCTTTTAAGCCTCATCACTGAAAATGGAATTTATTCCTTCGGGTAATTCAAATCAAACTGCAAATACTGCAGTGAAAAAAAAAAACAACCAAAAACTCACCACAAACACACAGGGAAAAATACAACAACAAAAAAAGCCAACTGGCAATTTATTCCACTCCTTAAGCAGAAAAGAAAAACAAAGCTAGCTGCTAATTTTCTCTTTAATAAATGAAGTCTACTGATAAACTTATTGATAGACAGATATTCTGGCAACAGATTGTCAGAAACATCTCACCAGGCCACACAAGTAACCCCCACTCACTGACAAGCTGTCTGCAAAGTCAATCTCAGAACCTGTAAAATATCCCAGGTTTGGAGTACAAATATTTCAGTGATGAAGGAAATCCAGAATAAGTTAAGTGTTATTGTTTGCATATTTAAACTAATGCAGTTGTTAAATATGCAAAGACCTAAATTTAAGTTCAATATTAATAGGTATTTGTTATCTCTAATAACAGAAGAGCTGTRCTCCCAGCTCCCCAAGCAGAAACCACACAGTTACAAATCCCATAGCAAGTGCTGCCCCACGTGCTGCTCCTGGAGCAGCATTGGACATCTGCTCCTCCACGCCAAATGTTGCCGTGCTTGGGGTGAGCTTCGTGGTGGAATTCCAGCTGGGATATCAGGGGGGAAGATTTTGCACTGGTTGCTCATCACCAGACTCAACATTTCCCTAAATCTCTGCTGAGAACTTGCTCAGGTTCCACATTGTGCAGGCACTACACGGGATAAAGAAGTTTGTAATTATTTACAGAGTCCAATTCTGTTTCTTCTGCTCCTCCTAAATCCCTGCTCTGTTCCTGCAGTCATCAGGAAAAATGGGATGGTCTTGTTAAGCAAACCATGTCCTGCTGCACCAGTAATTGCTTTCTGGTTGTAGCAGCTGTTCAGTYGTGTTAACACCTCCTTAATGATTCTGGGGAGATGCTCAAACCCAAATGGACACAAACCTGAGCAATTGCTCTGTCCAGCCCTGTTTGAGCAGGGTTTGCAATGGGTGCTCTCAAGAGTTTCTTGAGAATGTTGGGTTTTTTGCAGGTATTTGACTTTCATTTGTGTTTACTGCTAGAGAGCCCAAGATGTCAAATGAAAGTTGCACATAAGTCAGAAAGGATCTTGTTTCCAGCTTGGGGTGTGGAACAGAGGGAGCAGAGGGTGTGTGGTCACTGTGGAAAGGAGCCTGCTAGGAGCTTCCCTTTACCTCTAGGTGGGATTTCTCTGGTTGAGGAGATGATCAAGCTACTCTTGATCCCTGTTGGTGTTYCCTGCATGATGCTGCTTCTTCATCCATGGGGACACCACTGCCTCAGAACTGGCTCAGAGCCCCAGCAGAGACTCAGCTGCATTAAGAACAGAAAGAGCAGGAAGACGTGTTCTGCTTAGAAAAGGAAATATTTGCAAGACAGGCGGTGGTAGGAGATGGGTATCAGACACAGGGGGGTCAGCAGATAGGACAGACACACAAAAAAAATAAAATGTGTTACATACTCACTCCAGGATTCACATATTACACCAAGAAATACACAGGACGTTCTCCCATTTCTCAAACTCCAAKAGTTAATAGAAATGGACAAATCTCTAATAGAACAGGACATAAAATGTCCTGAGCAATGCCTCTGCTGCATGCTGAACTGAAATATGCAGAAGCACAGGCTTAGCATCCCTTAGGCCAGACACTCCTTCAAATGCAATTTTTGGGAGCTAAAGCAACATTTGCCTACAGCTCCTGTCAAGCATCTATTGAGAACTGAGTCATGTGGTTCTGAGCACACATCGTGGGCTGCTCTGAGGTCTCCTGCTGACCTGATGCTGAGTGCTGCAGCAGAACTGTGCTCCAGTTTGCTCAGGAAAAAGAAACTTTGCTCAGAAAATCCTGGCCACGACGAAAGGAAAGGCAAAGCCAGCTCCTAGAGGAGGAGGAGGAGACAGCCCTTCCACACAGGCTCAGGAATTCCAGCTGTTCATGGCACCACCATGACTTCTAAGTCAAAAACATGAAACTGCTTTTAATTTGGATTTCTGTCTTAAATTCTCTCTTAAATTTACACATCTAGTGGTAAGACACAATAGCAACAGTCTACCTGTTTTTATTATATATAGATATAGAAAATACAGAAATTTATAATTTATAATCTACTTATTTTTATTATAGATATAAAAATACAGAAATTTATAATTTATAATCTACCTGTTTTTATTGTATATAGATATAGAAAATACAGAAATTTATATTGTCAGAAAAGAGCTAAATCATAAATATATTTTGGTTTGTAGTGTTCCATGTTCAAACCAGCTAAAAGAATGCAGCTGTGCTTCATTATCACACTGATAAGAGCTAAATGAGGAATCCTTGGACTGCCCTCCTACCATGTTCTTCTGCCCCTCTAAAGAACATCCCAAAACTTCTTCTTTCCTGTTCTGGAATTGCAGCTAAAGGGATCCTTTCTGCATTTTGCCTGATCCTTCTCTTGTTTAGTTTTCAGATTCCAAATTTCAAAAAAATATATTTTTCAAAACATGCAAATTGAACATTCATTATGCAATATTAGAGATAAGATGCCTTCCAGAATAATATGAAAAAAATCAAGAAAAAAATTAATGAGAGCCTGCACAGAAGTGTAACAATKAAATTAGCAAGGCTGCCCCAAAGTGCAGTTTTATATCCCAGTCTAAGACAGACATGCAGCGTGCTGCTTCTGCTCTGATACATCAGTGTAAGCATAATTTCACTGAAATTGGCTTAAAAGCCTCCATTTCCAAAGGAAATATTTACACATTTTCATAAATGTTTGCTTTGCATGAGAAGAATTCTTGTTATAAACAACAAACAAAAAGTAGTAGAAACTGAGTAAGATTAGCTCTAAGAACCAAGACTAGCCTCAGAAATCAAGTTTTTTTCCTTAAAAATACTGTTATTCCTTCTGGTACAAAAAAAAAAAGGCAACTAGAAAAGTGGATATTACAACAGGAACTAAAAATAGCAAATAASTGTTTGAAAAAAGTCTCTTGATTTGCCAGAAGAACTTGGTTTTGAAAAGCAATTCTSAAGTGTTTCCTCTGTGCTTCCTTCAGTGGCGTTATATGGCAAATGAAAAAAAACTTAAGACAAAATTGACACTTCTGTCAAAATGAACACACTGTTCCTCTGTCATACCTGCTGTGGTTTGCACAGGAGCAGGACCTTGGTGATCCGAAATGCTTAAAGACTTGTGGAAATAAAAATGCCCACGGTTTAAACTTGTGACAGTGTTTACCTTTTAAAGGGGGCAGGGAGAACAAACATCTGTGTGCTGACCTGTGCTGGTGGGGAGAGGATACCCTGCTTCCTCTCCAGCTGCTGTCAAATGTTCTCCCTGTTCAGGGCAGGAGAACACAAACAGAARCTTGTGCTCAGCCCTCATTTAAAGTCCTTCAAGCCATAATAGCCAGGGAGGAGGAAGGGAAGGTGATTGTGCCAGAGCGCTGCTGGTAAACACTCACTGAAGGAAAGCCAAACCTGAACATTTTGTATCAGTRAAATGAGCAGGAAGAACCAAAGTCTGAACAGCAGGAGCCAGGAGAATGAGATAAGCTCCCACTGCAGACACAAAACACTGCAGCTTGCAGTTTCATCTGGTGAGACCCTACAGCACTTACAAAGTGAGTGGAGACTRTAAATTTATATTATTACCCAGGCCATGTTAATGGAGAAAGCACCCAGACTTCTCTCAGAATAAAAGGCAAAAAGGCAAACAAAAATCCAGGGAATCCAAACCTTCTCTTGGGCCATTGTGACCCTGTGAGACCTTGGAGATTGGGACAATTCCTCTGTGGTGTTAATGCCCCGGGCCCTGCTSGTCAGCCTGTGTCACAGACACATTTCATGAAAAATCCTTTCCTTAGGATTTTTTTTCTTGAGAAGCTGAGAGGCTCAGAAACGAAATGTAACCAATGGGTATCTGCTGCTGTGGGATGCAACAGGTGCATCTGGGATTGGGCCATGTTGGTTGTTCCTAATGAGTTGCCAATCACCGTCAGCTGGCTTGGACTCTCTGGTCAGTCACAAGATTTTATTATCATTCCATTCCATTCTATTCTTTTCAAGCCTTCTGATGAAATCCTTTCTTCTATTTTTTTTAGTATAGTTTTAGTATATCATTTTCTTTTAATATAATATATACTATAAAATATCCAATCAGCCTTCTGAAACGTGGAGTCAGGATTCTCATCTCTTCCCTSRYCCTRRGACCCCTGTGAGCACACCCACATTTKGTGACCCCGAGTGAAGAAAAGTTCCACATTGGGTGACCCCGCGTGAGGAGCATTGCCCCAGGCCTGCAGCTCTCCCTCTGCCCTCCCTGGGCAGCTCCCACTGCTCCCGTGTAGAAGGAAAGCTGAGCCCATCAGTTCCCTCTGGCTTAGGCAGCCTGGGTAGCGCTGGCGCTGTTCTGAGCAGAAACCCCAAACTGTGATCTGTCCCCAGATCTCTGCTGTGCCTGCTCAGGGTGTGATCTATGGCACAGCCCCAGCCAGCCAGGGGCAGATTAAATACAGACTGAGCAGGAGTGCTACATGAAATTGATAAAATAAGTCTGCATTTATAAATTATACATACATTTCCCAAATTGTCATATCTCCCAATCTCCTCTCTGCTGTTTGCCAGATTTTCTCCCACCAGTCACTGTCACATCACAGCTTCTCCTTTCTTTTTTATGTCCTGATTAACAGGACATCTATATTCTCCCTTGAGCTCTCTTCCTCCCAGCAAGATTATTTTCCATATCCCTGCAGAGGGGCCAAGAAAGCATTTGTGAGCCTGAGATGCTTCTTTTCAAGATATACTATGTGATCTAATAAAAGATAATACTTTTTCTTATAAATGTAGCTCCATGAGCACAATTCAAATGCTTCAATATAGGTTCAGAAAAAAAAAATCTATATGAAAACAATTTATTCTTAGATTACTTTAAAAAAAATAAAATTTAAACTTTTCCCCCTATATGTTAAGGGATTCTATTAATCATTTGTTTGACTCTTCAAATATTGATAAAGACCACAGATTTTGAAGCAGTAAAAACCACCCAAACATGGAATGATCAGATCCTCCTGGTAGCACTGATCTTTTAGTGGTGTTCAGGACACTTTTGAAAGCCACTGTGTTCAATACAACATTTACACCTCCTGCTCTATTTTCAAACTTTCCCATCAGAGTAATGAATCCAGAGCAGGTACCGAGTCAAAGAGCATTCACAGGGGGTTTGGGTGAGTTTTGTCCCCAAACTTTTGCCAAGCTGTGGAACTCTAACTTCCTTAGCTAGCTCTCAATACCCAGGGATGTTGCAGGGGCTGCAGTGGGGCTCAGCAAAGAGCCCACAGCTGCAGGGCTCTGGGATGCAGCTGGGTTGATTTGCCAGAACAGAAACACCAAATACATCGTTTTTGCCAAGGAACAGGCACCACTGGGTACCACATTCCTCCAGGAGAACAATGGGTGATGCTGGAAAAGGCTTCATTAGCGCTGGATTCCCTTCAGTGCTTGAGCAGAACCAAGGCACGTGTAACCACACTTCTCCTCACACCTTGTGCCCAGCTTCACATTTTATTCACAATCCAGGGAAGGGTCTCACAGGTCTATTGTGGTTTTCCTCTGCAGTGACTTCTCCTGTGCATTTCCATCTTTGTTTTCCAAAATGTGSATTTTTGTGGTGTGGGAATTGCACACACGAGACACTCACAGCAGCTATACAAACATCRCTTTGCATGATGGGCTGATAGGAAAAAGCCCTCTTGAAAACAGAACTCTCTTGCAGTTTTACTCTTTAATTGCACACTGTGTGCTGCTTTTGACTTTTTTTTTTTAATATAATGGGCCTTGGTTATACAAGTCAAGCTTTTAGCCCTAAACTGAGGAGAAGTGTTCACAATACATCAAACAGTGTGTAGGAAATAGCAAAATAATCTGACTGGTTTAGGCATGTCTCACTGGTAGAGTTTGAAGAGCTCAGTGGTTCAAGGAAAATGGTTTCTTCTGCTTGTCTGAAAGCAAAATGGATTTACAGGTAAAAGGCAGCATCTGTGCGTAGACTACACAAATACACATGCAGACTCACCCTGGAGTTCAGCTGGCTTTTTCTAGCACAAAATAACACACAACACAAAGAGAAAGCCAAGTCCTTGACTGCTACAAGGTGCATTTCTCAGGTGCCTCCCCTCCCACTGCTTCCCAGCTGCCAGGAGAAGAAYGTGTCTCCTAAAACACCACGTTTGTGTGACAGACACTGAGCCTGTCCCTGTCAGCAGGGCAGGAAATGTGTTAAATCCTCTGCTTCAGACAGAGCTCTAATGCTTCCATTACTGAACTTATTGTGTGTAAGAGACATAACGGTCCAACCTCTGAATGTCACATTTTATTCCAGAATGTTCCTTTCTAGTTGGAATAAAAGCACAGCAGTTCTGTAGCAAGGGGCGGTAAAAGTCATTCTGTGTTCCACTTGTAACAGGAATATTTTGTTGGAGTTAATAATAACTATGAGTTGATTACAATTTCACGTGTCCATGCTGAAATTAAATCTGTACTGCATGGTTTGACCTTGAAAAATAATTGGGTTTAGTATCTAGAAGACAAAAAACTCTGTGGCAAAATAAACCCCATAATTTTTGAAAAAGAAAAGGATGAGAGTGCCAAGAGTATTTTAAATATGCTGTGCTTTTGTAAGAAAATGCATACCTGATGTTAGCAAATTGCACATTTATCACCTGACTGCCTGGGAAAACTGCTGTTCCTTGAACTCCTAAGACTTTGTACATTTTAAAGAGAAAGGCTGTAATTCTGCAAGAGTTTCAAGAATGTGTTTAACCATTAAAGATCAATTTTTCTTCCTGTGGAAGATAAGTTTCAAACTTGTTTAAGACTTCAGACATCCAATGATTCTCAGCCATTAGGTGCTGCTCTTCTGAAAGCTCTTCACCTCAGCCTGGCTTTTGGATTTATGAATCTCAGCAAAGTAAGACCTCACCATTCCCATGGTTCATCTGCTCTCCTGCATTACTCTTGTGCTAAATCAATCTTCAGATCCATAAACCAGGTCTGTAAATATTAATGCAGGCCAAAGCAGCCTCAGCTCGGGGAACTCTCACAGCAGAAGGAAACTGGGGAAGCAGCAGCTTCTTCTGAGTCCTTTCCAGCAAAATTCAACTCCTGGGCAAGACAAGAGAAGAATATTCTAGTGAGAAAAAATGTAAAATAATACAGGAAAAGAATGGAGTTCATAAGGCAATTGGAGAACAAGGATGAGGGAGGTTGAGAGTAAGGAAAAGGACAATGAGCTGAGGGGATGTGAAAGGGAAGAACAGAACCAAGGAAGACAGAAAAGAGAAGAAAGCACAGAGCAGTGACAGAAAAGAGAGTGAATAACAAAGTGGTGGGAAGGAGAACAAACACTAATGGGATTATATTTCCTTCTCCTCAGTGTCTGGAAAAGCATCAGTGTAAAAGCACCCAGCTGAATGAATGAATGAGTTTATAAATTGGGTAAGATACCAGGAGAGGTCAGGGGCGCATAAATCCAGACTGCCCAAGAGCAAGGGGATGCCTAGGGCTGCCTCCTAATCCCATCACACTGAGACAGCAGCATAAATTGCCCTGGATTTCTCCTGAAAAAACATTACTGCCAATCTCTCAGTTTCAATCTTTGACATGTATCATCCCACAAAATGATGATGACTGGCATCGGGTTTCTCTGCTTTCTTATGCCCTGATTTCTATTGCTTTCTTGGGGATTTTTTCTTATTTCTTTAATTTCCAAATTTCTGTTTATTTTCATTAATCTTTCTTCAGGTTGTCAAGTCTCATAGGTGATTTTTGATCAAATTCTCTGACCTGGGTAGACTTTCTTCTGCTTTCATGGCTTTTTTGCATTTTCTCAAGGAACAGAAGGAAAAATTAAAGGGACATTGAGCACAGGCAGCAGAACTGGACACTTGTCTTTGCAGTGATTTTTTTTTTTAAATTGGCAATCAAGAGGAATTAAAACAAGAGTGGAAAACAAGAACTCCTGCCAAGACAGAGAGAGCAAGAGGCTGTATTCCTGCTCCCAGTTTCTGACATGATATGTTCAAATCCCTTTTGGTTACAGTACGTCAGCTCGTGTTTCACCAAACCATGAGACATAATGCAGCCTGACACACCAATTGTTTTTTGACAGAAATGTAAAGGAAAAGAGACTCTCTGCTCTGCTGGTAAAGAAATAATTTTAAGCAGAGGAACAGCCAGAATTCTCCTAAACATTAGTGCATCAAAGTGGGATGGCCTTGAGAGCTCTGCCCCTCTGCAGCTCTTGCTGCCAGGGCTGTGGGGCAGCTCTGGGTGTGGGGCAGCTCAGCTCTGGGGCAGCTCTGGGCTCTGGGGCAGCTCTGGGTGTGGGGCAGCTCTGGGTGTGGGGCAACTCTGGGCTCTGCCCCTGCCCAGGCAGCTCTGGGGGTGCCCTGGGCCAGGCTCAGCCCCCCTTGCAGCTCTGCACTTGGCACTGCCACGTTTGGCTGCAGCCTGACTGCAGCCCAGCTGTGCCACATCTGGGGCTGTGTCTGACCCTGGTGATCCCCAGCACATCTGGGCTGTGTCTGACCCTGACCCTGGTGACCCCCAGCATATCTGGGCTGTGCCTGACCCTGGTGACCCCCAGCACATCTGGGGCTGACCCTGACCCTGGTGATGCCCAGCACATCTGGGCTGTGCCTGACCCTGGTCCTGGTGACCCCCAGCACATCTGGGCTGTGTCTGACCCTGGTCCTGGTGACCCCCAGCACATCTGGGGCTGACCCTGGTCCTGGTGACCCCCAGCACATCTGGGCTGTGTCTGACCCTGGTCCTGGTGACCCCCAGCACATCTGGGCTGTGTCTGACCCCCAGCACATCTGGGGCTGCACCAGGACGTGGCTGTGCCCCCCAGGCTCACCTCAGACCTGTCCCAGCTCTGCAGTGTGGCTGGCAGGCCCTGGGACACAGCTGGGACTCCCCAGGAGCTGTCAGCTGTGGCCCTGACCCTGTCCCAGCTCTGCAGTGTGGCTGGCAGGCCTGGGACACAGCTGGGACTCCCCAGGAGCTGTCAGCTGTGGCCCTGACCCCGTCCCAGCTCTGCAGTGTGGCTGGCAGGCCCTGGGACACAGCTGGGACTCCCCAGGAGCTGTCAGCTGTGGCCCTGACCCCGTCCCAGCTCTGCGGGTGTGGCTGGCAGGCCCTGGGACCCCTCTGGCCACCCCTGCCCCTGAGCCTGGCCACACTGCCCAGAGCTGGCAGCACCCCCGGAGCAGGGCCAGCAGGAGGGGCCCCTCCTGGCCCCAGCCAGCCCCTCTCTCTCAGCCCCACACCGATAAAGGTGGGGCCCGGCCCCAGGAGCTGCCCTGCTCCTCCCCTGCAGGCCCTGCTGGTGCCTCCCAGCCCTGGCGGGTTTGAATTGCAAACCTTTCAATGCCAAAGCACGTCTGTAGGGCCCTGGGTGAGTGGATGACCTTTAATTTTAGACATGTATTATGTGTTCAGAGTGATTAAAGGAGGAATCAAGTTCAGCTTTTAACAGCTGGAAATTTCATGCAATCAGTTTGAGTATTATAATTTTGGAGCTTTTCAGCAGCAGCATCTCCAGACATCTAGAGGTTTTTGTTTTGTTTTTCCCTTTTATGAACCATTCCCTTTCCAGCAGGCCTACCTGGCCCCAGGAGCTGCATCTGCCTTCCTGGGGGCACAAGCTGGGGCTGAGGAAATGGACGCTGGGGCAATGAAAAACTGGAAGCTGTCCTCCCCTCCCATCCAATCCATGGCTGATTTCCAGACACACCCCCAAGGGAAGTGGATATAGTCTAAGGGATTTTTTTTGGTCAGGCAAAAAGTCACAAAGGAGACAAACACTTTTATGGAGTATCCAATTAATGGTTTTGGGCACACAGCTCCTGTACTCTATTGGAGTCAGTGATATTTCCAGCCCTTTTTCTGCAGCACAGGTTAATTTGGTTACTGGGATGGTGGGAGATACAGGAAAGGAACTGCAAGCAATGTTTTTGTTGTTCTCTTGCCTGGTCAGGAGTGAGAGAATGGGAGCAGAGGGGCAATAATCCTCTGTGTGGTTCCTGAGCCCTTCCTGTCCTCTGTGCTCAGGCACAGAACTGCTAAGGAATTCTGAAAAAGAAAAATAGGTTTTGTCTTAAGTGACTCTTGAAATTCTTTCAACTTGGGAATTGTAGCAGAGCTATTAAAGAGCAGTTTTATTGACGTGACACGTTCCCTGGGATGGGCCATTAATCATTTTCTGTTATTGTATACTTAACATCTGAAATTCAAGCAAAATCCTAATGACACAACTATCGGGGGGAAAAATGGAACTGAATCTACCTAAAGTGCTGCTTGTGCYGAGGCTGAGCAGCACATTCAGAGCAAAACCTATCAGCTGGACTCCTGCTGTTAGTGTGGAGTTCTGTTCCTCCAAGTGTTGCTCACAAAAGGGAAGGAGGTGAGCAATGTCATTCCTGTCCCTTCCCTGCTCAGAAGAACTGCCTGGATACAGAATCCYGCTGTGTCCTCGTCTCTGGGGCTTTCTTTTAAAATACATGCATAAACATATCTTTAATCACAACCCTGTGCATCTGTTTCAGCCCCGAGCAACACTGGTTATTATGGTTCTAGACCAAAATAACTTAATGAGATAGAGGCTACAGGTTTTGCTCCTGTTTTCCAAATAATAACCTGTCCTCATTTACATGTCACTTAAAGAGGATTAATTTTGACTTTACAACGTATGGTGATTTCAAACCTCTAGAAARGCAATCTATTAACGTGTGACTGCCTTAATTAGTATCTGTGACTTTTATTGGTCCTGGCTGGTCCCCTAAAAGCATTCTTTTGGCAAAACAAACAAATCACTATTATTTTAAAGAGCAGGAGGGGAGGCAAGCAATAGTGTTGACATAAAAAGGAGGCTCAGAGATGAGGAGATCACTGGTCCAGGGCAGAGATGAGCACAGCTGCAGAGCAACACCAGCAGAGTGACAATGAGGAAATGGCTGATGAACATTAATGGCCTTGAGGTAAAGGAAGGCAGGTTTAGGTTTGATATTGGGCAGGAATTGTTCCCTGTGAKGGTGGGCAGGCCCTGGCACAGGTGCCCAGAGCAGCTGGGGCTGCCCCTGCATCCCTGGCAGTGCCCAAGGCCAGGCTGGACACTGGGGCTGGAGCACCTGGGACARTGGGAGGTGTCCCTGCCATGGCAGGGGGGGAACCAGAGGAGCTTTAAGGYCCCTTCCAGCCCAAACCATTCAGGGATGCTCCAAGGCTCCCTGCAGGTGCAAACTCTGTGCCAGCTCAAGCCCTGTCCCTGCTGTGCCAGCCCAGGCTGGGTGTCAGGGCTGGGCACTGGCACAGGGCAGGTTCTGTCCTGCTGGKGCTGCTCCAGCTCCAGCTCCAGCAGTGCCCTGGGCTTGGACAGCCCTGCAGAGCTCTGCTCCCCGTGGCCCTTGGCTCAGGGTCGATCCCATTCCTTCTCTGTCCTGCTGAAGGCAATGCAGACATGGCATCTGTCACAGACATCTCTTATGGAAAATCCTTTCCTTAGGATTCTTCCTCCTGAGAAGCTGAGAGGCCTCAGGAACAAAATGTAACCAATGGTTACCTGCTGCTGTGGAATGCAACAGGTGCATCTGGGATTGGCTCATGTGGTTGTTTCTGATTAATGGCCAATCACAGCCCAGCTGGCTTGGACACAGAGCCCGAGCCACAAACCTTTGTTATCATTCCTTTTCTATTCTTAGCTAGCCTTCTGATGAGAACCTTTTCTTCTATTCTTTTAGTATAGTTTTAATGCAATATATATCATAAAATAATAAATCAGCCTTCTGAAGCATGGAGTCAGATCCTCATCTCTTCCCTGATCCAAGAACCCCTGTGAGCCCCGGCACAGGCGTCCATGGTCACAAGGATTTCCCCTCAGATTTCAAAGGTTCTGCATGGAAACAGTTTTGTGTCACATTGGGGTCTCTGTGGAGCAGCTGTGAGCACAGACACCTCAGCCAGATGAGAATCCCTCACCAGCACATCCCTCACTCTGCCCTAACGCAGCCCAGGGCGAATAAAGAGCAGAACACAACAATAACAGAGCAGGGGGAACCAGCGAGGGACAAAAGGAAGGAGAGAGGAATCAGAAGTGAGGGGGAAGAGGATCAGGAAACACAAACTGCACCAAAGCTCCTTTGTTCCCAAATTAAACGTGGCTGTCAATCTGCTGTGGTTTTGCAGGCTGGGTTTACAAACACATTAGTTCACCACACTTCTTTCAGGTTTAACAAAAAAWCCCCAAACCCAACTGGAATGAGTAACAGTCAGTTTTGTTGTCTGATARTAGATTGATAGCCTTAAGCTTTCTCAAAGGAAATTCAATTTGAATAAGGATTAAACTCAAATTTTCAGTGAAGTATCCATCCACAAATACTTATTTCTCACATTCATTCTAAATTCTGGTTGTACTTTGTCTTCCACAACATCATGTTTTGAAGCTAGGCACAGCTAAATCACACAGTGTCTACATTAATAAAGATGTTTAATGTAAGAGCATTGTTTTTCTCACAATCATTCATGTCTCAAAAAGGTCTTTTAAAGCGCCATAGGTAAAGAAGATGTATCTGTGGGAAGTGTCACAAGTATTGAAGCAAAAATAAACACTGGTTTTTTTCTTTTGATATTTTAGGTGAGGCTTTTAAGGTGAGGTAATTAACACACGTTTTTCTTGTATCCTTCTGCTGCTTCTCCTGTCTCTGTGTCAAAATAGTTTCATTAAAACTCACAAATTATCATTTTAATGAGTTTCTGACAAGTTAATATCCTCCTTGTAGAGGTGCAGGGWTTGGGTTTGATTCAGTCCCTGATACATTTATTGTTTACAGAGCAGGAAAACCACCAAGTGCAATGAGTGGCACTAAACCAAAATTAAATACATTGAACTCCCATTTTTGAACTTCTAACCATCTTTCCAGTCAATATTTAAAATATATGTCATTCAGCTGAGCTCAAATACCTTTATCCCAGATTTAACAAGAGAAAATCATTGCAGCTGTGGAGTGCACACTTGGCCATGAACAGGAGGAGCTCCAGATCCTTCTCAACAGCCACTACAGGTCCAAACAAGCTGAGGAGGTTTTAAAAGAGCACTCACTGGAGCCAGCTGAGGCTGGAAGGAGATTATCTAGTTAATTGATGAGTTTTCAGTTCCTTCTATGTTATCTGCCTAGAGTAGCTTCTTCAAAGATGCCCTAAAATGTAGCAAAACGGAATAATCAGAGAAAAAAGATTGCTTTTTATGTGAGGCAGTAAGGAGAGGAAGACAGAAAAAAAATGTAGGTTTGCTTCTCTTGTGTCTGAAAAGGAATAGGGGTAGAGTTGCTTTAGACACTCATTCCAAAATATTTTCCATAAATGAGCTAATTTTGAAATCACCTATAATTGAACACACAGATAATTTTAGCTTTGTGCATGAAGTATGGTATCGCAGAAAGTGCAAAAAGAGGAAATGGCATGTGATGTATTTGTTGGATTTAGAAACAGCAAACTAAAAGTATATTTTTCTCCAAAAAAAGATTCTGGCAGTTAGTGGAAACAGTCAAGTCCTAAGCAGGGTAATGAGCAGTAATGCTGCTCTAAACATTACCCTCCACAGAAGAAACAAACAGAAAGCAATGAAAAATAGAGCATGGATGAGGCATTCTTCCTTGAGCCCACTCCATCCAAGGTGATGACTAATTAGGAAAATCTCCAAAACTGAGTTTTGCCTTCTTTAAGTGCACCAGTGAAGATAATATAAATATAACTCAGCCCTATCGACTGATCCTGCTCCTGAAAATAAACTTTTAAGCATATGGTCAGGAAAGCCAATGTATAGGAAGAACAATTCTTGAACAGCATGACAACAGTCTGGAATTACATGCTAGGGCTCACACAAGTGGGTTTGCACAGCCATAATTTCATCAACTGCATTTCAGAGTCTGACAGTCAATCCCACAGAAACACAAGGAGGATTTCCAGGAAATGTTTACATTGTTCCACTCAGCTTTGAGCAGTGGGATTCATTTCTAGTGGGGGATGTGGGAATTTCTCTTTGTAAGCRGGGCAGATTTCTTTGTTAAGTAAAATGAGATGGAAATAAAAAGCTCAAATTGCACCAGGAGACACCACAGGGAACCAAAATGCTCCAGTGATTGTGGCCTGTAACTTATGGACAGGACCAGCAGAGCCTGAACCCATCATTCCTGCTCTGGTTTTGAAAACAGAACCATTGATCCCCTCCTGACTGCCGTGGATGGATTGGCTCCCACATTGCCCAAAGTTCCTTTCCATTTTTCTGAATTTCTAATTTATCACCCAGGCTCCTGATAGTGGTTAACACTCTTGCTAACAAAAATGGAACAACAGCACCCCCTCCAAGAGAAATGATTCTTTCTTCAGATTTCCTTGAAAAGAACTATATTGAATGTATTTGATGCCTACAGAAGCCTTGSTCCCACTAGAAGGGAACTTGGGCAAGGCTGGATATCCTGCCAATATTTTGGATAAGTAGATGTTCAGTCACTTGTGATACAAATGAACTGAAACTGGASTACCATAAAATCAGGAATGTAAAAACTGATTTGTGATCAAAGATATTCCCAAAAAAGGAAGATAAAGTGCAGGTGATGTCATTGTGAAATTTCCTCTGTGGGAACAAATGTAAATGTCCTATGTGCTATAGAAACCCTGAATTACAAAAGGAGAACATTGTTGCTTAGAAAATCTTTGCCAGAATCACAGGAAAGATATCAGCACTTCAGCACTGTTAGGCTTCTTTGCTCAAAATTCATTACAATAAATTACAAATGTCCACTAGCATTCAGCAAAATGTGTAAATGTCAAAATCATTTGTCACAAAATCCTCCTCACCATCACCACCTGTTTTTTAAAGGAAACAATATGAAAAAAAACCCAGACTTTGCATAAAGAATCACTTGAAACATCCTTGTTTGGTTTTCATCTTTCATATGAAATTCATTTTCATTTTCAGATTTCAGTGAAGACTGGGTTTATGATCAAGTTGAGTCATAGATTTGGAATTTCTTAATTCAGTCTTATTTTACAGCTCTTTTATCCAGTTTGTAGTACAGAGCTGATATCTGGCAGTGAATTTCACCTGCTTTTTTCTTCCAAACACAGCACAAACAAAGCTGGCATGACTGGGGAAGTTTTGACTATCTCTGCACAAATCCATATTTGTTGTGGGAAAAATGCAGAGTGTATCTCAACACCACACCTGCTTGTTTAACTGCGTCTTCTGGAAAACTGTACAGAAAAAAAAGAGAAGGAAATGCTTGGAGAAGTCTGTCTGCTCAACCTCCCTTGCTGTTCCTTTGGCTTTGCTCCTGAGCCTGCAGCTGGCTGTGTGCTTGGTGCTTCCACTGGGAATGGAGAGCTCCAGCCTCTATTTATTTAGGATCCACACCTTGTTTAGCAGTTAAGCTGTTCCACACCTCCTTCTCCAGGTAAAGCGAGGCTGGTGCAATAATCACAGGTTGTTGTG
>JACDOX010000077.1:269715-306376 GCA_014549065.1 Cardinalis cardinalis
TGGGAGCCACAAAATCCTGCCTCAGCTCTTTGTGTCCCTACCAACGCTCACACCTCGGGGAAAGTCCCTTAACTCCACCAAAAACCCACTGCACCTGCAAGGAAGAAAGTCCAAACCAAAATAAACTGGCCTTCCTGAGCTGATTCAGTCTCTGCTGCCCTGAAAATGCAACAGCAAATCAAAGCTGGATATCTGGGGTGTGAAGTGCTTGAACAAATGAACAAAATGCACACTACAGGCATCCGTGTGTGTGTGAATAGTTCTCCTTCTACAGCCACAGCACAAGGGTGCCAAATTCTGATTTTAGGGGCAGGTGATCAGCACGAGGACAATTGCAGTGTTCATCAATGCTCACTGAGTGGGTACCATGGAAAATTGCACCCCCACCCAGCAGTGAGTAAATCAGTAGATTGGGATTTAGTAAATCCATTCGATTAGAAGTTAGTGACACCAAACATTTCCCACTGGAACTGAGCATTGTCCTTTGACTTTCTCCTGTAGGTTTTTGCACATCTGTTCTGTGTGGCAGGACAGGCAACAAACCCTGTTTTCCTTTGACACTTCTGGGTCTCCTAGAGCAGCCTGGCTGCCTTGCTTCTCATTGATAACATTTGCATCTGCTGCACCTGGCTGTCTCTGATCATCCTCCCTGTGCTGATGCTTTTGAATTACTCTTCCTTTTGAATTACTGCAGATGTTTGCTGATTCTATGCAAACTGCCTTTCAAACAGCTGCAGATTTGTTCCAGAATGCACTGGACATCAGAAGAGGATTTCACTGGCTGCAGGTTTCCCAGCTGATGGAGAGACAGAAYGCTCAGAAAGAGGAATTTGCTTTTTGCAGGAGGGAGGAGGGCTCTGCTCCTCTGTTTCTCCCTGTGCTTGCCTCTTTGCAAATGAAGCTCAGCACATGGGCTGCATGAGGAAAAGCACCATGAATACCAAGCCAGCTCTGAGCTGCAAAGGAATAAAAAATGCATTGGTTCTAGTTAAAATCGATTTTTGCCTTGGAAGTAAGTATTGGATTCACTTTCTGTCTCTCTCCCCAAAACACTTTGGGCAGATGGAAAATATCACTGTAACTGCTGTACAGTGGAGTGGTAAATAAACAACCAAGCAGCCCAGAAACCCTGCTGGGAGTGTCAGGGAGACTCCTTCTCATTGTTACCCTGCAAAAGGGGGAAAGCCTCTGGAATTAATTCAGAGTTCTCTGTGGTGATCCAAAAAATGGGGGATGTTCTCCTCCCTCCCCCAGTACCAATGAGGTATAATGGAGCAGAGCAGTTTCCAGACCTTTAGAGTCCCTAGGACTGTGGAATTATCAAAAGAAACGAGAATAAATGGAACATGAACAAATCCATTTATGTTCTGAGCAGAATTTTGAAGAAGTTTTTCATTTTCCTTTTTAAAAAAACAAGGTCACAAAGGTTTACATGAAATTACAGAAACAAGGTGTTGTACACTGAGTAATAACCAGAGCAGCTGCTGGATTCTTCATGCCTCTCTTTAAATTAAGATAAAATAAATGACTGGTCTGAGTTTTTTTAGTAATTACTGACTTTAGGTACAGATACTGGTGAGTGTGGATGATTATTGTGCAGCCACAGGGGGACTCAGGGGACATTCAGAGGTGGGAAAAGCTGCAGCAAGAGCTGCTGAATCCTGGCATGGCTGAAGGTGGAAAAGCCCTGTGAGGTCTTGGTGCCTTTCCCTGTCCCTGGGCACCCATCTGGACCCCTGAACGCCTCCAGGGATGGAGACCCCGCCTGTGCCAGTGCCTGGCACCACTTCCAGGGCAGAAACCTCTCCTGAGACCCAACCACTAAATCTGCACTGAGACTTCTTGCCCAGGTGAGGAAAACGTCCCCAGAGCTCCTCGGGGCTCTGAGAGGTCCCGGGGGGTCCCAGAGGGGTTTTGAGGGCACAAAGGAGGACAGGTCTGCTCTGGTGTTGCCAGTTTAGAGCACACACACTGCTTGGAAACATCTGGTGGACATTTCCTGCCAAGCCCCTGAGGTGTGAGCTGTGGAACACGAGCAGAGARCTAAAAGAATCTCAAGGCGTTGGAAGTGAGGGGAAAAAGAACCCAGAAGAACCCAACTGGGGGAGAGCTGTGGACTCACCTCTGACACAGAGCTTGGAAAGAACATCCTCCAGCCCAAGAAGTCTCCTGGGACTGCCCCAGCACAGGGTGACACCGCTGCCACCCACAGCTGGGGCTGTGCTGGCAAGGAATTCCAGCTGTGAGAGCCTTCCCCCTGCAGAATCTGCTGCTTCTCCTCCYCCCAGCTGTTCTCTCTGTCGCTGGGGGTGTTGCAGGACTGCACAATCTGGTTAAAAGCACGGTAAAAGTCATTATCTCTCTATTGTAATTCCTATTTTCTTTGGTGTTCTTAGTGAGGCTTCTGCAAATCCATGCCCTGCTTGGCYGCAGCACTGTGGAAATCACTGGTCTATGCCTTTAAAGATTAACTTGTACTTTCTTGCATTTGCATGCAAATGCTGATGAACTGAGGAGCTCTGCTCGGTGCTGTGCATCTGCACTACTACAGGCAGTTTTGCAGGATGTCACACCACASTTCCACTGTGATCTGCATTTCCCTCATCATCTCACCAAGCTGCAGTTGATAACCATAACCAGCCCCTCATGTCCTGCTCTCTGTGCTCTCCTGACCCCTGATGTGAAACGCCACRTTTTGCATATCTGCACCAAACTCTGCCATAGCTGAATTCTGAGCCTCAGAGCTTCATCCTAAATAAAATGTCATTCTTCAGGCTTGATTACATTCTGATAAAATACAGAGATTTCTCTTCCCAGCTCCCCAAAATACATCCTTTTCTCCCAGAAACCTCCAAAGTTTGCTGTAAATTATTCCCTTTGTGGTCACACAGACTCTTTCAACACACAGAAAAAGCCTTGTTCAAACTAAGAATTAGCTGTCTGCTCTTCTCCTCTCTCCCTGCATCTCAGACCTGTGCACACAAACCCCACAGTCCTCCACACTTTTTTAAAMTGAAACTGATTTTTCTCTATTTTGATGTGAGATGTTTCAGGAGAATAATGCCTCCAAGAAAGCTGGATGAAACTTCTTTTAAAAGATTTGCTTTCTCAAGACTGGATTTTCAGTTGGTGGATTTATATTTTTTCAGAATTGCTGGCACAGAAATGATCAGTTTGCTTTGCCTAGTTGAGCATGGTGAATATTGTCTCTTGGATAATTCTCCAGGGAGAAGATACAGGCATAGTGAGACTTATTCATGTACATAAAGTATATGCAGTTAATATGGAGCCACAATTACCAGAAATTAAATTCTAAATGCTCCTGTAATAAAAGCAGATCTATGAAAGCCTCAGAAAAGGCAGAAAGAGACCTCATAAAGGATAAGACAGTGATCTAATAATGGGAATAAAGGAGAGCTATTGGGTGTGGGAATTGGGATGCTCATAAAGCAAGACTTGCATGGTTCTGCCTCAGCCCATTCTGCATCCAGATTTTGTGTCTGCAGCACCTGAGTGCCCCAAACACCTTCTGGGGCACCTGCAGGATCTACTAAAYTCCATGTGAAATAAATTCATAAACTACAGGTACATTGAGAGTGTAAAGAACAGCTTTTAAAGCAAAACAAAATCTGTAAGACTCTTTGCTGTCCAGCCCTTTCTGTCTAGGAATTCACTTAGTTATCAGTTTTTCACTTATCTCTTGCACACAAACATGTTAAAAATACTCTTCCATTGTACAATGAAAGAGAAGATTTGCCCTCTGTATTCCACTTTTGAGTCTGAGAATTCCTCAGCCTAGGACAGGACACCAGATGTTTCACAACTGGGGACACCASTGTGCTTGCCCCACTTGCATTTGGAAAGTCACAGCTGTAAAGCAGAGAATGCTGATTCCAATCCTTTATGTGTATGACTAAATAAGCAGTGAATARTATATGGTCAGAGAGGAGCTGCACTCAGTGCACGCAGCACTAATCTGGACCTAATGAGTTTAATTAATCCCAGTCTTGTACACCATAGTGACACCCACACAGGCCATGGAGAGTGACCCCAAACAGGCCATCCCCCTCTCAGCTGTGGGATTTGGGACCATCCTGCAAGGGTTTCACTCTGAGTGCACCCCAATCACCACAGCCCCCATCAGAGATGCCTTGGGAAGGGAAGGCTGAGCTAGAACAGAGTTCCAGAATAAAGCAGGGATTTATTCCAAGGATCTCCTCCACGGATCCACCTTGGGCAGCACARGAGCCCAGCCARGGCTGCACCCAGGATGAACCAAAAYGGCCCCAAAATGCACGGCCGGGCACGGGGTCTGTCCCTGGGATCAGTTCTGCTCCATTTGCACCTTGCAGTTCATTGTCCCATTCCAGCTTTAGGCTGTGAATTCCATCCTGCTTGTTTTCCTCTCTTCAGTTCACCATTGTTTACACTTYTGTACCCGTTGTCCTTGGACAAGCTGGAAAAGGATTGCTCTGTCTCCCTACCCTGTGCACAGAGCTCACCAAGCCCTGATATGAAGCTCAAAGTTACACACTAAAGCAGCACAGAATCTGGAAAATATAAAATCTGAACTCCAAGGCATCATCAGAGGGCAGAGCTCATCATCATCATCATCCTCACCCCTCGGTGCCCCCTCTCTGTGAGGAGCTGTGGTGCAGAGGCAGAAAAGTCTCTGGAGAMGTTTCCACTTGGAAGAGCAGCACAAGGGGTTAAATGTCAGACTGATCATGGTGCTTTCAGACACGGCCTGGACAAGCCAGGTAAATGAAAATCTTYATTTCCCACCCATCTCTTCCCATTTTGTTTTTACTTGGTCACTTTTTAATGTTTCTTACCATTATGGAAAGYCTGAGATCTCTGTGCCATTTTCATAACAGAAAACATTAAAATGAATGTTTTACCTTGAAAGTTCACTGTGTCTCYGCTGGGACTTCTGTTCCACTGATAAAAGATGTACTTTAAGGTGCTAATAAAAGCCAAACAGTGCAAATGTTTCCTTAATCTAGAACATTTGAAAAATTTATTAGAGAATGTTTTAACYGAGGTTTCCAGTTCTACCTTTCCCTGGCTGAACTCAAATCTAGAAGTGATTATAATAATCATAAATTGACACTTCCATCATTTATTAATTATGAAAGAATAARGGTGGAGGGAAAGCCCACTCATTTTTCATGTGTCCATGTGTGTTTATTTCTCAATATGTAATATTAGAGTAYCCCAAGGTTGTGTATTGAGTACAGCTGTTTGAACTTGACTTCAATCAAGCCATAATTGGGGCAAAACATCCTTTTCCAAGTCACTTACTGTGTCCTCAAAGTGATAAATTATAGAAGGATGGGAAAGCAGAACAAAGGAAGGCTTCAGAAGGAACTGCCAGCCAGCCATTCCTACACATTTCCATCAGAGCAGCTCATGGAGTGCTGATATGGAATTCAGAGCTAAAGCTCAGATTTAAAAGAGGTCACACACCCCATGACAGATTTCTTGTAGAACAATCTTGATAATTTATTCATCAAGATGGTATCAGCTAGGATATGCCAGTGGGGAAGGGAAGCAGGAGCAGGGCAGGATGAGGAGGGATGTGGGAGAATGAGAATAGGCTGTACAGTTGTCAGAACAGGAGGAAAACACTACTAATAAAATAAAATTTAAAATGAGAATTAAAAGTAGATAAAATAATATAGTAAAGGAACCTAATTCATAATGTCAGGTCTGTATAGTAATTATARTGTCAAAACCAGGAGTGGAAGCAGAAAGCACTGCAGTTGGAAAATTAATACAAAAAATAAAGAATAAAGTGAACTATAAAGCTGTGATTGAAGGGTACACAATAATAAGCACAAAATTAAGGAGACCATAACATACATTTRGGACAAAAGCACTTGAGAAAATCTTCAGTGATTCAGAGGCAGGAAAAGGAAAAATGTCATGTCATTTACATAAAAGTGTTGAATGAAATATCAAATGAGAGGATTATGCRGTAAAAATATATTTGTAGGAGCTAAACAAAGATGAGGAATGAAGATAAGTAATGAGTTCTGTATAAATAAGTGACAAATTAATAGGATTCTATTACAAAACAGGAAACTGAACAATGCTCAGAAGTAAAGAGAAATAAACTACAGGGTATTGTTAGCAGAGAGAAAATTCTTAGGGTCACAAAGAATTAAAGAGCTACTAAAAATTAAATATGGTACCATTGTCTSTGGGAACAACAAATTAATTACAGGTTGACAAAAGTGGTGGCATTGTAGTTTTGTTGTACTTCATCTCCCCAGTTAGTAAATTGGGTAAAATAAATTAGTAAAATAAAGTCTTGTGGCTCTCCAGAACAACTCCCTGGCTTACCTTCAGTTAGTCATGGTGAGTTCAGCTCCCAGGCAGGCTCGAGGTGAGTGTGGGGAGCCAGGATTGCACAGCTYAATTCCTAGAGAAATTGCAGCAAAAGTAGTTAAATGTGACTGTTACCTGCCCAGGTTCTGCATAAAATTAGTTTGTTAAATATCTGTTAAATACAGATTGAAAACTCCTGGATGGTGTTTGGATTTCAGGTGGAAAAAAAAAGTTAGAGAAAAAGCTTTTTTTTTTTTTTTCCTTTTCAGAAATTGGCCACTTACAACAAAGACCCGAYCACTTCTAAGTCCCAGGATGGAAATTGGCTCTGCTTCTGTCTGGGTGGATTCCAACAGCCATCGAGGAAAGACAGAAACTGATTCAGCTCCAGCTGCTCATGCCTCTCCCAGCTCTGCTCTTGGGCTGTGCCTCAGTTCATCAGCCCTGACTGGAAGGTCTGGGAAGCAGCAAATGGGGAGCTTCAGTTCTGGCACAAATGCTGGAACCATTGTGCTGTCACAAACCAAGCCCTGCAGAAACTCCCCTCCACCCGGGGCGCTCCAATTAGGAAGGTGCTTAATKGAGTTAGCAGGCAGAAGCAAAGGCTGAGGGCAGGAGGAGAGGTCAGAGCTCTGTCAGCSCTGCTGGTGGCCCAGGCTGTCACCTGAAGCGGCAGCACATGCCTTTCCTCCTGCCAGGGAATAGAAATCCCCCAGTGCTACTTACAAGAGAAATGCTGGTGTTACAATTACCTAGAAAAAGAGAATAGATTCAAATGAAAACTCTCTGACAGAAGACCAGTTAGTGAAGCTTTCCTTAGCACAGGCAAGCAAACTCTTCATTAGCAAAGATGTGGTCTCTTTTTCCCTAAAATTAGTCTTCTCCTTAGCACCACATCCAGAGGGAAAACTCTGCCTGTGCCTCTAGAGATGCACGGCCGGGAAACCAGGTGGTGACTCTCAGCAGAGGCTCCAGCAGGGAATCCCTGCTTTATGCAGAGGTGCAATAAACCTCAGGCAGGATTTTCAGACCCGAAAGGAATTCCTTCCTGTGTTTTCCCTTGCCCAGCTGCCCATGCCTGCCTTTGGCAGATCCTTTATCCCTTGCCCAGCCCCAAAGGCCCTGGTGAGCAGGGCTGTGCTGCAGGTCACGCAGGGTAAGGGGAGAGCACCAGACACCACAGCCYGCAGAACTTCTCATTTGATCAGGGGAAAAACTCCCTTCAGGAGGAGGCAGAGGCTAAAGCAGTGTGTCTGCACGCTGCCTGCKTGTATTGTGCAGTGGTGTTAGCAGAAAACATGAAAGAAACAAAGGCACTTCTGAGCTGCAGGGATTGGGGCGGCGTAATTGCTCCAGGGACTGCTGGAGCCCGSGATCTAAATCACTCAGCACATTGGAAATTCCTGGGGAATTCCAGCCCAGGTGCTTCCACGCTTTTTGTTATTTGAAGTTTTGTACTGATAATGGGAAGGCACTGTAAAGTTGGAGATGAGAGATGAAATCAGAACTCCTGTAAAAAATCAAAATGTTCTACTCTTTCTGAAAGGCGTAGGGTACCTGAGTGTTCTCAAATGAAACGAACACAAAACCAAACACAACCCAGCTCTCTGGACAGTGGTGTGAGGGACAGGATGGGGCAGGGTTTGAAACACAGGATTTGATGRGCAGAGCACAAATTGTCCGTGTGAGTTTGGGGATGCTGACAGCTGTGATGGTTCGCTCTGCTGACGCCCAGAGTGTCCCTGTGCTGGGAGAAAGAGGAATCAGGGACACACTGCAGGCAGCAGGTGCCAGGGCTGTGTGGGCAGGGAAAGGAGAAATGTCTCACTTTGAACTGTTAAATTTGCCAATCCATGTTCTGCCTCTGCCACGGCAAGGAGCTTTGCTGCAGGAGCAATCAGAGCCCTGGCCAAGAACCAGCAGGAACAGAAACAGGAGAGCCCAGGCTGGGGCTGCCTTTCCATTCACTGAACCTCTGGGGCTAGGGGTGGAGTGGGACAGCCTGCTGGAACAGGGCTGGCCAGCTCACTGGGCAACCCTCTGCTCCTCCTGGCTCCCGAGGGCTGTCCTGCCCTCCCAGCCTCCCCGAGTTTTGTGTCTTGGTGCAAAGAAAATGAGAGCACACCAGGGAATGAGCTCCTGGAGTTCTGCAAATATCAGCAATCATCCATTCTCAGCAAAACCAGAAAACCTCCCTGTTTCTGTGCAATCCGCTTTTTCAGTTAAAAAATTCCTCCCCTGGAAACAACCCCAGAAATCCATAACTGATTCTGTGAAATCTGCCTTTGCTGTTAGGAAATTGTTTCCCAGGAACAGGTTCAGGGGAAGTTTCTCTCACCCTTGTATCCACCCAGATATTTTATCTGCATAAAGGACCTAAAATATACTTGGATTGGTTTTTTTCTGAAATTGAAAAATATTTCATTTGCACTGAAACCAATCATCCTAAATAGCAGTGCAAATCAGTCWTCCTGAATAACAGTGCAAAATAAGCTTATTTACTATTACATTAAGCAACAATTTTGCACCTTGTTGAGTAGGACTCCAGTTTTCATTTTTCCCTGACAGGTTGAAATTATTTTCTGGGTTGATAGACAAGAACTCACAAGAAGCCCTGTAATTTAAGTCATCTTTTTGGTTCTCCATTAAATATCCAGAATATGCATGTTGCTCTAACCTTGCAATAACTCACAACTCCAGCTGTAACAGGTCTCCAACATTCTGCTAAAATAATAATAATGAAGAAAATACACATTGGCGTCAAATCCAAAAGGATTGAAGATTCTTCGAAAGAATCCAAGATTCCCCGGACTTCTCAACATCTAGGCCACCTGAAATCTTTTTCTAGGCTTTCAAAATAAACTGCAAGCAAAGGAAGTGACTTTCTCTGTACCTTTTATCCATTTTTATCTATAGTTTTACAATACCTTCTCTGCTTCTTTATAGTARCTGTGAATAGATCTGTGCTCATACAGAAAGACATTTTATTGAATTAATGGGATTATGGGGCTTTGGTGTGGAATACTTGTAGTAATTAGACTGAATATAAGAATTCTCCCAGCTGATCAGAGGTGTGAAAGGCATCCTGTGATGAAGACCTACCCAACAGCACACTGACATCCACAGCCATCCAGGAGATCACTCTGGCTCCTCTGCAGCCTGCTTGTGAGCTCCTTGTTGCAAGACAAAGAGACAGAAATAACTTGCATTTCCTATAAAAAAATAAAAATATAAAAAATTATTTAAAATAATAAATAAATAAAAATAACTAAAAATTCCAGTTTGGTTTTTTTTTTTTTTCGCTTATGGTGGCCTCATCACCCAGTTTAGCAAAGAGAATTGATCCAGTTAGCACTTTTGGTGTCACCACCAAAGAGTCTCCGCATCAGTAAATCCAGAGGACAGCTGGCACTTAATTGCTGCCAAATCCTTGCTGATTTTTAACTGGAGCCTGCAAGGAGCTTTATCAATTGTAGCTATTGATGAGCTGCTGTTGGGTTTGGATCCTGAGGGTTGAACATGCAGAGCAGCAGGAGCTGGGCCGCCATGAGCTGTCCCTTGCCAGTGACACCAACTCTTATTCATGGTTTTAATGTCACTGCAGGGGCCCCTCCCTTTGCAGATCAATGCTGAAGTTTGGGGAAGAAACTTGGGGCTGCCCAGTTAGGTGAAAAGAGGAACATGATTTGATTATGGGCGCCTGAAATGCATTGATTGCTTTATGTGCCATCAGTCACTTCTGCACTGGATTTTGAGACTGCATGGACTAGCTTGAGCAGTGTGAAACCAAATATTTAAACTCTTCCACTTATATTTATAGACAAAATGTCATTTTCTTCATAATATTGATTCAGTTTCACCTATTTTTACATGTAGCATAAGTATCTCCAAAGCATGAAATTCCCAGATCTGTGTTCAGCTGTGGAGGTATCAAAATAGAAATGCTTTTCTTAGATCTCCAGTTGCTACTGACAGTGAGTCCTTTCAGCTGCAGGGGAGGATACAGACAGGACTTCCAAAATAAGCTTTGTGTTTCCTCCTCACCAAGATCTGTGATTTTAAAGCCCAGGTGAGAGTTCTGCTCAGTAGACTCTAATTTGGGCTTGTGAGACACAGAGATGCAAGCTATGCTATGAGGCATCTAGTTAACAAAAAAACCATCTCTAATGACAATGACAGTTACCCAGAAAAGGCAAATCACTCTCGTTTATGCTGGAATGGGTGGATTAAAATGCCCCCAAATTCTATTTATTTTAATGAAGAAATGAGATTTGGAATTTTAAAAAAACTAAGCAAAACAAAGCAAAAAAAAAAAAAAAAAACAACCAATCAACTAAAATAAAAAAACCCAACCAAAAAAAGCAAATCCAATAAATCTGTCTCCTTGGCTTCCTTTGGAACACAATAATAGCTATTTTTTCACAGAGGTATAGTGTTTACTAAGAAATCTGCTCCTAGGGTAAGCTGTTATTACTTCAGCAGTCTCCAGGCTCCAAAAGGAATGAAAATAGTTTCAAAAATGCAAGGCATCCCTGGAATGGAGGAATGGCTGATGAATTTGTGCCACTCACCACCTTGGTGGCTGCTTGCCTTTCATCAGCAGCTGAGGAGGCTCACRGCCCCTTGGAAGCAGGGCCAGACTGAGGCAGGAGGGGTAAAGCCAGGAGTAGGAACATCTATTATTCACCTGCAGTAATTTGTGGCCTGGCAAGAGCTGATGAATCCAATCTTGGGGGTGTTTTATGGTGAGTTAAGGAATCTACAAGGGAAAATTGGTAAAAATATTCGTTCCTGTTGTAGAAATAAGCCAAAGCTCTGAGTGGAAATCCACCCTCTGTGATAACCTGAGGTCAACAAGCAGTGGTCAGCATCTCCCTAAAGCTGGAAAATGGAATGCTGAAGTCGTGGCAAAGGTCAGATTGTGCAGGGCAAGCARCAGAAGGAGTGAAAGGCAGAGGCTCTGATTCACTGCAGGGTCTGGAGCATCCTGCAAAGTCCCAAAAAATGGGAGGGGACAGCACAGGTAAGGTGTGGGATAAGAAAACACAGAATGCTCAGTAACAGGAGAACAAAGAGTGTGGGGCCAGAAAAATCAGGATGCTCAGTCAGGAGASAACAAAGAGCCCTTGGTCAAGAAGAACAAGGAGCAAGGACGCTTCAGGCAAGGCAGGAGGGGTCTGACACAAGCCCCAGCCCCCCTCCAGCACAGCAAAGGCAGATTCCTTGGGGCACACTGAGAACAACACCCCAGAGCTGCTGTCCTGACTTGAAAYGGCCTCAGTTGGTTTGAGCTGCTGTGGATCCCTGGAATCATTCCTGGGCAATTCCTGCATCTCAGCTGAGCAGCAGCTCCAGCTCAGAGCTGAGCCTCATCCCATCAGCAGCACGAACACAGCAAAGGCAGCCACTGCAGCTGCTTCTGGCTTTGTGCCTGCATCCTAGAAACTTGGCTACCACAAAAGATTTTCCTAACAAATGGAATTTGTGCGTTGGTCAATGCACTTGGGAACTGACAGAATTTCTGCTTCATCCACTGGAGCAGAAAGGAGCAAACCAATCTCAATTTTCTCTTTCTTTTCTGTGTCATGAGGCTAAAAATAGCACAAATACTGTTCATAATGAAAATCTGCATTTATTGATTTTGAGTGGTGTGTTGGTAACTAAATTTAAAAGTTTCGTTCGTAAATACAGACTTGTCAAGTAAAGGAACAAATCTTTTTAAAGAAGAAATTAATCACTCTTATAATGGTAAAGTCTAATAAAATAAAACCTCATTTCACTATTACTCCAACCCCTTATTACGAGCTACAATTTATATTATATTACAAATCCTCCTAAAGGTAATAAATTTGACACTGAAAAAATTAATATAAAATCTAATTACATTTAATTTGATTGAATTAGAATGGATTTTTTTCCCTGTAATCTTGTTTAATTCAAAACATTTGTAAAACAGCAAAATTATTAACAAGGCCTAAAAACCCCACATCTAATGTTATAGACTTGAGTAAATGCCTACCTTCCTCTCCACCACAGGAGATGAGAATGGAAATCTCGTGTTCTGGGCCAAATTCTGCCACAGGCAGCCTCTGCCTCTGCTCTGCTGACCTCAGCCTGTGCTCTTGAGATCCACAGTTTTAAAGGCAGAGAAGAAATCAAGCACAGGGAGTGCAGAGTGTTTCTACAAGTCACTATTTCTCTGAAAATACGCAGGAATCTCACTGCTCYCTCTCTGCAAATGAACAAGAATCTCAGTGCTTGTCTCATCATATTTACCCTGARAGAATTCCTGATTTGCAGGAGTGAAACCTTTTCATTTTCAGGAAAGGAGCTTGTTCTGCCATGAGCCTGAGCCACGGTTCCACCCATTGCTGATACCCCTTGATCCTGATTTATGTAGAATGGGACAGCCATGCCCACGACATTCTCACTGCCCAGCTAAGGAGTTAAACCTTCCACCTGATGGAGGAGATCTGCTTTAAACCAGCTCCTCTTGTGTGTTTTCCACAGGGTGTAATTTAAGCGAGCTGAAAACCCCGGGTACTCAAACCCAAGCGCTTTCAACAGGAGGAATTTTTCAATGCTGGCTTTCCTCCCTTTTTCAATGCTGGTTTTCCTCCCTTTTTCAATGCTGGCTTTCCTCCCTTTTCCCCACAAAGCAGGCCCTGCGAGCTCTCTGCTGCTGTCTCTCCAAGCAGATTCCTCTGCAGAGATGTGCTGCTCCCTTCTTGCCGCGCTTTGCCGACGGCGCCTTCCAGCTCCGCCAGGGGAAGGAACTTCCTCGAGCCAAAACCTCCTGCACAGGTCCCAGCAGTGGATGAGAGGGCAAAAAATTACCAGTCCTTGTTGCTGACCTCCAGGCAGCTTTTCCAGCTGCCAATTCCTCCTCCCCCTGCAGGTCTGGGGGTTTGTTTGCTGTGGATGGAAGATTGGTGACGCATCTTGGACACCTCCAGGATTGGGTGGCACATCTTGGACAGAACTKCCTGAGCAAAGCTCTCCTTCCCTTGCCTTTCTTCCCATCTTTGTGTGCTGCAGAACTGGCTGTAAAACATCCCCACAACCCAGGAATTAAAAGAAAAGAAAATTTCACTCTGAGAAGAACAGCCACCATTTATGCACCATGTATAAAAACGACTTCTATGCGGAAAATATTTAGGCAGATTTTTAAAATTAACACCTTAGGCTTCCTTAAAGATTGATTCACTTCAGTGACTCAGGATATCATGGTTTTCGCTTGATTTTTTTCTGTGCTGTGAAATAAGCTTGGTTTATGTAGCAAAAACATTATGATTTCACATTTAGCAGCATAGAAATTGCCTTCTGTTCAAATTCATGCTTCTCTGTAAGGTTCCAATACCTTCCAGTGAGCAGGAGTTTATTATCAGAACACAAAAACGCATTCTGTGAGCAAACTGAGCCTTGCCACCACAAGCTGGGACGAGTTTGTATTGACAAGATGTCAGAACAAAGAAATTTTAGGTTTGCATTTGGTATTTACTGCATCAAATTGTGACAATCAGCTGAGATCACATCTAAATTATTTTACACAGTTTTGTTCAGTGATTATTAGAATTTTACAACTTGGATTTATATGTGAGCAACCTCCAGGAAACCAAAGTCTTAAAGTACTTGCACAAAAAAATCCTCAATACCATTGCTCAAGGTATTGTTTGTTGTGCATACAAAATTAAATTCTGAATGTGTTAGCAAGGTTATATCACATATTGGTTGAGTTTATTGGCAAAATGGAAAAATTCCAGTTAATATTTACTTTGGGTTAGAATGGAATTCAATATCAGTTTTGCATTTTGAATAAAATTGATGGAAATCTGAGAGAAATCTCAAAATCTTAATGTGGAGCTATTAAAAGGTTTCCATATTAATATTCAAAATATAATTCAATAATATTCAAATAGATTACAAAACCATAAAAAAGCGCACAGAAAGCTGGATGAACCAAAATACCTTCTGAAAAGCAAATATTTAAACATTATCAACATTCAAATAAAAATATAAATATCTACAGCATTTGCTTTAGCTTGATTTGGTTAGTTAAAAAAATGAGCATTCCTGTTTTCAGGGAATTGCTTTTTCTGTAAAGAACTTGGCTTTTTAGAAAAAGTTTTGAACAGTTCTGTGCACAAGACCGAAGTTGTGTCTATATATTTGTGGTTGCAACTGTGATATATGTGTATAAAATTGTGAATGCTATCATATTCCAGTCTAATATGGAATCTTACATCACCTCTATTATTAAACACCGCTCCATCCCAAGGCTCCCCTCTTTGGTTGGCATTTCTGTAGTTACTATTTAACATKATTTCAGCTTTAAGAATGGCCTCCAAACATTCTGCTTCACTGTTAAAAATGAAAAAAAAAACCAAACCCTAAACCATATCAGCTGATGTGTGCTCAAAATGAAGTTGGCTCTTTGTAAYCTTTAAGACAAAAGGTAAAATCCAAATGGCATTTTCCAGCAACACAAACCCATTTCAGACTCTGGGAATCTACCAGACAACATGGACCATATCTTCCTGTCCATTAAAAATAACATCCTATTTCCAGATTTCAGAGGCAGCAGAGTAATTTATTACAAGGGAAGCTAAATATAAAGCTTGTGCTAAACTCCCTTCATTAAATCTGCGYTGTGGAGGTAAAGCTGGAGCTTGGGAGCCAGCAGAGGATGAGGAGCCCCARTCTCCCAGCAGTGTCCCTGCCTGTCTGGGGTCCCTGTCCCTGCCTGGGATTTTGAGATTAATGGGAGGATGGCGAGTGCGTTGATTTCAAGGCTGGTCCAGGCCACAATTCAGTGGTTACTTGAGATAGTAATGGTTGCTCATAGGAGTAGGCTAGTAATGAAAATTAGATTTGCCTGGGGGTTCATTGCCCCTGTCTGGGGGTCCCTGTCCCTGTCTGGGGGTGCAGAGGGAGCTCCCCCTGCCATTTGTTCTCTGTGTCACCACTCAGTGATGAGCAGCTCCCTCAGCACCTTCCCACAGGGAGATTTGAGCATCCAGACATTCAAAAACAGATGGCAAGGGGGAGAGGCAAAAGCCTCAGTGTGACCAAAATAGTAATTTTTTTCTTAGGAGTTTCAAGAGCTCTGAACAATCCCTCTCCAGGTCTGACCTAATGGGCTTGAAATGATCCCCAGCACCAGGCAGAGAAATAAACACATTTTGGGCTGCATGTTGGAATGCACAGCRAGGGACTGGGATGCTCTGAGGAGAAATATCACAGCCTGAATGAGTTTGCATTTGAGGTTTTATTTATTTGCAATGTAACCTTTACATATTGCAAACTCTTCTGGAGGTGGCAAGCAGCTCGCTTAAGATGTTGCTTTTAATTGAAAGAAAAAAGCCTTAAACCAAATACCAGCAAAGTGAATTCTCTGATTTATTTGCAATAATGTTGTAGCAGCAGAGAAGGGCTGTAAAGAATGTGCTGCTCTTCCCAACTCATAATCTTTCACAATATTTAAATGTTGTTTAACAACAAGCAAATAAAAGGAACATTTAATATGAAAACAGCTACTGAACTGATAAACATGATTCTGTAATTGAAGAATAATTTAACTGGTCTTTTTATTTGTCCATTTTCTCATCTACACCACGATGGCATTAKGACCATCTTCAGTAGGGTGGGAAATGGGAAAATGCAGCACAAGTGCATGAAAATTAAAACAATTAGCATGCACATGCTATCTCTGCCATTCCTGTATAAACCACATCCATTTTTGCTGCTCGCTGGCATTTATTTAATGCTGAATTTGCACAAGTGGCCATTGCTAAAGTTCATCCTTTGGAGCATCCAAGCTTACTGATTGCCAGGGAGGTAAATGCAATAGTCTGACAAAYCCCCCCAAACTGCTTAAAGAGTCCACTCAGCAATGCCTGAACATTGTTTCAATGTCAGTTTTGGATGTTTGCAAAAAAAGCACCATGCCAAGGGGGTGTCTCACTGCTTCCTCCCACTGAAATGGCATTCTGTTAAAAAAATTACATCAGCATCCATCTTTAATGCACCAGTCCCTGGCTTGATCTTTAATTTGATTAGTTTGAAATCCCCAAGGTTTAAACTGAATCCTGTACTTTTGCAAAAACAAAGCACTGCCTGATTGCTGTATTAAACACAAATGTTGCTGACTTGCACAAAGATCCTGAAGTCACGTTTTGTTTTCCTTGTTCAAAAATTAGTGTGATCTTTAAACAGCTGCTTTGTTGAGTCCACAGGTAGCTGCACTTTATTTGGAGAGAAAAAAATTCTATATATAGCATCCATATGTTTCCTTCCTTTCAAAGGTTTGGTGGGAATTAGGTAAACAAACAAAAAATCCTACCTCAAACTGCAATGTATGGGGCAGGCTCTGCTTCTGTAGAGATGCCAGAAGGAATTCTGTGAAGAGGAGAATATAAGAATATTGTCAAGTCCAATAGCAGCACGAAGGTGGTAACTGGGGTCAGAAGTCTTTCCATTTACTTGGTGTTAAAGCCAACAGCATTTGGCTGAGTTTAAATCCTGACACCTGGGGAAGAACCTGCACTAYTGGGGCCTTCAGGTGGGAGTTCAGCTTTCCAGGGTGCTCCCAGGTGAGCAGTGAAAATGTAGTAATGAATTGAAGTTAGACTTTTACCTGGTTCACATCTGCATTACAAAAATAACAATAGCTCCTGGCCTGTGAACAACAAGCATTTGAAGAAATGGGGTCAGGAATCTCATTGTCCCGAGTTAGAGATCACCTTCTGTGTTTTCCTCAGCACACTGCCTCACATGCTGCCAGACAGTATTTATTTCATTCTTGCACGAGTGCAAAAGGGGCTCCTATCAAATCCTGCACTTCTARTTTCAGCTCCTACAGCATTTGATTTCATTGCTTGCATTACCCCTTTACAATTTTTGCTTGATTTGATTCTTGTATTTGTGCCTTGTCACAATACTACAAAAATCTCTTCAGTTTGTGATATGGGCAAGAAACACTTTGATGCCTCTGATGTTCAATCCCAGCTTAATTTGTAAGTGATAAGTTGGAAGGTTTAATCTCRGTGCCCACATGGCACATCTCAGAACCAGATCACACTTTGGCAGGAGTGGCAGGCTGGGCTTAGCAGAGCCCTGCATTGACAGGCTGCAGTGGGGCTGGAGGTGCTCCTGGGGAAAGCTGATTCATCTTTTATCATGGTGCAAATATTCATGCTGCAGTTATCTCACATGGAAAACCAGCATTTTCAAATCAAAGGATTCTTATGGACAGCTATGAAATCAGATTTTTCTTGGAGCCACTGCTCTGTAAGATTTGTTTTTACCTGAGCCAGTACTCTAAAAAACAGGGACTGTGTCCAGCCAGCTTTTCTGGGTCCCAGAGGTGTGAAAACAGAATATGGAGAGGTGGGTGCACACTTCCATGTTATATTAATATAACAATATTAATAGTTACTAATATAATAAAATATACACAGCATTAGTAACCTAATGCGTCCTCACCATCAGCAGGTTCCACTGCAGACAAACTCCTCAGTGGTCTTCGTTGCCTTCACCAGGAGGTCAAGAGAACAGAAATTCTTCAATTCCAGCTTTTCAGAGAGATGGGTTCAAAGGCAGGACAGCTGGAAAGGGAGACATTGCAAGATCTGCTCTGATACATCAAGATGAACCAGAAAGTGCCAGTGTGAAATACCTTTAAAGTTAAGAGAAATATATTTTAATAGACCTTTTCCCTGTGTCTTTTCCACAAGGAATGAGGCGTTGCATTAGAAAGGGCGTGCCCATTCAGCAGAGAGCCYGCAGGGCCTGGCTCCCAGCTCCTGCTCAGGGCTCCCTGGCGGCTGCTGGGCTCCTGAGCCCCCTGGGCAGCCCAGCCAGGACAGGAGAGCTCCTCGCTCCACTCTGTGGGACTGCCACCACTCCAGTGCCAGCAGCCTCCATTTGCTCTGACATGGGATTGAACTGGGGCTGAGATCTGTACAACATTTCACATTCCTGTTCTAACCCTTGCTCCGCTCCTGTGGCACGTTCAGCACCTCACCCTGCTCTGCAGAGACTGAATTTTCTTCTTTTTTTCTCCCAGCCTTTCCTTCCAGTTCCTGCTGAATGAAACGTGGTGTTGCCTTCGTGCTGCCTTGAAGCTGTGTCCAGGCACTGCAGAGCTTCCAGGGATTCTGCTCCAGCAGCTGCCCAGCCTGGCACAAAGGCACTCACTGATGGGATTTTTCACTTCTCAGCTGCTTCTCACACCAGCTCAGCTCTGTGGAAGGAGATGGAAAAAAAGTTATTCCCATGGAAGGTGAAGCAGTGACTGGCTGGCAGAAGCTGCCTCTGTGGATAATGATCATCTCTGGTGTTCCTTCATCATTCCTGGAGAGCACAGCTATCAATCCATGCCTAATCTAGACAATGTATTTCTCCCATAAAGTCCCCATCTAGCAGGAAATGACAACTGCAAAAGCTGATTTATCCAAGCTGCTCTGCTAGCTCCTATTCCATGGCAGAACAGATAATATGCTGACAGACAGACAGCTTAAGGCTGAGCTCTCACTTGATCTCATTATGTGCCAACTGATGCAAGTTAGGAACTAAAGCAGTAAATTGTCATGTAGCAAACAAAACTCTCGTAACAGCTTGTAGAAGTAGTTTCCAGATAAAGTCAATAAACTTTAATTATTTTGTTTTCTTGAAAAAGTAGCCTGGACACCGACCTGTGCCACTACAGCTTCTTGTGGAATAATTCCAATAAAAGCTGCTCTATCACAGAAATATTTGAAAGAACTGCACTTTACTAGAKCTCATGTATGCTCCAATTGAAAGTAATTAGTGATTGATTAGAGCCAATTGCATCTAGGTCGAACTGTTAAGCACAGATGCAGCCATTTACCTGAGCAGAGGTTGGAGTGRCGTTTATTCCTGTTTGTGGTGCTGAAAACAAACAGGGTGTGGCTCCATGGCAGACAAGCAGAGCAGGGCTGGGCTTCCTGCAGTCACACCACAGCCTGGCAGGTGTGGGCTGATTGCACAGGGGCAGGGCTGAGGCTGGGAGCCTGGCAGAAGCAGAGAAGTAAAAGAGCTCTCTATTTSAATAATATAGGGGGCTGCCTACATTTTTAAGCTTTCTCAACACGATTCACACAAAAAATGTTTGGGTTTAGATGAGTTAGTGTTCATCCTCCAAAATATATAAAATATTTACCTTTTATTTCCTTGTCCATTTCATTGACTTTGAAAGTCACTCCTTTCTGCTGGCTTCATTTTGACACTTCATTAGCTGCTGGGTCACCACCTTTTGCTCCACTGAGTAGTGRTTATTTTTCATGCCAACACAGACAGAGGATTCAGACCTGATTTGTGTTGCAGGTAATAAATGGCAATTATCTGCACCTTTTTCTGATGGGAATCACTGTCTCTGTATTGGGGGAACTAAATCTTTGTAACTTTGATGGGAGTGGATTAAAGTAYAAGCAGTCCTCCTCTGGTAACTTACTGGGGCAAACACCCAGAGGTCATGCATTCAATTTGGTGTAATTACTGTCAGTTTAATGATGAGGATGAAGGAAGATAGTGGATACTTAATCAAGCAGATAAGCATATGAAGTTTTGCCTTAAAGATTTAGTGGAACAATAGACACAGGACTGGGGAATGGACAGTGAGCAAAGCATGGCCCTGCTGTGGCTGCTCTCCTTTGCTCAGAGCACACAGGACAAAGGGTAAATTCTTCTTTTTCCTCCATCCTTTTTCTACAGCTGACCAAGCTCAGCTTCAAGAAATGTAGTTAAATTTCACATTTTTCCCATGGATAACAAATGTGAAAGGCACCAGAGTAGATGCTCAAGAGTTTGAAATTCCTGGAATCATGAAAAGGTGGTGTCACAGACAATGTTTCATGAAAAATCCTTTCTTTAGGATTTTTGCTCCTGAGAAGCTGAGAGGCCTCAGGAATAAAATGTAACCGATGGTTATCTGCTGCTGTGGAATGCAACAGGTGCATCTGGGATTGGTCTCATGGGGTTGTTTCTAATTAATGGCTAATCACAGTCCAGCTGTTTYAGACTCTCAGTCAGACACAAGCTTTTGTTATCATTCCTTTTCTATTCTTAGCYAGCCTTCTGATGAAATCCTTTCTTCTATTCTTTTAGTATAGTTTTAATATAATCATTATTTTAATATAATGATTATTTTATATACAATAAAATAATAAATCAAGCCTCTGAAATATGGAGTCAACATTCTTGTCTCTTCGCTCATCCTGAGACCCCTGAGAACACCACCACAGGGTGGGGTTGGCAGGGACCTTAAAGATCCCCTAATCCAACCCCCCTTTTGTAGCCCCAGCCACCTTCCACTGCTCCAGGCTTCTTAAATCCCCACCCAGCCTGGCCTTGAACACTTCCAGACTGTTTCTAGAGCAGACACAGCATTGCCACAGTGCCATCAGCTGTGTTTGCTCTGACTGCAACAACATCACCAGCAGAAAYGAAATCTGTCCTAGCTCATACACTTAAAATTCCAACTTTTATTTTATCTCTTCAAACCCACCGGTGATCACTGGGCTGTCTGCAGTGAGTAAAACTCTGCATCTCCCCATCCTCACAAGGAACTCCCACTCAAGGCTGCCTCTTTCTGGGCTGAGAGGCTCAGCACAGGCATCGCATCCAGAGGCACTCTGCTGCTGTCCCTGGGATGCAGCACTTCCCAGTGGGCTTTTCCTGGCCATGCTTTACATGCATTATCATGCTCTGCAGGAAACTCAGCAAGCRCAGCCGCTTGCCAGAGTAAAAGCACTTGGTTGGGGCCTCTTGTAGTACAGCAGTTCGGCAGCTGAAAGGATTGTCTGTACATTTTGCAGCAAGGGAAAAAAAAAAAGGTGTTGAATAAATATATTCCATGGAGTGGGAAACATGAGCGTGAGGCTGGAGCACTCTGAGGAATGCTAACACAGAGCCAGGATAATGCTGCCTCCTGCTTCTGGGGAGATTATTCTCCCAGCCTGAGAAAATGATAGGGCCACAAGTTATATGAAAGGAGATAGCAGGAAGCAGAACTACATCTTTTTCAGATGCGTATTAAGAGAAAATAGTAATGATTATTGAGACATATGACACAGCAATTCAGCTCCAAGATTCTGATTTGAGATATAATGCCTCAAACCAGGATTAGGCTCCTAAGCTCACAAGGAATTTARGTTTTAATCTACACCCTCCTCTTCATCATTTTCTACTGATTAATGTGGTTGATATATCCCAGTTGGATGAAGTCTGTATTAGACCAAAAGGTCAGGACTTCATTGTCACCAAAATTCTGCTCAGACTGATGAACAGAAGGGCCTGACACACAGTTCTGCCCAGTGCACTATTTAGAGCAATATTATTTATTTGGTGCATCTGCTTAGAGCCTCTCAATGCAGTGGGCCTGAAATCCCAGGGACAACTGAAGGCACACAGTGGAAAGGGACACTGTAGGTTTTCTAAACCTCAGGTAATTGTGAGATGAGCCTCAGTGAAACATCCCACTGTGCCATTTCTGTTTGGGAATGCAATTGCTCCCCTCCTGCCAYGCTGGCTCTGCTCACCTGTGCAGCAGCAGTGCTTAAACATCTCCTGCCTGCAACATCTGTTAACAACTGGAGGGGTTTCAGCTGTGAACTGAGAAACTCTGATAACGAGACAGAAAGCCTGGCCCAGTGACCCAAAACAAAGGGAGCAATGGATGTAAAAGGGTAATGCTGGGAGAAAGAAGGGAAGTTCTGAATTAACCTGGGATGATTATGTGTTCTGACAGGATGAAGTAGCTCCTGCTCGCCCTGCTAAAGCTACATGGCAGCAGAATGGAACAAAAACAGATGTAGGCTTTGCAAGCAGTGSATAATAGAGTCTCTTCTCTCATACATGAGTAAATAGAGCTGCTGGGATAAATTCTGTCAGCAGCCACTAAAAATACAAGTAATTAGACATATATTTAATATGCTAGATTTAATGCATATTCATTTGAGAAGTCCATAAAGCTATAGCATAAAATCCCAGAGGACCATGCATGCTTTCTGTGGGATGTTTTGTTGGGTTTATCTGCAGGATATATTACCCCTATTACAGCAGCTCCTGGTGCAGCCCTGCTCCATCCACATATCACTTCCATTAGAAGCTGTGGAGCAGCTGGATGAGGAAGGTTTTTTTTGCTTTAATCTCCCTGGGCTCCTGCTGGTTCCTCCAGTTCATACCCCTMATGGCTGGAGGGAGCAGCAAACCAKAACCCTCCCATTCCTGGGTGCCMCTGGGCAGGGAACCCTTGCTTCTCCCAGAGGGAGCATTCCTTGTCTGCCTTGGGTTTCTCATTTCACTGGAGTCCCCTGGCACCRTTAARCAATTCTGTATTCCCCTTGTAGCAGCAGCTACAGCACATTGTGCAAATATCCCCCAGTGCTGCCCAGCTCCTGGCCTCTGACCAACCTCACCCTGGTGAAATGGAATGCAAACAGAGAACTCTGCAGCAGCAGAGCACAGCCCCAGCCCCTGGCTGCTCTGGGAGCAAGGATTGCTGGTGCCACTGCTGCACAGGCTCAGCCTGAGAGCAGGGCTCAGGCGTGCCAGGGCTCAGTGTCTCGTGGAAAAGCCTCTTCTGTGCACCTAAAAGTGCCCAGGAATCGTYTCAGGTCTGTTCTGCCCTTCCAGACTGAGAACGTTCCATCCCCCTTTCAATTTTCTAGTTAATTTTAGTTGTTAGCAACACTCAGTCCCAGGTAAAYATGGTAGTGGTAGTTTTACCTTCTCATGGGGAGAAAAAAGCTCTGCAGCCTCTAAAATATTTTTTTTTTCTTTTCAGGAACTTGTTAAAACTAATTTTGAACTATGAGAATCTTTTCTGGGTCCTAATTTGAGCCAAGTCCCCTAAAGGACCATTCTGTTTTATCTAGCTTGGTTTGAACATTTGAGAGAAGGGAAGTGATGCTTCACTTGGCTGAGCAGCCCTGTGCTGATATTTCAGGATGATGGTTGAAATTCTGGCCATCACTGGATCCCAGAGAAATGCTGCCTGAGAATGTCATGTTATTGATTGAAAATGTGGATAGTACCATCATGTTTTGAAAGCCACAACAAGCGAAAACAAAAATAATAATTCCCCAAATGCCAGTGTAATAAATAATATACCAGGAACCATTTAAAGAGATTGCAATGTAGCCTCTGACAATTTCCTCTTGTGACATTCAAGAGATAGAAAGGTGCTTTTTCTGGGATTATTTTTACAAATACATCTACATAAATATTCCCAGTATGTAATACCCTCCCTCTCTCACATCCCTCAAACTGTTTGCTATCATTCTACTCCAGGACATTTTCTGCTACCAAGGMATTCCTGAACTTGCTGGCTCCCTGCAATGGGAATGGCACCCAGGTTTGTGCCCAAGGAATCTGTCATGCAGATGGAAACCTGACAGTTGTCCCATTAGCAGTGTAATTACACTGCTGGGTCAATGGGGGAAGAAAAGCTGTGTTTACCTGTGTGAGGAGCTCCCTTGGCTCAGCAATTGTTCTCTGCTGCTGTTGCTGCACTCACCACCATCAGATGGATGAGCTGAGCCCTGCTTTCCAGCACAAGTGCACTGTAGCAAGGTAAAATGTTAAGTTAGGCATACACAAATGTTCCTGATGTGAGTCTAGTGGAGGATGTGTGACTGACAGGCAGGCACAGGAAGGTTTATTTATTTAAAAACAGGCAGTGCTGGTGGAGGGTCCCTCCTCTTCTGCCATCCCTTCCCCAGTGCCTTGCCCCACAAGAAGCCACTTAAGAAGAGGGGGACTAAGATTAAGACTTTAAATATCATCCTCTCAATGTCCTAGGCAGTGAATGTACAATGACAAATGAGTGAAGTGTTAAAGATGAATGCCCCTGCCTGGCAAAGTAAATGAATATTACTGCCCAGCAAAGCAGGAGCACACAAACGTAAATGCTGTGGTTTGGATCTCTCTGTTGTCCTGAAATATCTGTCAGTGTTGCTGCAACAAACAGACCTGAAACACAGCAAAAATTAGAAAGTTGATTTCTTTGACAATTCTTAGAGGTCCTGTCTGCCACCAGCCTCAATGTCTGTTGTTATTATGTGGTGTTTCTGTGTGGTGTACAGAATGTCTGGCTTGGAGCAAAATATTGCAGTATGTCAAACAAAACAAATTTAATACCAATCAGCTGCACTAATTGGAATGACAGTGACATTCTGCACTGCACTTAGGAGGGGAAATACCTTACAGACAAGATCCTGACATTTGACTGAGATTCCCTGCTCAGGCTAACAACATTGTCTGGAAATGCTGCAATCACAGCCCAGAATTCAAAATGTATTAACACAGTTACAGTATTTGCAAAATACCTCAAGCCTTTGACACAAGAAATTCTGCTTATAGAAGGAATTAGTAGCTCTCTCTTACTCTGTGAAAGAAGGATCTCCTTTTAATTTAATACTGTCAATGCAAAAAAKAAAAAAGACCAACCACACTCCTGACTTAAAATCACATTTCTTCTGACCCTATATTGAAATTCAGGGTTTGTTATAAACACAGTTCCAAAAAATTAGGATTTTTTCCTTTTTTTTTTTCTTTTTTCTGAGACCAAGCAAGAAGCTCTTTGCGCCAGCCAGTGAGACCCTGGCAATCAGCACCTGCATGGGGAGCCCTGGCCAGTTCCCTCTCCCCCATTCCACCTCTCAGCTCAGGGGGTGAGCTTGGCACTGGGATAAAATCCCTGTCCAGTTTGTATTGCCCAGTCAGCCTGGTAAGACTGAGTGTGTGGTGGAATTTGGGCAGTGGAGACAATTGTTCACTAAAATAAAAACCAACACGAGCAAGAAGGATTGCATGAGAAATAAATGAGATTATATCTCAGTAGTGCATAAGAATTAACAGCTGACAGTGACGATTAACTGCATTAAAAGCTGCTTTGGGATTGAGGCCACTCCCTCTTCCAGGTAGAACCCAACTCAGGGTCCAGTTTATGGTAACTCCCAAATACCAGAAAACAGAACTCATTCTGGRTAAAACAGTGTTTTCAAAAGTCAGGATTTTGGGAATACAGTTCAGGAATTCTTCATGAGTTTGGGGCAGTGATCACAGAGTGCAATCCCAAAGCCAGCTCTAGAACAGGCACCTTAACTGGGACTGRCATGAAAAAATTCAACTTTGGCTTTCCAGAGGAATCTTGTGCTGAGATTCCCCCAGTGCAGCTCCCTCAAAACTGAGAACTAAAACCAACACACCTAAAATGAGGATGTTTAAAATTCAGATCTCAATCTTTCTGCACTTTTTCTTTTCCTAGCAATTAAGTAGGATAAAGTTTAATTTAAAAATGTTTAAAAAAAAGCAACTGCACAGAGCTGGGGACATGAGAAACCTACAGTGATAAAGAAGCTCAGAGTGCTCCTGCCATGTTAGTTCACTGATGACTAAATTGGTTTAAATATTAGCTATAGTTAAAGCTGTGCAAAATAGACTTTGTTTTTCAGAAATTACACACAACTTTTCAATTTCATAGAATTCTGCACTGCCTCAGTTATGGGCTCCATTTGCAGTGCCGACGAAGTGGCTTTTTGCATCAAAAATGCAAATATATACACATTTTGGATGCAAAACACTCCTTGCTTGAACACTCTTACGTCTGCTGTGATACTGGCCTGTYTGAGCTCAACAAATTTTTCTGTTCCTGGAACTTCACAGCACATTATGGGCTCAAACCAGCCCCACTTGGGGATAAAGAAAACATCCTTAAAGTTATGCAAAACATTCATAACAACATGCAAATACTGTTTACAGTTTTCAGCCTCTCAGTRTAGCAACTCATATTCTAAATAGCATCCAGCTACCAGCAGTATGGAAAGTTTTTAATCATCCCCTGTGCTGGGGGTTGGTGCTGTTGTCTTGCAGGAGGGCTGGGCCCAGCTTTAGGCTGAGCCCAGCGATGGTGGATTTAGATAAATTTTGAGATTCATTCCCTCRTTTCTCAGGAGGTTTTCTGGCAGGGGGCTGCCTCCTCTGGGGCAGAGGAAACCAACAGCCAACAGATTGGATTTTAATTCCACCGCTGTTTAAATGAATTGGGGCCAAAACAATTATTGCCATCACGGGCTGCTGGGTGGGCACAGACTGATGTGTTTACATTTTACCAGGACAAGCACAACACAAACCTCTGCTTCCCTCAGCCTTGCAGGGGGGGATGCAGTGCTGGTCACTGCTCCCTGACACAGCAGCACAGGTGCCTCTTCCCCCACCACATTTACCCTGCACTAAGGAAAAATCCTCCTTCAGGGCCCGATATTCCATTTCCCAGCACGCTGCATCAATGAACCAGTGACACTTGTGCCAGCCCATCCCCTGGTCAGCGCTGCCTCCTCAAGAGGTGGCCATGAAGCTCTTTGTCCCCACTGCAAGCAGCCCACACTCCCCAAAGGATTCTGGAGAGTGGGAAAGAGAAAATCCCATTGCAGAGAGAGCAGCACAGGGAGGGGCAGGGTGAGAACCCAGCAGCGGGAGCCTTGCTCAGCTAAAAGCCATTTCCCAAGGAGCAGAAACAAGAGCAGGRTGTTCTAACAGCACATCCTGGCCCACAGGGCTTCCTTGGGTGAATCCTGCCTGTAGGAGTGAAGCGGCTGCCAGGAAAACTGGGAGGGTCTGCTCTCCCTGCTTCAGTTTGCTGAATTTTGTGTTGTGGAACCCTCTGAGTCCTTCCCCCTCGGGGAAATCCTCAGGGCTTTGCCTTGGAAGAATTTACCATGGAGTTTTCCCCACCTAGATGCACAGAAAGAGCTTCCCCACAAAGTCTTGCACACTGTGTCTTTAGAAAATGCTYCCACCTGTTCTGTTGGACATTCCTCACTTCTCCAGCTGGAAAATGCAGATGTTCACTGGGAACTCCAATTTTCAGCCCCTGGAATGGTGTGGAGAGATAGAAACCAACTGAGACACAACACACAGTGAAAGGAAAATTGGCTTCACAGGTGGAAAAAATCTGAGGTTCAACAGAAACCTCTTGGTTTAAATCAGCCATCAGATTGTGCCTGATCTTTCACACCTGCTCCTTTCTAGACTCAGGCACCTGCAACTGATCCCCCATGAAAGAAATCTGATGAAAATCAAAATGAAAGAAAATGATGACTGTGTTGGTACTGGATTGTAACAAAAATTGCAGGCTCTGCCTTCATTAGGAGCAAACAGGATATTAATGTGGGAAAAGCAGCATACTTTGCATGGAAAACATCTTCATGATCAAAGATCTGTTTTATGTAATTTGCTTCCTTGATTATACAAGGAACTCCATGCAGAAATATAGTTTTGCTTTACAGGAGAATTTACATTAAAGGCTTCCCCTGCTCATCTCCTTCAGTTCCCACCTCCCTGATCAATGCACCTCTCCTCACTGCAAGTGTTCATCACTCTGGCTCCAGYTGAAACACAATAATGGGGAAATTAGTGAGCAAAAACCTGAGTACYGAACAATCCCAGCAGTTTGCAGTACCTACAATTAAACCTGGCATAACTTTTCTACCTGATATCTTAATAATATGCATAAATAGGCTTTATTGCAAGGCCAAAATTTTCCAACAGTCCAACCAGACCAAGACATCAGAGCTGGTGTCCAACAGATGCATTTTTGTTGCCCTCCAGGTTCTCTCTACTTTGCATGTGTTTTAAATTCTGCCTTCCAGTGCTAAGCCTGACCCCAGACTGGAGCCTGTGTGGCTCACAGATAAATGGCTGCAAGCCTGAATCCCTTCCTGGGCCACACAGGGGAGCAGATCGAGAGGCCTTTTATCTACTGTGTCAGTCCTTTGCCAAATCCAGGAATCAGGAATATTCAGATTTTACTGGGCAAAACACATGGTGAGCTCAAGGCAAACACAAATGAATGGCAAAAGACAACACTTCCCTGGCAGAGTCCACTGAAACCCAGAGAAATGAAGTTTGTCCTTTTAAATTGTTCTTTTGTGTAAAAGGGATTATACCACCTGTGATTTAGTGCTTCTTTAAATGGCCTCTGCTGTACAAGTCAGATTACCAAAATGAAATTATTTAGGAAGAAAATACAATGGTAGGTGCAAAAAGCCCCCAGAAGCTCCTGAAATAGTTTCTGCTGAATTATTTGGAGTTATGCTCTTGTCCCCTCTTGTGAATTGTGTCTACTCCAGTTTATGGCTATCACATTCTGGAAAAAACTCCAAGTGAAAAGAGCACTGAGCCCCTACTTCAGCAGGCATGCAAGCCTTGCAATAAATGCAGAACTATTGCAGGGGCAAAGCAGCTTCTTCTGATTCCAGATTTTTAAAAATTAGTCATCTAGTTCCACTTTATAGTTAAGACTCCTCCTATACTGTAAAGTACTGCATGGGAGAAGCTTGTTTTCTGAGCTTGTGGCAGCTGCTCAGTGACCTCTGATGAGAACACTCCACTTTAGGGATGGGGACTTTGGTCTGRATTTTGCAGGGAAAGTTTGCACTGAATTTTGTCCGTGCAGTGCTGAGGATGGCCACCGAGTCTCAGCAGGCAGGAAGAGCATGGTCCCTGTTTCCAAAGGGCAGATGAGATGTTTGGACGTGGCTGGGGGGGGGAGTGAAGCCCTTTGCCCTCCCCAGCACCTCGGGCTGTGCAGCAGCATCACCCTCACGGAGCAGAGCAGCACCTCGAGCTGGGTGCCCAAAGGCAGCAGACAAATGCTCTGAGCCTGCCCCCTCCCTCCCTGAGCCAGCCCTGGCCTCTCTGTGCCACCTCTGCTTTTCTCTTTTCTTCTTTCCGTGCTTTCATGACTCAGTCAAACACCACCTGTCGCAAATCACTTTGTAACATGGTTTTGTGTTTCCTTCTTCCTCGTTATTTCTTCCTGTCCTCTCTGGCATTGTGTGTTATTCCAAGTGCTGCTTTCCAACATTTCCCATGTGTAAATCAGGAAGTTCCTTGGGATATTTTTGCCAGCATGACTGAGAGCTCAGRCTGGCAGGGGATTATCACCATCCCTCCTCCTGCTTTTGTTGATCCCTCACCATTCAGAAGTCAGATGCTTGTCTCCCACTCTGCTCAACTGGAGAGAGCTCTTTTCTGCCAGTGTGTGCTTTAAATACCCCACTGAGTACGACTGCCATAATAAAGTAATAATCAAGTTATGCTGTTGTGAATGACTGCAGATTACTCACTGCCTGATGTGCAAATATMACGGGGATGGTTCAAAAGACACTTCCATTGTGCCTGGGGAAATTCACAGGGACTTGAACATACTTGGAAAAGTTTTCTCCCAAACRGAACTCGTGCCCAGTTTTGTGAAAAAGAATTTATGAAACAATTTTTAACCATCTGATACCACAATGAATTGTACTTTTCAGTTTCACATTATGGGTATTTAAAGGCAGGGAATCAGCTGCTTAGAGGTAATTGTGAGAAAACATTAATGTCATAAAGCAACAAATACTCTATCAGCATGCACAGGGTGCTAAAGACAGCAATGACAATTTTAATAAAYCCATACATTGATATTAGCATTATCAAAAAAAMCCCACAATTAATAATGCCTCAAGAATCAAAACTTATATAAAATTTAATATTTATGTGGGCATTTGCAGGTTTGRRGGAATGTTATATATATGTWTATATATATTTATGGTGACTTTGACCATCCCTGGGCACATCTTTTCCACATATAAAAAGCTACTTAAGGAGAGTTGTATCAACAKGGCTGCTCATATTCATTAGGGTTATATCCAATTAGAATTTTGAGTAAAATTCAGTGCTATCTCTCTGTACTATTGTGCAGTTCAGTCTGTTCTGGTGACATYATTAGGAGTTATGAAGGGAAGAGTCTGTCAGGTTTCTGTTCTGATAAGACCATTCTGGGAATGAATTAAATTATTTGGAAAATATCAGCAATAGCTGTCTGACTGTATGTTCTACTTAGAAATTCTATACTGAAATCCAGCCTCTTCAAATAAATATGGACCCATGGGATTTGTTCATTGATTCCCTTTTATTGTTATTTTTGTAAAAATTAAATGGTATCACCATGTTTTAATTGGGTTTTTTAAAATTTATACTTTTTTGGGTTATTTGGTTTTTAAAGTCCTTCATTGGAAAAGGCACCTGGTTCCCCAAATTCAAGTCAAATAGAATTGACACCTCGGAGAAAAAAAAGACAGAAATCCACAAAACGACAGTAAGCTAAAATGGAATGTAATTTCAGCATGACAATTTTATACAGCAAACCCAGGCTTTGAGGTGATGGTACTCAACAGGAAATAATCATGATAATCAAGTAAAACATTGGTGCATCTACCAGARTCATGGTATGTATATCTTTATTACAGTTTTCAGAATACATGGATTAACAATGGCCAGGCTGTGATTTCATCAAATTCCTATTTTAAACATTACATACAAACACAGAGCTGTTTAAAAAATAGAAATGCATGAGTTTTGTCACCTTTTTATTTTTTTTTTAAATTTTTTTTTTTTTTTTTGGCATCAGGAGTCCTATGACTTCCAAAAGGGAAATCAAATGGTGCATGGTAGCAGATTGACTGAAGTGTGACAGGTTATTGTTCACATTCTGTGGCATATGTATCACCTCAAACAGTGCTAAAAGCACTCCAAGAACAAATCCTTCTCCTTCCCCCTCTCCCCGTGGCACCAGTGGGTGCTTGCAGGACTGCAGGGTGCACAACTCCCTCCCTGGAGCACAAAAGCAGCACTGGGAGACCTGGAGACACCTGAAGCTGAGGCATTTGGCTGCATCTGCTTGGATTMATCTCTTTTTTTTTTTTTAAAGYTATTTTTTATTTACATTTCGTGTGCATGCGCGGGCGTGTGMGGAGACACCGCGGGGGAAGAGGTTTCTCACAAGACTTATTTCAAAAATGAGTTTAAACTTGCAAATACAGTATGGCACATCAGAGGTGGGCGGGACGCTGCTCAGCACTTGTTCTGCCCGACCTTGCAGCACTTGGAAGGCAAACAGCAAAGTAGAACTCAGCCAAGCCTCTGCTGAATGGGAAAAAAGCAATTTACACACACAGGGAAGTTTGCTCCCACAGAACTATTACCTGTTTGAAATATTCACCAGCTAGATCATTCTCAGGGTAGGAAGGGCTGAAGTCACCCATCAAAGCAGGGTCTGCCTGAGGGATGTGAAAGCTGAAGGCTGCAAAGTTTCCTTAACAAAAGCTATAGGAGGATTTCCAGAGCCAAACCTAAAGCTCAGCCAGATTCTCAGAGTTTGGTGTGTTGTGGGATGAATTTAAAGTAGGTTACTAATGAATTGTGGCTTGGATAGAAACCATGAAAATATTATGTTTTTTTACAGCATTTGTCTGAGGTAGTACATATACCACACACAAAAATGCAAAAATATACAGATATTCATGATTATTTGCATATTACAGAAGGGAACTATGGGAACGCTCTTGTATCTCAATTCTCAAGAAGAACAGATCATTTCAGATCACACTGCTCATATTGACCACATTCAGCTGAAACCAGGACAAGGGACAATGCTCCTGTTTGCCAGTGCCCTCTGAGGCACTGCTCCTGTTGTGGTTTCAGCCAAATACTCAGATTTCCACAACATCCATCACGGGTGTGCTGGGATGGATCCCTCTGGATCCCACACTAACTCACAGGACAGAGCAGGTTGCACTTGTTCTCTCAGCAAACTGCTTGAAACTGGAGCAGGAGGAGCCCAGTGCCTCCCCATCTCCGAGCTCACAGCCAGGAGCTCAGCACAGACACGGAATATTTGTACACCACTGAAACTTTTCATTCCCGTGACATTCGGAGGTTGGGTTCGGTTCATCGCAAAGGTAAAATTATCTTCCTCTTAAATAAACTAAGAAATGTAAACAGTGTAACATCATTAAAAAAAAAACAAAACTCTCTCGGAACTTGTAACGGGTAAAATGTGAATGCAAACAGATGTGCTGGTATATTGTTAACGTCATGTCTCAGAGGACAGAGAGTGAAACATAATTAGCAAGAAATTTATGTATGAACCCTCCAGTGATTTTCTTTCTGGGATTACTTTGAATACAAATATAATTTAACTGATATATTTCATTTTTCTTAAAATTAGAAAATAAGGCAAGTGCATTTCTGAAAAAGGTGCTACTCTTCTACACTTCTAGATAAACATGTGACACCTCTGAAAATTAGATCAATAATAAAAACATTAAAAATATCTGCAATTTAATATAGACTGAAAAACTATCAAAAGACAAAGTGACCAGCATCAATTTCAGAAAATATTTTAGACTTCATAAATACGAGCACCCTATATTTACATAAATTATCTCCTAAACTAGTTTTCCTTTGAAAGACACTTTCGTTCTAACAGATATGTCCATTAAATTATATAAATGTTTCAAATATGAAAAAAATAGTAGTAAAATAGAAGCATCAGATGATGTTGTTATTTTGGATTTGCCTTTTTTTCCTAAGATTTGGTTCTTGAAAATCKGTAGCCAGCTTTCACAGAGCTTTCCAAAAAAAAATTATAACCCATGGAAATGAAAAACTTGTGCACTAATAAGTACTGCTATCGTATAAAGATTCTGTGGAGAGCTTTTGAGTTTTCACATAGAAAGATTATACCAATACTTGTAAATCCCAGCAAAATGCTAATTTCAAAGTCTGAATTCTAAGACACTATTGATTTTTATAGACATTATGAACCTAATCCTTTAAACTGGCTTTGTACATTAAGCACATTTTTATAAGTGTAAATTTAATAGTTCCATTTCAAGAAGCAGGGCTTCAATACAAGGCTGATGTTGACCTTGCATGGAACAGGATAAAATTCTTTGATTCTTTTTAGCTCTTACTGATAAACAAGGAGACAAAATCCTGCTGCATGCTTTTTTTTTCTCTTTTTTTTTTTTTTTCCTGAAGTACCATACAACTCTTCAGTTTGTTCCTAAAGCCCCCAAACAGTTTAGGGAGAGCATTTAGTTGACAGCAAGCATTTCACTAGGCTTCAGTGGTATTCCTATGTTTAGACCTATGGGCAAACCCCCTGTAGTCTTTGAAAAATAAAATTACAATTCAATCCTAGATTGAAAAGGAGCTGTATCTTTTCTTACAATAATGCAGTTTGTAATTGTGGGAATTTATCCCAAACTATCCCAATAGTTTTAAGAGGATCTCAGCAGAGAAGCAAAAAGAATCTACTGTACAAAGATGCTTGGCTCAAGCAGTAGTGCAAAGTTCCACTGCCCCGGGAGCAAAGTCCCTCCAGAGCAAGGAGTTTGTGCACAGAAACCACTGACACCTCACCTTCCAAACAGCCTTTACAGACACTAAAAACCCCAAGTTCCCCATAACCCCAGGCAATAAAAGCATCCACAATAATTTCATCAATCAGTGATAAGCATTAATAATCTGAGAACAAGTGCCAGCTGCTGCGGAGCATCCTGATTCTTTACAAATATCATAGCTCAGCAACTTATGCAGTAGTTGCACTGGAATTCCACTTCAAATCCTCCATCCCCTCCAGGTGAGCAGTGCACCTTCAGGATGGGGCAGCTGCCCTGGGGACCAAGGGGACAGGGCAGGGAGGGTTTGATTTCCCTGGTCCCCAGCAGGGCCAGGACAAACAGAGGCAGCTGCTCACCTGAGGAACTGCAGTGCAAGGGCCTGGACACAAAGGGGGACGGGAGGAGCTTCCCAAAAATCAGCCTTGGTCACTGCTAGGCAGTGCTCCAGGTAGGAAATGTGTTGGTAGCTGCTGAGCTCTCAGCACTAAAATCCACCAGTGGAGACCCCCTAGGTATTTTACCTGAGAAACAGAGGAAAAACTCAGAGGCAGTTCTGAAAAACTTCATTGTGTAGCTTGTCTCTAAAAACCTACACACAGACATTTTAGCATCATCAAAATAGGACAATCACACTTTCCCCCAAATAGCTTTATAAAGAATATATAAGTGCACAATTAGAAAAATCCCTCCTTAGATACAGTTAAAAACATATTCTGCCCTTGATACAATTTTGGAAAAATCCTATGCTCTGTTTTATTTAATTTTTTTTTCTTTTTAGCAGTGATAAGTAACTGCACCTCATCATATCACCAGAGGTGTAGATATGTGGTGTATCCCACTGGCAGCTGAATCCACCAGGCTTTACACTGATAAGGTTTTCAGCAACCTGACTGGGGCTATGTGTTGCTTTTTTATGGTTACAAAAAAGATTCTGATAATGTAGACCAGCTCATCTCTGAATTTATTAACATACAATTTTATTATTTTTCCTTTCATGTTCAAATCAGAACTGCAAATGGAATCCACAGCTGTACTCTTTCAACAGAAGTGTATTTTCTTACCCTTATAAAACATAACCTAGAAATCCCCAACTCCTTTCATGTGAGTTGCCAGCTTAAACAAAAAGGGGTGAAAAAAAAGAAAGAACATAAGAAAATAAGATATATACCCTACTGTTTAACACTGTTTACAGATCTTGGTAGTTGGGGTAATAAGATACAGTATGTGGATTTTTTTAGCAACTGCTTTAAAATTACATATTCTTACACCATCTCATTTAATCAATACCAGTATTCCTTTATGATCATTGCCAATTTGGATGATAAACTCTTCCCAAAGCACATCCATTTCATTGTAAATAAAACAATTCATTAATTCTTTGGCATCAGAAGAATCATACAGCTGCAATTGCTCCGTTGTGTCGAGAACGAGACCTTTCCAAAGTCACTCGTTTGTTATCTGCAACAAAAAGAGAGAAAAAAACAAATCACCACAAGATTTGAAACACGGATAATGCAATGTCAAGAGGTTTTCAAACAGCCCTGAAAATCATTCTGAATGATATGTAAATAAGTAAGTAGGAGACTGGATCAGAGAAGTTTCACACTGCAGCTGCCAGACTGAGTTCAAGAGTTCTGCAATCAGCAATAAATTACTTTCTTGATCAGAGAAGCTGGGTGATAAAAGCATTGGGAGAATCCTGAAACACGGTCCCCTTGGAAACAGCACATAATAAATACAATTCTGGGTAAAAATCCTTCAAATTTTATAAATAATTTATGCAGAGAATMTCTGGAAAAATACATTTCAAGTTTCATGAGAACACACTGACCAGTGAAAACCTGCCAGATGCTCCAAGCCCAAAAGCCCAAACACCTCTGACTGTAATTTGGTACAGAGTTAAAAATAGAACAGTTAAATCAGCCACTTCCTAAGCATTTCCTGATTGTGCAACGTGAACAACTTTCAGTATAAAATATTACCCAGTAATTATTGCAATGAATAATAAATACGTCTCTATCACAGGAAAACAATCACCAAGTACCAGCCACGCTCCTAAATGCCTTTACAATAAAATTTTAAAGCCAAGAATACACACACACACACAAAAGGGGGCAGGAGATTAGCCCCCACTCAGTGTTCTGCAGGTTTGCATCTTTCTTTTTGACAATGAGTTCCTGCCATGCACATTTTTTCTTTTTTTCTTCCTTTTTTTTTTGGTGGCTGCTTCCTTCTGACCTTTTCTCCCCTGTCTCATTCAGGTGCTGCTCTGCACCATTTCTGTCCCTACATTGCTGCAGCACCAGGATGTCCCAAAGGAGGGGCTGGGACTTTTATACAGGGCTGGAATATCACAAAGAGGTTGATGCCTTTTGGGGCTACYTAAACACAGAATTCAGGGAATAAAAAGCAGTTCTATTTATTGAAGGGMCTTCAGGTACATTTGGGGCAGATGAAKCTCTCAGGGGCTACASCCAAAAATGGATGATGGGTCAGAGGTTTGCACACCTAGATAAGTTTGGTTCATTTGCATRCTGGGGGTTAATGTTCCAATTMCAGCTTCAGCTAATGAAGCCATTAACCCCAAATTTGCTCCCCCCAAACTCCCTTTTGTTCCCATCTCTGGGCCCTGAGGCAGTGAGGTGYCCTTGGTTCCCAGCCTGGAGAGGAAYTGTTGTGTCTGTCCCCAATGGGAGAGCAGCAGCTCCCACTGTACATGGAGTTCAGAGTTACACACTGAACAGCTGCAGGGTCACAAATACATGAAAAATAGAAAAACTCCAATCCCAAGGCATCCAAATGCCTTCAGAAGCAAAGCCCCTGCCAGGCACACTGCAGGCACTCAGCTCCCTCTGCCAGCCCAGCCTGTGCCCCTGGCAGTGCCAGGCCGAGGGCTGGGCACAGAGCTGGGTSCCCAGCGCCCCTGGGGCACACACACGGCCCGTGAGCTGGGGCTGGGGGAAATGGAGTGCCAGGGGAAAGGAAAGGCTGGAGCAGGGAGAGCACTGCTGGCATCCACAGGGGCTGCGAGTGCCTGCAGGGATGGTGCCAAGGGAGCACAGCCAGGCTCTGCC
>JACDOX010000077.1:307022-320088 GCA_014549065.1 Cardinalis cardinalis
ACTCCTCCTGGCTCTGAAGGGCGCTGGGCAGTGCCCCAGGACGGGCTGTAGCTCCATCCTCAGATATTCCATCCRTTCCCTGGAGCCAGGCTGGGCACGGGGTGGCCAAGCTGACCCCCAGAGCCCCCTCCAAGCCCAGGCCCTCTCTAACCCAGCAGAGCCAGAAACGGRCAGGCAATTAAAGGAGACAAAAAAGTCATCTCTGTGATCTGTTCCTGGACAGAGAACAGAGGCTGCAAAATCGGCCTCCCCTTCCCAGCTCAGTGCAAGTGTCTGCAGTGCTGTGGGGAATTAACGGCTCCTTTAGCAAGATTATTAGTTCTTTTTATAGTTCTGCCTTGCCTCCTTTTCCTAATGAACCTAGCCATGCATAAAGTATTCAAATTACCCTAAGTCAATCTGTTTTGCATGGGAATAAATCTCTGTGCTGGTTGCAGTGTCACTAAGAGCTGGCAATTAAAGCACAGAGGAAGGGAAGTCATCAGCTCCGATGTGCTGCTGCTCCTCCAAGAGCAAAGGCTGCACTGATACTGCTCTCAGTGGCCCCAACACATCAGCTTCAACTCCACAGGTTAAAAACAGATTAAGAGACTATTAGAACTGTTGATTTTTAATTTTTTTTTAGATTTTCTCCCTTCMGTTTTTTTACCATCATGCAGTTGCAAAGCTGGGTTGGGACTCCAGGCAAACACAAAACCACAAAACAAAATAGTCAAAAATTATAATTTTCTTYTTCAGGTAATAACAAAATATTTTCTTAATACATTACGTGTTAGGTTAAAACAAAGGGTTTCATATGGTTTCATATCTTGATGCCTTGTGAAACTGGGTTGGGCTGGCATTTCAGTTACTTGAGCAAGAATTTTGAAAAATCATTAAATTTCTATCACTTTCAATATGCACATTCAGTTATCTCCAACATCTGTATTTACCTTTTTAAWGTAACAGACTGTATTGAATACAACACAAAGCAAGCCTGGCTCATAAACATGACTGACTATTCTGGCATAAAATCAACTGTAACATCAGTAAATGGTAAAACTCTTTCCTTTTGTAAGGGGGGGATGGAGAGGGAAAATAAGAGTAAGTTAAAAGTAGTTGAAATGAAATAAGAAATCATTGCCCAAAGGCTCAGGTGTACTTTGAAAACATGCAAACATGACTAGAAACCATGATCACAGGTGCTGTGGGTACCAGCCAGGCCTTCTGGTAACCCCACAGGGAGAGAATTGGATTTCTCACTTTAATCTTAGAAGTCCATTTCTTCTAAAAGCAGGGCACACCCACTCTGCTCCCATTACAGACATTAAAATCTGTCTCAGAAGTGAACACACGACCTTCAAAGTGGCCTCTCAATCTGCTGAAAGGATCTTAGAGCAGTGAAAGGTAGAACAGTGAAGGATTAAAATGGGAAACAAAGCAGATTTTTATATCACAAAATAATCCCCATCTTTTAGCTAGCTGGATCAAATGAAAATGAAGTCAATATAAAATTAAATGCTGAGGAATCAAATCAGAAGTTCCTTCTTAGTACACATAACCCTGGAATGCAATGGCGACCCTGCAAAAAACAAATGGACTTTGTTATAAAAACAATTCCTTGCTCAAGTCTTCTTGCACTCAGCATAGAACCAAGATGGGAATAAACCCTGCAAAATCTATTTTTCCTTTCCTTAATGCTCCTTCATTAGCTCTGTTATTAAAAGAGAAGTCTCAATAGCTGCCACAGATTTATTAACTCAGCAGCTTGTTATCAACACCGAACTCGGTTATATGAGGAAAAAATAAATGGTACTTTGCACAACTGCAGTGCTAAGATTAAGTGACTTTATCATTTCATTTYCTCCTTATCCACTCTTCCAGGTAGTAACTTTATGCACTCCTAATTGCAAACCCTATTTTTTATGAGCAATCAATGCTAGTATTAATAGAGATGTTGTGCAGTCCATTGGACTGGTCATGACACTGAGATATCTGATAATGGAAAGACAGAGTCTATAAAACCATACCTCAAAGGTACCTGATTGGAATTTGCATCATTCTGCAACAAGGAAAAAAGTTCCCTTCCATCATTATCTCTCAGCCCTGATATTAAAATTATAAATGTGTTACAAACTGCTACCTTGGGCTTGGTACCTTGTTTGACTCCTTTTTCCCCTCCTAAATCACCTCCCCAAGGTGGAAGAATTGACCTTTCTACAGCTGACAATAATAATAATAATAAAAACTGTTCCATGCTCAGAGAAAGGAGGCCCTGGTTTGACTTGCCTTGAAAATGATCACAGCAAGAAGGTAGAACTCTCAGCAGTTAATAAAATATTTAAAATTTCATCTTTTTGAAATAGTTTTGACTATGCAAAAGAGACAGAACTGCGTGCTGTAAGGGAATTTGTATGGCCCGTGCCTTTGGGAATCAATGAAAGCCTTTACATCAAACATTCATTTCTTCATTCATGTAAAATCTTGTTCACTAGGAAATCCTACTGAAACACATCTTGTTTTCATGAGCAACCAAAAGGAAAAATACTCCTGCAGTCCCAAGCACTGCAGCAGTGAAACAGGGAAAACAGCAAGACAATTTCCTACAGGTGGGGAATGATGAAAAAATGAGGAAAGGACTCATTTTAGTAGGTTTTAAATGGATCAAGTGCCACAACAGATGGATTCCAAGGATCAAACACCTCATCTGGAAAAAATGGCATTTGCTCTATAGGAAAAAGTGAAAACCTGAACTTTGYTTTACAAGTATCACTTCTTTCTGATCAGGATAACCAAATATTTACCAGTGTCACTGATTAAAATTGTGACAAGTTAGGTTAAATTCAACTCACTTGAGCCTGGGCAGCCTCCAGTTTTCTCCTGGAGCTACCCAAGCACAGGGAAAACTGAAGCCAAGTCATCATTTGCTGTAACAGCACATTGCCAACTACTTGAAGGAACAACTCTAGTAAAAAATACTACTATTATCATCATCATCATCATCATTATTGTTATTGTTATTTAGGTTTAGATTTTATTTTATTATTGTTGTTTTTATTTTATTATTCTTATTTCCCTTTATGGACTGCAGGCACCAACATCACCTTTAGCATCCCACAATGCAAGGTACATTTWTTTTTTTTGGAAAATGGAATTGGTAGAACCTCAGGCAGGAGCAGAATTGACCCAGAGTAAACCAGCAGGGAACTCCATCCCCACCCAGCTCCTCTTTAGCAGCTGAACACTGCCTGGCCTGTCCCTCTGACATTATTGCAGATCCCAACTGAGAAAAAGGCCAGGAAAGGAAATTAAGAGCATCAAAACTGCTGTTGCTGTCTGGAGTGAAACCCTTTTGGAGAGAAAATGGCTCTCCTAACCTCAATTCTGTTAAGATTCAGTCCATCTCTGTGAGATTTGATTTCAAATTGATCTTTCAGAATGTATGGCCTATAGAGAAAAAAAAATAGCAATAAGGTAAAAATCAGTTATGGGAGAAATACAGCCGAAATAACACTGCAGAAAAGGGGCTGAAATAGCTCTTTTCAAAAGATCCGTATTGCCAGCAGATGAAACAAGCAAATAAAACACTTTTCTAGCTGGGTTAAGGGACGCTGTACAGTTAATGTGTTTTCTGTTAATCATTAAGTATTTAAACCACTCTTATTTTAACCTGAACGTGCCTGGCAAAATCTGACCTTGGCCCATTATACCATCACAGCAGGGTATCTGACATTCACTGGGATTTGACATTTCTGTTCCCAAAAATGAGAACAAACCAAGAGATTCAGCATCCCTGTTCCCAGCTTTTTGGGGTTTTTTGCTAAACAGAATCTCAAATTCTTGACAATCAAAGTTAAATGCCAGCTAAAAAGGTTATTTTAGCATCAGTTTCAAAGAAAACATCGAGATTTCAAGCAAACCCTGGAGCTGTAAGGTCAAATTCTATAAATCCTGGTTTATTTTGGTGTAGGTCAAGACTTTCATGTGAAAGCTGAGTGATAACCTGGGTTTATAAATGTTATGATCGAGAAACAGAAACTTACCCTTAGGCCAAAAAGAAAGCAAAATGTTTTTAGTGTTTGCTTTTTTGTTGCCTTTTTTCTTTTTTTTTAAAGCCCCCAAATCAAGATARCACAGCTGAACACATTAATTATAAAGACACCATTTGTTAAAAATGTGTTCCTGGTTGCTGGGATATTTACAAATCCATTGATCTGTGAGGCATTGAGGGGGAAGAAAAGGTTTAAGAAGAAATAAGGAGGAAGCAAAAGCACTAAGGAGAGCTGCAGCACTTAAAAGGATGTCTCTGAAGGCTGAATGGTTCCTCCTCAGGAAAAAAGCAGAAACACATCTCCTGAGTTATCTGCAGGAGTCAGGAGCGTCGTGTTCTGCTCAGAAACACTGCCTTCAAAGCTGTGAAGTCACTTAGGTAACACACAGCACCTTCATTTGAAGGTTTCCAGATTATTCTGTGTGAACGATTTCTCATGGAGAAGATASGCGCCTGTTTGGATCCTCTTTAAGTTGCTAAATAAATTTGTTAATACCCAGCAGCCCTGTGGCACAGAAGCAGGTCTAAAATACAGAGAGTTAAAGAATTTAAGCCCTGCCACAAAAGAGTTTTACTCAGATTAAAAGGGAACAAAGCCACGTCTAATCTCTGTGCTGCCACTCAGACCCAGCTTGCTGGGCACTGTTAATTGTAGCCTTTGAGTCCAAGGAAAATGCAGAACATCAGTAGAAAACYCATTTATTTGTGTCCTGTGTGTTAGACACAAAAATGCTTTAAAAGGGAATAATGTGGGAAGTTTTAATGCTAAATGGCATGTGTGATGACATTTACCAGCTCAGCTCAATCCAGCTGTGACCACGGCCAATCCAGCGTGGCAGCACAATGAAAGTCACACTGCTGCAGCCCAGAGTGAGGATATTGGCCATCTGTATCATAATTCCAATAAAGAAATAAATACTTACCCTATTTAGAGCTGAAGTTCAGTATTTGTAGGATGACAAATGGATTTGYAAACCCTATTTTCAAGTAATCAGTTTAAAGGAAATTTCACTATTGCTTACTCCGGGCCTTAAGATTTCCAAACCACCCGAAAAACAAAGAAAGAACTGGCCCAGTAAGATAAGATTCCTTAAACCTTTAAATGATCTGTTTAATATTTTAATTTGCCTTTGCTTTCTTGGTTAATAGCACCACTTGGGATGTGCAGTGAAAGYTCTTCCACAAGAGTTGCACTGGAAAAGCCTTAGCAGGAGACAACACATGCCTGCCTCAGGGGTTACAAGACAAATCAATCTATTTTTCTCCTTTCCTCCAAGGGTAATTGGCCTTTAAAATTACAGAGAAAAATGGGCCTTCGTGTCAGCACAATGCAGGCACATATACAGCCATTTTCCATTTCTTTTTCAGTTGGAATTCTCAGCTGAGAGGTAAACTTATAAAGGTGGGAAAATAAAAAGAAGATGAAGAGGAACGATTGCATCAGTTCAAATCCCCTCCAATAACAAGCAGCACTGTGACCAGCATTTGAGGCTGGAATTTACTGAAACCTGCTATGAATAGCTGTCACTTTCCTAGGCAGTATTTTTTTATTCTTGATTGTGATAAAATTTTCTCCAGTTTTTATGACAGCCTGTACTGCTGGCATTCATGGAGATTTATCACAGAATTTAGTCAGACTGAGGAGTTATAATTATTGCTTCATTTCCCATAAAATCTCACAAAGTAATACTGATTTTTACCTCATTCTTCTGAAATTGCCTTTTTCAAGGAGCAATCATGGCTGTGAATATCCCTAGAATCCTTCTGCTRTGCTGTACACATAATCACCTGCAGACTCAGTTTCAGCCTTTGAATACTGGTAAATTGTATACAGTGCATTTAAATTGGCTAATAAATTGTTTGATAGCACCAAAACTCAGATGATAGTCTTCTTACTTTTCTGATTGCTATTAAATCTGCTTTGCAATCCATTAATCACATTCTACTTTTAATAAGAGATTGTCACGTGAAAATATTTCTCTGTGCATAAAGATGAGCAATCAGCCAAGCTACAACTGATACATAAAAACAAGAACCAAGTTGAAAAAAGTCAGAACAACTTAGTTTTAAAGACAACTTTTAAACAACTCTGTTTTAAAAACAGAGCTGATATTCCCTGGAAACAGTCCTGAGAGCACTAAACCACTGATGTGACCTCGCTCTCYGGGAGTGTGTGTACAGGTGTAAAGCAATTATTAGATTTGATATCTGAATGAACCCAGGTTCCCATTAGAGCCTGAATGCTTCAGTGACCCTATTATTTTCCTTCCAATGCTCCCAGACCTGATCAACTTAATTATTCTGACTAGTGAAACATTTAGGACATGAGTGTAGGATTTGTTTGAAACCAAATGAGACAAATGAAAGTACTTCAGAAAACAACTCCAAGAAAAGAATAAGACATGTGAGAATGGAATGTGTCACATCCAGCAAGGTCAGGACTAAGTAACAGTAACAAAGAAAAAGAGAGAGAGATCCTTGGCAATAAAAATACATTTATTCAGATATTTTTTCCCTTGAACTTCTCATTTGTGGCCTCTCCTGCATRGTGAAAACATTTAGCTGATGAATCAGAAGGGTAAAACAAGTTCCAGAGAGTAAATTAACTGTCTGCTTCAGTACTGAAAGAATCCAAATCTCAAAACACAGAGACTGTGACTCTTCTTTCATGGCTACACGCACACTTTTAGTAGCTGTCCAAAAGTAAAAGTAGAGCCTGTACTCAAAAACCACCTCGTGTCAGAGAGGACACATTTGCTGATGTGAAAGCTCTGTTTCCCTGTTTTAACTGTCCCTACTATTTCTCTGCCAAGGAGAAGCCTGTGACACTGCAAAAACCATGTATTCACATTTCAAACAGATCTGTCTGGTGCTAATCCGCTGYACTCTTCATCAATAATGAAATTTAAAATGTCCCATTCCCAGCTCCCCTATGAACACCTCCACTCCTACCATYTGTACTTGCTCTGGAAGTGAGGTGGCTGGGAGGTCACAAAGCAGGGCAAGGAATACAGACAGTGATAGGTTCTGGATGTGAAGTGCACAGGGAATGTCAGAGCTCCCATTCCCTCATCCCACTGCCCCTGTCCCTAAAGAAACAAATTTATTTCTTTAAAAGAAATAATTACTTAAAATTACTTTCTTTAAAAGAAATAATTAATTATGCAATTAACAATAATTACTTTATTCTCCCAGCCGTGTCTGGCCTCAGCTCCAGGCAGCCACTCCAAGGCATCAAGGGCAGGTTCCTGGCTGGGAGTGATGCCTTCAGTTTGAGCTTTCCTGCATCCCAGCCTCTGCACTGCACTGGTTTATAACTCTGAGCTCCACACACAGTGTCAGCAGCTCTCCTCACAGCCCAGGCACACAGAACAATCCTYTTCCAGCCCAGAACCAAGGACAGCACTGCAGCTTCAGCCCAAAAAGTGCAAACAGCAGGGAATGGAGGGGAGCAAACAGGGAGGGTGGGASTGCAGAACCTGGAGCTGGGRTTGGACACTGAACCCCAGTGTGGAAATGGACCAAAACTYAYAAAAGTGGGAAAATTCATGACTYGGAGTCCATCCTGGGTGTAGCCTTGGCCGGGCTCTTGCACTGYCCAAGGCGCRTCCTTTGAAAGSCTTTTAATAAATCCCCATTTTATTCTTGAACTCTGCCCAGCCCCTGCCCCAGGCAGCCTCTCCAGGMTCAGCCCACCTGCCCTGCAGCTCCTCTGCCAGCAGCCCCAACACTGCAGCCACTTCTCCTGCACAGCTGCTCTGTCCTCTGCCCCAGCATGACAGCAATGAACTCAAAGGCAGCGAGAAAAGGGAAATTCCTTCAAACCAGGAGTTGGGTAACACTCCTGAAAATAAGTATTTCCTACTGGTAAATGTAAACTGATTTTTCTCCATACCCAGACAATGGCAATATTCTTTTTAGCCTGCAAAAGTCAGTCTTCTATATTTTTTATGCATCAGAAAAATATTCTCTCACTATATAAATATATATATATATATATATAAAGCTCACTCTGCAAGAACTTGTAGGCTACAAGTAAAACGAAATACTTTAAATAATACAATAAAGGCAGAATATCCATAATTATTTTTTGATTAAATAAAATATCAGCATTTTTTATTCATGGCTAGGTTAACATTTACAATTCAGCATTTTGCAATATTTAAATGGAACTGAATATGCTATGAGAAAACTTAAAACTRCATCACTCCTGTATGGCTGGCTGGCACAGGCCATGGCTTTCTGTGCCCATCTGCATTTTACCACAGGACAGGAAAGAAAAGCTCCTGTTCCAGCCTGGCAGGATGATCTCACCACCACCTGACACCTCTCTGCACCCCCCAGCTGAGAATAACTCCATCCTGAAAGTGACTTTTAATCTCTATTATTTGCATGTGCAGGTTATGTGAATGTGAAACTGTTGCTTATTAAAATAATTCATACAAGAAAGTAATTTAGACTATACATGGCAGGCTCTGAGGTAAAATATAATAACTTTTAAGAACTTAGAGTCTAATTTCTTTCTTGGCTGAGCAYGGACAACGCCATTATGATTCAGTGTGAGAGCCCCATGCTCACATAAAGCAGAATTTGACCCTTTCTGTTCATATAAAGAATAAAAGTATAGAAGCAGCTAATGCTGGGTCAGGGCAGCAAGGTGTCCCTGAATAACTCAAAGAGTATTTCTATTGATCAACACTTGTACCTGAGGAGGCTTATTTTATGTGCTGCTCCAARTTCACTCTGGTTTTTTCTCTCCAGATGCAGAAGGACTAAGCCAGGCCTCTCCTTCAGCTCCCAGAGCAGGTGGGGATGTAGAGAGTGGATAAAGATACTCCCATTCTCTGGGGCTGCAGGGGAGGCAGCACCGACACCTCCCACAGAGGCACCCAGGAGGAGTTTGGGATTTAAATTATTCTTCACCCTTTCCCAGGCTGAAGTGGGACTGAAGGACGAGGCAAGGGGAGCCTGGCTGGGTCTGGGGCAGCAGAACGGGCTCAGAACAGGCTCAGAGCAGGTCCCTGCTGAGAGGGCACAGAACTGAGCAATCTGGGGACAATCCCTGCCTCCAGCACGTCCTGGGCACAGCGAGCCTGCCTGGCTGACCAGGGTGAGCGCTGCTGGCTGAGCTTCCTCACTCTCATGGAGGAGCCTTCAGGATCCCCCACCGCCTTTCAGGGCCCTGAGAATTGAGAATAATGRTTTGTGCCACAAAATAAACATTATTTCTGTTTCCAGTTCTGTTCCCATTTAGAGATCTCATCTAGAGCACCACTCCCAAAGTGGTTTTACCATACAGACCAGGAAATTCTGAGTTGGGGTGAAAGAAAACAGTCAGGAGTTTCTCCCTGGGCTGGGAGAGAGTATGAACTTACACAAATTTTGCTGCTGGATAAAATGATTAGGAAAGTACATCCTTAGTGCCACTAAAATCACATTAATCCATCAGCTGCTTTTGCCCAAAGCTGGTAATGTCCTTTAGAATGATGTTTTGCTGTATATAAACACTTTTCTCTACAAGCTCCTTCTATTCCATCCCAGGGAATATTTTTTCACGCTTGGGCTGGTTTCATCTTCAGAAATAGCAGAGTGTTAACAGTTCACACCTCTTTGTGACTCAATGGCCACCGTGGCTTTTACTTTATCCAGCACCCACCCCTTCCCTGAGCCCTCTCAGAGCTCCCAGTCCTGGGGTTCAATCAGAACCCCTTTTAATCCAAACCAGGGCAAGCCAAGAGCAGCTTGTCCATTGTGCACCAGCAAAGCCCATTTTGTTGAATTAAAGGTCTGATCAAAGGACTTGTTACCTTTTTTGTTTGTATCCTCTCTAAAGAGATGTTTCAGACGGGGTTTTCTGTAAAACAGGGCTGAGACTCGGCTGCACTTTGATGATAACTCCTGCTGCTGCCCAAGTGTTTCTTTTGCCCTGGATACTCAAGGAAACAATTATATAAACTTACAGGGGAAAAAAAAAGAGACATTTCTGATGCTCTTACAAGTGCTTCATCAGCTGTTTATCATGACTGGGAAAAAAACCTAAAAAAAAAATCAGAAAACTCCTCCAATTTTCCAACCTAATATTCCAATAGAAAACAGCAAAAAGCTGAAATAGTAAATAAAAGAGAGCTTGAATTTCAGCTTAACAACTTGACTTGCAATTTTTKTAGGCTTTGGATACAGAAATCCATCTCCAGGGACTTTTCTGTGAGGATGGGGACTTTTTAAAACATGGGGTGGTTTTAATTCTATGAAATTCACAGCTGTGATTTTGGAATTTCCTACTCAGCAGCAGCAGCAAAGCAAACTGTAGATGAAATATTTTCAAAAGGTTTACTACAAAGTTTGTTACTGAGATTTTTTTTCCCCCATAAACTATGCAAATCTGGCTACTTATATTCCAAGAGTTCTACTGACTCAGTTTAAGGCAAATAACTATTTCATAGAACAGCATGCTTGCAGAGGGCTGGAAATGATATCTCACTCCAGAAGGGGAAAATCCAAGGAAGATAAATACTCTTAACTATGTAAAGTATTTTCAGATGCCTTTTAATTTTTTTATAAGAGCACAGTTAAATACTCTTGGAATGCCAGTAAAAAAGAGTCCAAGTGCTAACTGCAATTTGATTTATTTGGTTTGGTTTGAGTTCTCATTCAAACCCAAGCCTCGTGCACTTCAAGTCCAGCCCAGCATGAGAGAGCCTCAATATCTGCAAAGTCCAGCAGGAAGGATTAGAAAATGTCACAACACCTTCAGGGCATGGCAGATCCTTAAAATAGGGAATGAGTCAAGAGTTTGAACAGGAGAAGTGCAGCAGGGTGCCTTCAAAAAGCCTGCATCAGGCTGGAAGGTCTGTGAGCCTCCCCCCTTTAAAATATCATCCCTTTTCTGCTGCATTCTCACCCACATCAGCAAACCTGGGCACAGGAGGGACCCTCCAAAAGTTACATTAAAATACTCTGCATAATTTAAAAGAAGTTTCAATATATGTACATAAATGTATATTTTAGAGGAACACCAGCTTGTGCCCTTTGACAGGCAAAGTTTAACTGGAAAATGACAAACAGCTGATACCCAGCATTTCTGATTTTCCTTTGACATAGGTAATGACTGCTTGTATGATGTCTGGAAATTCAGAAGCTTTGCAATAACTCAGTGAAAATGGAGTTTCTGGTCACATATGGGTCTTTGGACTTGGATTAGCAGCTGAAAACAATTAYGGGTCTGCAGTTTAAAGACAACACTTAAGACACTACTAAATCTAGTAAATGTTAGCATTTTAAACTCACTCTCAGAGCATGTAAAAAATCTCTGCCATCTGAAATCTGAGTAGAAAGATAAAGGTCTAAAAGGTTCTCAAAACCCAATAAAATTAGTATTAATTGAAGTTCTGATAGACTGATTAAATGAAGAACCAAAACTTTTTTCCTTTAAAAAGCAATGAAATGTAATATTGAGCCATTTTCAACATTTTCCTCAAAGCATTTTTCAAACAGAGAAATCAAGTTTAGGGTAATTATACAGAGCAATATGGCTCCAGCACATTTTCTGAAAATACATGATTACACAAGGTATTAATTCCTCCTCAGGAAGATTTTTAAGCACTGCCATAACTTCCACTTTTGCTTGGATGTTCCTTGTCCAGGGCCACCCCCTGCAGACGAGGCAGGGGGATCAGGGGAGCATTTTGTGCTGCTGACAACATTAATTCCATTCTCATTTGCCACCATCAGACCTCTCAACTTTAATAAGGCATTAACAGCACACTGCAGTATTTTATTGTGAAACATCTATGTACATTTACAGATTATTTTGACTTTGTACAGCTCTGAGTTACTTTTTTTCTCAGTTTCTGCTGAGTTTGCTCATAATAAAATGATTTTTTCAAATAATTTCACTTCCAGTGATTCATTTTTGCTGCACAAGATGAAGTACAAAAGGTTCAATCTGCTGCTCAGTGTCCTCTCTTTAGGGAGTAATAAGGAAATGTGATATAAAGTTTCAGAATCCTTGTAAAAACAAAGCAAGGCAATGGTAACCATGAGGAGTTCATGATTTTTGTGAGTGAGGATATTTAACAGGTTTATCCTAACTGCACTTTGCCAAGAGCTATCTGGTGAGATCCATGACAGAGAGAAAACTGTTTTGCATATTAAATTGTGTCACCAACAACCCATCAGCTTTCTAAAAAATTAAAAATAAGAAAGGGAGGGTCTTCACACCAATTTGGCTCTGAGAAAAATAATTTACACCCACCAAGTCCTAATAATACATTTGGAAGCCTGCAAGAAATGCAGARCATTCTTATTTTTGTAAATAAAACATCAGTTAACTTACAGAGCAGCTAAATCCACAGGTACAATCTGATTTTCCCCAAGCTGCTTTACAACAATCCAGCCACTGCAGGAAAGAAAGGGGAATTTATGGAGGAAYAAATGGAGAAACAGACAGAGTGTGGTACTGGATGGAGGGGAGGTGCCAGTGCTGAGAGGGGCAGAGAAGCTGTTCTGAACAAGCAGGAATCCTTCCAAAAGCTCAAATCTTGCCTAAACTATTCCAGCAAAGCAGGATGAYCTCTGCATCACCCCAAAATTCCCAAAGCCAGCCCCTGACAAGAAGCAGCCGTGTTATTTCCACCCCTGTTTCCAGTGTAGCACATGAGAATGGGCGAGAGCAGGAGGCTCCCCCCTCCCTCTCTCCCAGTGAAAGATGTCTGGCAGAATTATTTCCTGYTCATCTCAGTGGTGCTGAAAATCTCACTAAGTATCTTTGAAAAATCCCAGGTCAAATCCAGAGTCAGCATTTAAGCAAAGCACTTAGCCCTGGATATGCTGGGTCTAATCCTTGTAGTTCAGCCCCAAGTTAAGCTGTCTTTCCTTCTTCCTCCCTGAAAATGGCTTTATCATCCCGCCTGCCTTGAGGCAATTAAAAAGCTCCCTGCCTGCAATTGACAGCTGATGGAAGCAGACATTAATTCTTATCCTACAGAATTGATATTTAATCTGTGATACTAATATTGCCCATATTCAGATAATTCA
>JACDOX010000077.1:320329-349211 GCA_014549065.1 Cardinalis cardinalis
GAAGAGAAGGGCTGGGAAAGGACCCAACAACAAAAACCACAAAAATCACAAAACCTGAGTCAAACATTGTTGGGCACAGCCAGGAGGTAAAACAAGAGCCAGCAGCCCAAACCTTAATTTATAAAAATCCAAGCTTTAATTTATAAAAAACCCTGTTCTACCCAAGGAATGGGGTGCCCAGGAGCTGGGCAGCCCTGCAGGAGATGAATCCCAAAGCTCTTTCAAACATTCCTCACACCCATCAGCTCACCAGCTCTTGGCAAGCACATGGAGGCACTCAGAAATAATAACTATTACCATTAGTTATTTTGGGCTTGTCATTAGTATTTACATCCACACTCTCAGCAGCTCGAAATGCCAAGGCTCCTGTTCCAGTGATATTTTTCAAAAAGGAAAGGGCTGGGTTTTTTTTGCCAATTTATCATTTCTAATCTGTTCAAAGCTTAAGCCAGAACTCTTCAGTGAGACTTCTTCATAAATAACTGTACAAAATTAAAATAAATTAACATCTATTATTTGGCTTCATTCTTAAAATAGTTAACATATGCCCACGGGCTACAGTATACACTGAAAAAATAAACCAAAGTTTTAGAGAGGGGATCTTCACCCCTTTCTGAGGACTCAGAAGATGTGGCAGAACCAGGATTCCCAAAACTACCAGCAATGGACCAGAATTTAATAGATGTGAAACATTATTAATAATATTTTCACACCTACAGCAGCCATAATCAGGGAATGATTTAGGGTTTCCAGAACCCTAAATCAGCTCTCAAGATCATCTTCAGCATTCACCCAGAGAGGGAGCTGGGCAAGGGTGGTGAGGGAGGGGGAAGGCAAATGGAAAACTGGGAAAACTYAGCTCTCCTTGCTTCATTTATTAATCAGATTGCTGATGGGCTCCACCACAAGGCTGACAGAATCTGCAAGCAGAGACATTCCAAGAAAAGCAGCGAGTTTTGACAAATTCTTGAGATGTCACTGATTTGTGAATGTGTGTAAGGGAGGAAAACGACGTGTAACTGAGAGAAGTCAGCACGGAAAACAGAAGGAAATTCAGAAGTTAAAAGAAACCAAAGGGATAAAAAAGCCCATCAGACTGCTTCGTGATGTGGAGGCTTTTTTGGTGCTGTTTTGTTACTTTTGGTGGCCTTATTATAGCAAAGATGGGATCTGCAGGGACTGGAGATTGACAGGTGTCTCTCAAGCGTGCGTGGTCTGAAACATGAAGCACAAGCAGCTYCAGCTTTGCTTTTTATGACACGGGCTAAAATTGGAAACAAAATAAATTACAGGGCAACTTCAAGGCAAGAATAAACTGGTTGGTAAAAATTGGCCTGATGATATTTTTGCTYGAGTTGTGGAATAACTTTCAGCCACCACCGAAAACTGCACCTGCCAATGGAGCCTTTGCTCAGGTAGGATTTTTGCCTTAGAGGTAAAATGGGAAAAAAGCCTATAAATCACTAAAGCTTTATTAAAAACAGCTCCTATTCTAGAAAGTATAAACATTAATTTTTATAGAAAAACTTTGTATAATCAACAGGAAAACAGAATAAGATGAACTAACTCTCATGATAGCAAACCAGACTGATTTAGACCTTCTGTCTAAATCTTTTCCTGTAGCTCCTAAGTAAACCTGTTTGTTATCCACAAAAGGATTCATTGCCACTTAATGAATGAATTAATTAATGTTATTAGATCTAGAATTTAAAATACTTATTCAGACTGAATTCACAACAGATCTTTGCTTTCAGTTCGTGGCTCTTTGAAGCTGGACTACAGAAGCTAAAACATGATTTAGATTCAGAAATTCACTGAGAGCTGAATATTGTGTCCTCAAGCTCAGGATAAACACAGAGGGAAGAACAAAATACAGGCAAGAAATGTGATTTATTTTCAAAGGACAGACGGGATGACATATGGGTTCAAAATACTGTAAAGACTCCAAGCCTAAAGCCATAAACACATCCATAATATGTGGAATATATGTCCACTGCTGATGGGTGCATGGATGTACACAAATATATCTGGGAGAAATCCATGGCATTTAGAGGAGCTGATCAGAAATCTGTCACAGCAGGAAAAACTAGGCAGAGAAATTAATTAATTGGGAATAGCAGAGCTGAGGAAAAYGTTTTCCTAGAGTGTCAGAGAAGCCATGAAATGCTGTGCAGCAGCACATGTCAGTTCAATAAAAACCAGACTGGAGGAAGCAGAGGATGAGGAGGCCTCCTGTGCTGGTCCATCCAGAGCAGGCCACGGGTGGGGAATGTTCTGTGCCCTCCTGGCCACAGGAAAAGCTGTGGGACAAGGTGGCTCAACCCAGAAATCCACAAAGCAAGGACAGACCACAAACACCTCTGAAATGTCGGCAGCTTCACTGGATTTTCTTTCAGAGCTCCCCAAGATTGAGGAGTGAAGCAATAAGTAATCAATGAAAGCACAGCCATTTAAAGTAATCACAAAAGAGAATAACCAGCYCTCAAGGGGCAGCTCCTGGAGAGGCAGTGCCACAATATCAAAGTCTTACCTGAGCTTTCCTTATCTTACATTGACCAATTCACCCAGAAACCAACTCTTRCTTTCCTCCACACAGCTGATTTTTAATACAGCATCATATATGATGCATGCACACAGCTACATAAATTCTGTGCTGGGATGTATATGAAAATATGTTCTAAACACTCAAGCAGCAATCCTCACCCAGCTGTGGGGGTAAAAAAATTAAAATATTCAAATGCAAAGGAGGATTTATGAATTGAATTTATTTTTTATCTACCAGTAAGCCTAAGCTGAAATATGAATAACTGATTTAACACTGAAATGGTATTCAAATATTTGACTCCAATCCCCTATTGCTTCTAAATTCATTCAGAAGTCAAGATTATTAATTCTTCCTGACAGAAAATCAAGATTTAATGATCATCTGATAACCCTTAGGAATTACAAAGTAAACTGAGATAATAATTCAGACAAAATAAAATGATTTTACATATATAAGGAAAACATCATGCAGAATATCCATTTAGGCATTTCCTATGGAGCAGTAACTAATTTTTAAGAAAACACAGAGCAAAAAACTGACTCGGTATGTAGAGTAAAAGGTTCAGAAGGTAAAAGGGGCCTTCATTAAAATCTGCAGAGCTTTAACCCTGTGCTTTGATCAAACAGACAAACTGAACCCCTCCAGCACTCCTCCAAAAACGCCTGGAATGGGAAAACACATGGAAGGATTTTAACCCAGTGACCTTGTGGAAACACTGCTGCTCACTCCAAGACAACACTGCCCTCCAGATCAAGGCATCTATTCACCCAGGGCCACCAGGCCAAAATCATGCATTCAAATAATGTGCTTTGTGCAATTTCACAGAGCAACTGATTTCAGCCTAGTAAAAATGATCTGCAGTAAATGATTTTTAGGTAAATTTTTAGCTTTCAGGTCATGTCTGCAGGGAAGTAACATTAGAACTAACAGTGGTGTGAAAAATGGGGATGCAGAAGCTCTACAGCCTGTGCATTGATTTTTTTTATTTTATTTTTTTTTTCTATTTTTTTTTTTTGCCCCAGAGCTGTCTCTGGCAGCAGGAACAGTGTAAAACCAAGAACGAGCCAATGACAATCTATTTATACACAGAATCATACACTATTTCAAGTTGGAAGGGACCAACAAGGATCCCCAAGTGYGACTCCCTGCTCCCTGCAGGGTCACTGAGCACTAAACCTGCACTGTCAGGATCACTGAGCACCAACCCTGGCCCAGGTGCTCTGGGAGCTCAGATCTGGGGCTGTGCCCATCCCCTGGGGGAAGAACCTTCCAACCTCACTGCTCACCTTTTATCAAACTCTGTGCTGTTCACTGACATTTCTACCTCAAACCAGTCAAAACTGTACCCCTGCAATGGGTGGAACATTGCCTCTCCTCGCTGCAATCACCATCCAGCCACAAACCAGGGCAGCAATTCTGTGAGCCCTGAGTAGAAGATTACACCAGAACACCTGAGAGAACAAAGTGAGCCCCAAAGGCAGCTCCAGGGAATTCTGACTGCAACAGAAATCCTGGCAAGTGCTTCCTTGAAATTCCCAAAAATGTATAGTTGTAGAAACTGGAAACAGGATTTAGAGGTTGCTGCTAATCTGACCCCTAAAGACCACTCTTGCTGATGGCAGATCTGAGTCTTTTAGCCTGAACATCCCAGGAATTCCCATCCCATGGAAGCAGGAGGAGTGGGAATGTGCCCTGCGGGTTATGTCTGAGGGGAGGAGGCCAAAACAGCTGAGAAACCTTCCCTCAGCCCAGCTGCCAGCCTGGAAGGGCTAAGAAATGATAAATGCTTCAACAAAAACCACACCACATTCTCAAATTTGTGCCTTCCATAAAAACCTTAAAACCTCTCACTGTGGAATWCCAAGAAACTTTTACAAAGCACAGCTTGATTTGATGCTGTTTGCTTTGACTTGCCTGCACAGCAATTGAGAAAGGATTTTGGAGATCTTCTTTCCATGTGCAGAAATGATGGGGGATGATGAAAGACAAGAACAGCACTTCCCTTCTCCCYCTGCAATCCTGCCCTTCTGCCCTGTYCCCAGGTGCCTCACCCAAATGCAGCTGTGGTTTTAGCAGGTTTTACCTCTGGTTTTACCTCTGCCCTGGCCAAGGGGTTCCATCCACGTCACTGACACATTTATGAAAATCCTTTTGCCAGGATTKCTCTCCTGGGAAGCTGAGAAGCCTCAGAAAAGAAATGTAAACAATAATTATCTGAYGGCTGTGCAATGTGCTCTGGAGATGGTTTACCAACAACATCTTTGATTGGTCTCATGTGGATTGTTTTTAATTAATGACCAATCCCAGTCCAGCTGTGTCAGGACTCTGGTCAGTCATGAGATTTTATTGTCATTCCTTTCTAGCCTTCTGATGTCTCCTTTCTCTTTCTTTAGTATAGTTTTAGTATATAATTTTCATATAATATAATAAATATGTAATGTAATGTAATGCAATGCAATGCAATACAATACAATATAATATAATATCAGCCTTCTGAAACATGGAGTCAAGATTCTCATTTCTTCCCTCGTCCTGGGGACCCTCAAACACCACCCCACATCCATTTCTCTGCCATTTCCCTCACATTTACACGATGTGTTTAATCCCTGGCATTTCCTGCTCTGTATCAGAGCAGTTCTGAACTTGCACACAGAGCTCACATTAACCRGGCTGCAGAATGCACACTGAGCTAAAGGTGAGCGAGTTGTCCTTCATGCTAACTTTATACCACTTCTGGGCTCCCCAAAGATGCCATTTTACCCATAAAATCCATTTCTTTGCTATTTTCAACATAAAACTTAAAAGGTGCTGTGAAAAGTGCTGAATCTCTTCCGTGGCAAAGGAGGAACCTGGGATTTGCAGGAAGTAATTAACTTTGCTTTGCCTTCCAAGCCCTCCCCAGCTCAATCCTCCCATTCTGCTTGGTCAGTTGGGAGAAGCCTTTGGAGGAGCCACCTCACCATTACAGAGAGCCTGGGACCCCAGACTGCTGCCAGCTCATGGCAAGGGGGCTGGAAAAGGAGCAGGAAACCAGTTCAGGTGCTGAGGCCWCCCAAGGGGCACAGGCACAGCCTCCCCTGGACAAAGCACGGGTGGCACTGCCACCTCTGAGGGGACACAGCCGCCTCAGGGCCACCTCTGAGGGGTCATAGACCTCTCATTGTCACCTCTGAGGGGTCCCATTGTCACCTTAGAGGGGTAACAGTCACCTCAGTGCCACCTCTGAGGGGTCATAGACCTCTCATGGTCACCTCTGAGGGGACACAGCCCCCTCAGTGCCACCTCAGAGGGGTCACATTGTCACCTTAGAGGGGTCACTGATCCCTTACTATCACCTCTGAGGGGTCATAGACCTCTTATTGTCACCTCTGAGGGGACACAGCCACCTCATTGTCACCTCTGAGGGGTCATAGACCTCTCATTGTCACCTCTGTGGGGACACAGCTGCCTCAGTGCCACCTCAGAGGGGTCACATTGTCACCTTAGAGGGGTCACTGATCCCTTACTATCACCTCTGAGGGTCACAGCCACCTCTGTGGGGTCCCATTGTCACCTTAGAGGGGTAACAGTCACCTCAGTGCCACCTCTGAGGGGTCACAGACCCTTCACTGTCACCTCTGAGAGCTCAGAGCCCCCACATTGTCACCTCTGAGGGGTCACAGCTCCCTCAATGTCACCTCTGATGGGTCCCATTGTCACATTTGAAGGGTCACAGCTCCCTCAATGTCACCTCTGATGGGTCACATTGTCACCTCTGAGGGGTCACAGCCCCCTCAATGTCACCTCTGAGGGGTCACAGCCCCCTCATTGTCACCTCTGATGGGTCACATTGTCACCTCTGAGGGGTCACAGCCCCTTCACTGTCACCTCTGAGGGGGTCACGGCCCCCTGGGGCTGCCACCCTCCCCAGCCCAGTTTGACATGCCAGAGCTGGCACAGGAGGAGTGACAGATGCTGGCGCTTGTGCCATCGATGTCATTGCTGTCCCCATGCAGTGAGAGTGACAAATGATGCCAACAACGATGCTGCTGTGGTTTTAGATGAGCCACACCCCCAAATTTCCCCTTAGATTAATGTTCCCTACAACTTTTATGTCGGACTGGTCCAAAACCCCTCACATCTTGAATATTTTAATTAAAATGTCTGCTCTCCTGTTTTAACTTTGTAGGAAAAAAAGGTGTCCTTTTCTTGGACACCTACTCCAAGAGCAAGGCTGAGCTCACTGTTCACAGAACATTTCTGCAGATGATGAGGAAAATGGAACTTCTTTTCACTGGAAGCTTTTTCCCATCTCAGCAGAGTAGATAAAGTTCTTTGTTTTGAAGACTATTAATGAAAACTTTGAATAACTCTAACTCATGCCAAGTAATGCCTACAATATAATCCTCGAACACGTTCCCTACAAGTTCTTCAATAAATGTAAATTCCTGTTTCAATTCCTTCCCCTCTGTTCCTCCTTCCYTTGTGCTGTGGTGCTGTTTTGTTGGAGCCTCAGAACATTTAAATCCATCCCGTCAGACACAGCATCAACCTGAGGTGCCCATGACCAACAGGCCAACCTCACCTTTCTAAAGCTATTCATATTTCATGGGAAGTTCTAAATTATGGAATATGTTCTTTCCAGAAGATCTGTGRCCAAACTGCAGAGTCCTTTATTTCCAGCACTGTGTGCACAGACACATTCTAGATCCATCCAYGCAAAAGTGGGTACCTAAAAACTTCCTTTGGACATAAGAACTTCCTTTGTTCTGCCAGRCTTTATCCAGCTGGTAAAAAGCTGACTTTAAATACACATCACTATTAAATGATGCTGAAGAGACTTTTTTCTCCTTCAGAATACAGGCGTACCCTTTATGTTTCTACCAGTAAATTATATTTGACATTTAAAAATCAAGTTACCCTAATCTAGAGCTCTACCACAACAACACTGAGAAAGCAATGAATCTTTCCAGAGGAAAAACCCATTCTTTAAAAAATTCAAGATAATTTTAGTCACGAGTAATTGAAAATGTAATTTAGAATTCATTACTTTGTGTGGTTAATTACAGCAGAAGAGTTTCAAAAGATGATGATGATCCAATAAAGTCATAATTTTTTTCTGAAACATGATATCAGAGTAAATAAAATAATAAAATGCAAATTAATATGGCTATTTGGATGATGCTGAAAACATTAAACGCATACCAACGTGCAACCCAGTCCTGAGGCTGAGGCATTGCACCTGCAATCATCTCTTGGAATGGAGAGAATTGAACAACACAGACAAGTCTCCAAAAGGACGCAGAGCCCTTCTGCCAGGCAGCTCTGCACCCTTAATTCAGCATTAGGATAAAATGGGTTTTTTCATGACTGTGCCATCAGTCCCCAGCTCTTCTGAAGCCCAGAATGGATTTCCCACCCTCAACACCTTCAGGACACAGCAAAGCCAAGGCTTTCTCTCCATTCCCCACGAATCCTGYGCTGCTCTTCCAAAGGCAAACAGAGGCCGCGTGTTTAACCAAAACACCTCGTTCAGAAAGAGAATAAAGTTCTTTTGCAGCGCCACTCTGCAGCCCACCTGCAGCTGCAGAGCAGCAGCACAACCTGTGGCCTCATTCCTGTCTCATCAAGGGCACTTAAGCTAAATGAACTCCTTGCCCACGTTCCCAGAAAACAGAAGTGTGGGTTTGACCTCCGGGTTCCTGCAGCGGCCCCGGAGCTGGGCTCTTTTCCCTCGGCAGCTCCCGCAGATTGGAAGGTCAGCAGTGGGCGCACGGTTGATGCAATTACAGCTTTCTGAACATTTCTGTCTGGAGATCTTTAGAATAATTTAAAGTGCTTTGAGTATAACTGAGTGAAAAAGGAGCTGTCACGCATGAACCACATCAGAAATTTCCCATGCTGAGGCACGCGGCTGATTTCAAATTGCTGCCATTGCACCTGGAGTTAAATTGTCTGTTTTGGTAATGGGGGATGTCTTACTCTGGCCTAAAAGATGGGTTTTCCTAATAATCTTAATTCTCTAAGGCACGGATAATTTTAAACTCCCAATATCACTCTCCCAAAGCTGTCTGTCCCTGTGGGAAGAGTGAGGTGTGTGTGTGTGTATCCAAAGGGCTTTTTCCTGATAGATTGTCCCTGACAGTGCTCAGTGAGAACATCACAGACTCCAAGTATTGGCCAAATACACAGAAATCCCAAATATTGGCCAAACACACAGACCCCAAATATTGGCCAAATACACACAAATCCCAAATATTGGCCAAAGATACAGACCCCAAATATTGGCCAAATACACAGAAATCCCAAATATTGGCCAAAGATACAGACCCCAAACATTGGCCAAACACACAGATCCCAAATATTGGCCAAATACATAGAAATCCCAAATATTGGCCAAACACACAGATCCCAAATATTGGCCAAATACACAGAAATCCCAAATATTGGCCAGACACAAAGACCCCAAATATTGCCAATAAGGTGCAGAGCAAAGGCTGCAAAAGCCAGGATGGCACAGAGGTATCCCAACCCAAAGCAGAGGATCAAAAAGTTGTGCTGCCACCAGAGCAGCACCAGCAGAGCTCTCAGGAGGAGTTTATTAGGATGCCTTTAAGTGCTCAGCTTTATAAAACATAAATACCAYGGGCCTGTCCATTTTCATTTGTGCATTTCCCAGCGAGGGGATGGCAAAGCCAGGCTGCCCCTGGGTTTTTTCCTCTCTGAGTCACCTTGACTAGAGCAGCACATTTCTGCTGGAAGCAGAGCAGGCAGGGCCATGGAACAGCCCCAGCACTGCCCAACTGCTCCTTTCCACCCCTCTCCAGCCCCCAAAAGCCTCAAACYCTTCATTTCAGAACTGCAATTTGCATTCACTGTGGTCACAATCATACCTTCCTTTAAATGAGCTCTTTCAAGAGTCAGACTGGATTGGAAGCTGYATGCAAAAACCCCAACTCATGTGTTTCAATTAATTAATTTTGAGGCTAGAACACAACCTCAGCACTGAAAAATCAGCACTGCCTCAAAGACAACTCGCTGCCCTTTGGAAAATCTGCTAGAATAAAATGACACACATCAGGAGACCACTGCAGCTTTATCTGCATGGAAATCACTCCCAAACTGAGCTTCCTCCAACAGAGTCAGAAATCTGCACGAATTTGCTCTATATTGGGACCATGAATTATGCAACCACAAAAGCTGGACACGGCCAGCAGAGCCAGGACAAACCCAGCTCCAGATACTTTGGAAACACAAAAGGTCTCAAGCACAACTCGTGTGCTTTGGTTGCTGTCGTGAGCTCTGCTTTACCACTGAAAATGTTATGTGAGGAGTTTGTTCTTCACAGATTTACAGCCCTAAAACTCATTATCAACACCTCTGCACCCCCTATGGCAGAGCAAAACACAGCAAAGCACTGAAATGTTATTTTGGCTATTTCTAAACTTTGGAGAAAGATGCAGAGTGACAAATGAAGGGAGAATTCACTTAAAATTATCCTTTGCTRTTTAGAAAATCCCTGTTTCAATGATGTTTGTGGGAGATATTGAGAATTTGAGACTTATGAGAATATTGAGAATTTATGGTCCGAGATGTGAGCAACTTTAATTATTCTCAACAAAGCAGCTTCAGGCTTTAGTGGAAAAAATATATATTTTTCAGATACAAATATGTGACTGTAGCAGAAAATTAACAGTAAATAAAAATATCTGTGAAGACCARCAACTCAAATGGCCAAAAGTGCTCCCCTGCCAGCCCTGGGACTTGTACAGGGGAATTAAAGGTAGCAGAAGTWAAAGCAGCAGAATTAGAATTAGCAGAGCTATACTGGATATGAAAAGGGGTCTGGAGCTGCAAAAATCCTTATTTGCACCTGAGAGAAACTTGTCCTTGGGAGAAACTGGGTTATGCCAAGGAAAGTTTCTTTGAGCCACGTTAGCACCAGAAACAAACACACAAAAMAAAAGTAATTTTCCATTTATGTGCACTAGAAATTATCATTAGTTTTGAGTTGTCTAATTTGATTGTTTTTAATTAATTTACTGTTTCCTAGTTTTTAATATGCATACGATTCAGCAAAAAAAAAATTGACAACAAAGTATCAGAGGATATTTAAAAAGTRAAAATATTTTAGATATTTGCATCTTCTGATGAAGGAGAAACTCCATTGCACAGACAAATACTGGCTGCCTTTTGTCAACTCTCACATCCTCTGCCTTGCCAATAAAGAGGTGAAGAAAAATTGAAATTTGAAATTGAAGAACTATGAGTAACCCATTATTCAAGAAAGGTTGCTAATTAAAGCTGTGTGAAATTGAACAAAACAGTTTTCATGATGATAAAACCATTTTCTTACTTCAGGAATATCTGTTTTTCCCTATGCTGTAAAAATAAATATCTCATTACTTTTATATTCAACTTTTGAAGGGGTTAATTATAGGATAATGATGGTTCTTACCACTTTTAAAGGCAGGAGAAGGTGAAGAAAAACAACTTGGATTAACTAGAAATAAAAAGCTGTTTACCTGCTAACACCCCTCAGCAGAGTGTCACCCATTTTATAGCAACTTGTCACCTGGAAGCTCACCACAGGAAAAAGGAACAGTTAAAAGGTTGCTGGCACCTGCAAAAGCCTTTTGTTAAAATCTGATTTCAGAGGTGGGGTTTGATCCAGGAGCCCAGCAAAGCTCTGACAAGCAGGTATTTAAAACGAAATGCATTTAAAATAAACACCAAWTGACAAATCTTTGAGCAAACAATCACATTACCATTGCTATAAAATATTTCCTCTCAATGAGCACTGAGGATTTACCAGTGACATGTCAGAAAAAAGGGACAATTTCCATCTCTGCACTGCAAATGGGACTGGCCAGCTCTGCACACCTTTAATGCACAAATCAGGATTTATCTTGTACCTGTCCCAGGATATAAACCCCTGCTTCCATAAAAGAAATTAAAACATAGTCAAAAAGAGCAGTATTACAGCTAGAAGATGCTGCCATTACCTTGCCCACTGTAATGGCAAAAAATTAGAAATAAACCCAACAGAAGAATGGCATTTGGGATGATATTTTCTTGGGTTTGGTTTATTGTTTTTTGGGTTTTTTTTTAAGGTCACTTCTGTACTCATATAAGTCTGGCTAAAGCCCACAAATAACCTGAGATGGAGTCAGATTACCAAGGATGGGAAATAATAACTTGAATGGAAAATGTCACAAATTGAACATTTCTGCTTAGTGAATTTTATGGCCAAAAAGAGAAATAGCAGCAAGAACCTTTTGGTGTAGAAAATGAGGAATAAAGACAAACTGAACTAATATTTAAAGACATAATTATTTTGTAATTTAAACATTTTCTTCAAAGCTTGATGAGAGTCAGAGATAAATGGTGAGGTGACACTAAAACTACAGGCAGTATGGATTATCTTAAAAGGAAAATTTAMAAGTCAGCTAAAACAAGTTTATACACTACAACTACATCTTAACTTTCTCACAGAAATTATGGGACATTTTGGGCTCTTTCTGCATGCACAGCCAGTCTTGAACTGTCTGCTTTGAGTCAGTATAAAATTTTACAGCTCCATGAAATACTGGCGCCAGCACAGAATTTTTTACACACGTGTTTGTCTCTACAGAACCCAACACAGATTCACCCATGTATAATACCTACACATACACAGAGCTTTTGGTCTCATTTTCTGCACAGCAAAAATGACTTTTCAGCCTGAAGATTCCCCCTTACACAGCGCCATGAGTGACTGATGAAAAAGACGTGGCGCTTTCGGAATGATAAAATGTTTTGACGTTCACGTTAGAAGTGTTTTACCGCTCACATCTTTAATTTGCACCACAGACAGGTTGTCTAAAATATGTTCTTAAGTACATCAGCCCTGCTCAGGGAGMGTTTTCCTCAGAGGTTTGTGTGCTGTGGCAGCACTGTGTGTGTGACATGCCACGAAGCATTTCCTCATCACTCCTGCTGGAAACGGCTGCAGCCGGGGCAAGGGCACCCTGACAAACACCACAAGCATCAGAGTCACTCTCTGTGATTCTGAGGCAGACATCACCACAGAAAAGGCATCCAAAAATCCTAAATAATGAAGCTGAAGTGCAGCAGAGAGGAGACGTGACATATGCTCCACCACGAGGTTCTGTTCCTTTTGTGCTACCACAAACCTCCCAACTCTGAGCAAATGAATCAATTATTTCATGCTTGACGCTGTTTCTGCAGCACACCTCATCACAAACCGTGAAGGCTTTCCCTGGATGCCAAACATCCTTTTGGTTGGTGAATAATCCGCACAGCTGTGGGGCCAAACTGGGCTGGGGCTCCCAGGGGTAACAAATTCCCAGGCTGGGTGTCTGAGCACAGCTGGGGCACAGCTGGAGCGTGCCCCCTCCCCACTCCATTCCACACAGGGCTGGGAGAGGGATCTGCTGCAAGGCCAATGCTGCCACTCAATTCTGGCATTGTACATTGCTTTAGAATGGACTGCAGCTTGGGGTTTGTTGTTACTCTTGGTTTTTGGGGCTTTTTGTTGTCATTTGTTTCCTCTCACTAGGAACCCTAACAGCCCCCTCAAGGATGAAGCAGAGCAGTTTAATTTTGGACAGTTCAGTTTATAAATTTCTACAGTTTCTAGAGCAATGCATTTTTGAGGAGTAAGATAAGTACTGACTCATGAAGCAATCAGTGTAACATTTCTAAATAATTCACCACTGGGCAGAGGCAAAACTTCAAATACTAATTTATACCTTCATCTTCCTTTTCAGAGCTGGATTTTTTGACTTTTCATCAAGTGGTTTTGAAGCCTGTTGAATTTTTTTTTTAAAATCTGGAYGCTTGGGAAGCTTAACGGATCGGATGCTCTACTAAAATAAACTTAAATAATGTCTTGTGAATGATTGAGTCCTATGAAATTCTGCAGTTCYTCTGGAGTTCCCACCCAAAGAACAGTGCACTCCTCTGTAAACCATCTCTGCAGACAGCACAAGAACTTTACTGCCATTCACTGAGTGTGTCCTGCTTTGATGTATTTATTGTTGATAGATAATTCTGAGGTTGATTTGCTTTCCAAACCCACAGGTGATAAACCAGGTGAATTAATTTYGTTTCATATCAAGATGCACTCTGCTGTTGGAACAGCTGTTGGAAACAGCTCACAGGTGAGAAATTCTCTAAGAGCTGAGTACATCAGAACTAATAAAAAGTGAGTGAAAGTAAAGTACATCTCCTAAATTCTGCCCACATAGCTATGTAAAAGAAACACAGAGCTCTTTCTCCCTGTGAAAGTGAGTGCATGCACAAAACAAAGCATAAACCCAGGTAAAATATGAACAGAACAAGCCCATACTCTCCATATGTTTTAAGAGATATGGCCCCAAATTTTCAGCGTMCTTAAGTTTTATCTCTTGGCAAATGCTTACAAAACCCACCAGCGCTGGGTGAGAACGAGCAAGGCTGTATTTTCAGCTGCACTCCCTTGTAAAAAGGCAGAACTTTTGGCAAAGAAGGCTCTGGGGAGAGCTCAGAGCCCTTTGCAGTGCCTGGAGGGGCTCCTGTGACCAGGGCAGGRGGGACAGGAYCAGGGAATGGCTCCAGACTGCCACAGGGGAGGGCTGGGAGGGACTGGGGAGGAAATTCCTCATGGAGAGGGTGCTGGGTGCTGCAGCTGCCCCAAGAGATGGGGATGCCCCCTCCCCTCCTGGGGGTGTCCAAGGCCAGGTTAAAAAGGGCTTAGAGCAAACTGGGCYGATGGGAGGTGGGGCAGGGGGGCTGGGGTGGTTCAGGTGATTTTTGAGCTCCCTTACAGCCCAAAGAACTCTGTAATTCTATGGCTGTACCTTGAAATATGCAGGCTGCTGTTTCCAATATTGGTGGTATATCACAGTACCCAGCCCAGGAAGAAATTCACTTTATGACTTGAGAGCTAYTGACTTCAGTATTTGCAATGGTGAATGTGCAAAAAAAAAAACTCCTGTAAAATATTATTTCCAGTTAAATTACCAGTGCACTGTTAGCAAGCTAATAAATCCTTATGAAGATCAGACATTGAGGAGGATCTATGATTATATTTCTGATGGAAGGAAATGGCATGCTTAGGGAGGATGACTCTGTCTGCATCTTGAAGATGTGTAAAAAGAAAGTTTCTCTCTTAATTTATGCTGTTTGAAAGCCCTGAACCAGTTTTTTAAAACTTTATCCTTCAAAGGCATTCTTAATATTCAAAAAGACCTTGCTAATTAACTCCTAAAACTACCTCAAGTCCAACCTGCTTTTCCTGCTCCTCAGAAAAGTTTTAATTACACAGATTAAGCACTGGAATTCCAGCTGTCACCTTCCAACAGCTTTCTCCCTTTTTAAATCAGGTGCTTTTGTGCTGATCCCTGCCTTGCTTTGAGCAGAGCTTTGGACTGGCTGCTTTCATGACGGAGCAGTGGCATGTGACCATTGGAAATGATGTGACAGCACAGAAGGCACATTTAGCCACTCACAGAAGGCACATTTAGCCACTCACAGGACCTGGAGCTCTCTCCTGACACGTTGTGACACCTGGCAATGAGATTGGGCTCAGCCTAACCCCGAGCCAGGACCAGCTGAGCTCCTCCTGGTGCTCCCAGGGGAACCGGCACTGCCAGCACCAGGGGCTGACACAAGGCCAGGGGTCCTTTAGGGTGAGCTCCAGATCCCCTGTGGCAGCAATTAAACACCACCAGGCAAGTGCTGGGAGCTCCTTTGCTGGGAATACCCTTGGTGGGTGTCCTGGTTCAGGGCAGGTTTGGGAGGGCTTTGCTCAGCACTAGCAGAACAGGAGGATTGCAGGTAAAAGGATCATACAGTCAGCCCAGGGGAAGCAGCCCCTGACGTGTGGCCCTTTTCCAGCAGGGGCTGGATGAGGTGACCTCCAGGTCCCCTCCAGAGCAGWCCTTTCCATGGTCTGAGAGCACACAAACCACCCCCATGGGCAGGGAGATGGCACAGCAGGGGAATTCCAAAGGTGCTACCCTCACTGTATGAGTAAATCACACAGCAGAGTGGAAAATCCCCTCAGTTTGAGAAGGCTCCCCCTCCCAGGGCCAGCAGCTGCTCCTGTGTGCACAGGGGGCAGTGAAACATTCCACATCTCCTGAAATATTCCACATCTCCTGAAATATTCCACATCTCCAGCTGGAAGCCCCAGCCCCATTCCCTGGAACTCCTCTGGCCTCAGGTTCTCCTGAGAGGCAGGAGCATGCACTTGGTGAGGCATGGAGGTGCTGCTGCTGCCCAGTTTGAAAATAGAATAAAAATAATTACTAATCATTGCCACTACAACACAATGGCTCACACAGAATTTGCAGTCAAAATCTAAATTACTCCAATTATCTTTTAATCAAGGTCTAATAATATTTACTGCAGKGTGCTCAGCTGGAAGCACTTCCCAGGCTCCAGCTCAGATGAACTGACCAGGATCTGCATGCTTAGGAGCTACAGTAATTTGTCACAGATGTCTCCAAAGCACCCTGGAAGGAAGAACACACCTCCCAGCAAACACAGGGGAGAATTCACACACCTCAGAGCCACAGAAAACGGATCTGTGTGCAGATCCAGACTGACTCAGCAGGGATGCAGAGGCAGGTTAACCCAGGCGTTCCCCATCAGCTGATCCTTCCTGCTGCCACTCTGAGTGCTCTCCATGAATTCCCAAAAAACCAGAACTCCTCAAGTGTTCCATTTATTCCCTTGCTGCCCCCCCTGTGACCAAGACAAGCATCCCACCTGAACTTCAGCATCACTCCAAACCAAGGCTCCTCTGAGAGGTTTCCTTCTGCTGAGATGCACCAAGAGCATTTCCTTCAAACACCTGCCACGTGTGATGTTTCCTATCCATCAATTTAATGGAGTGTTTTGATACTTAAAAAGGAATTTTATAGATAAGTAGATAGAAAGCAAGGAGAATTGAAAGGAAGAATGGCACATGGGTTATATCAGTTTCAGATGTTTAATGGCTTATGAAACTGAGCTTCTGCTTCCAATATATAAAAAGGAATTTTAAAAGTCCTAACATATCAGAAAATCTGATATTTTCTCCTAATAAACGAGTATGTTTTTACAGACTCTTTTCTAAGTGTAGAATACATTCTGTGCTCACACCARCTGTCATCTCCTGAAGGCTGGATAGGTCCTCCAAGCCCTGAAAATCCCAGTAATGTTCATGTAYGGCCTGGAACAGCACAGTCCCAGCCTCCTGCCCCTCCACCAGCTCTGCTTTTCTGGGCTTCACTGGTACAGTTCAGTTCCTGGATAAAAGATTCGGGACCATGAATGCAAAGAGTTCAGCAGTTGAGGGACCACACTGGTTTTGCCAGTAAGAGCATCACTCAAAAGACAAACCAGTTGTGATTGCAGTTCTGTGTTTCAATGGCTCAATCTGATCTGGTTTTGTTTGGGTCTTTAAATCGATGAAAGGCTGCTGGCACTTGTGATTAAAAGGTCAAGCACTGAATACAACAGTTTTTAAATCTACTTTTCCCCCCAAGTAGCACTCAGTGTCCCGAGTTATTCATAGCAGCAGGAGGCTGTGGGTGAACACTGCCCCATGGCCAGAAATGCAGGGAAAMGCCTCATTATCACCTATGCTGGAAGTAAATAAACCCAACGGGAGTTCACTTAATCCAAGCACATCTATTGCCTCTCAAATTCAATAATTGCCTTCATTCCCTTCTCCAGAACTATCAATTCCTCTTTGGAAAGCCTAAAAAAAATTAAGCATTGTTTTTCGTGTGGTTTTTATTTTGTGTCTGTGTTTTGAGGAAAGGGAGTCTCTTTTGTTGTTACACAAAAAACAGAAGCAAGAAAGGTACTCCCTTGGACAGAGTCCGTTAAAAATCAGATTATTTCCACAGCATTCTCCTATTATTCACCTGCCAGTAAAATATGTACACTCATTGTCTCTCTCTGAATGCCTATTTTTATCTGACTAAGKCTATATGGTCATTTTTGTACTTATTACTGAGTTACTAAGTTGTTTTTTTTCTTTCTTCTTCTAAAGCATGTTTTTCTGTTCTCAAAAACTGGGCCACATGCCTCTGAGGAGAAAGTAGTGCATTATTTCATTCCCACCTTTTCTTCTTTTTTGGCATCTCTGAGGCCTGCTATGCCCAGAAGTGCTTCCACTCAAGCTGGACCATCAAATCAATTATCACAGCAGTCTGCTTCCTAAATATGAATGGCAATGAATGACAACAGGCAAGGCCAACTTTCAGCTTGGATTTGTCATTGGCAATGGAAATTTTTTTGTTTTTTTCTATAGATGTTTGGTAGAGTGGCAATTTGACCAAACTCTTCCCCCTGCTGTCTGCAGTTGCATTCTGTGGGTCCCCACATGAAAAGCTTCCCCTTTGCTGCACCAAAGGCAGGAAAAAAAGAGAGAAAATAAGACATAAGGAACTACTCTCACCATAAAAGTTCTCTTTTCTGCTTATCTTTCACTACAATCATTGCTGGCAATGAAAGAGAGGAAAAGCACAATGACAAACTGCTTCCATTCCTTGATGTTCCCAATTTCAAGGTGCAATTATTTTTAGTGCTGCTGCATCATGTCACAAGAGATCCCCACGTCCAGCAAAGTGTCAGGGCTTTGCAGTTGGAGTGAGCATGGCCCTGTGACAGCTCTGAAAGATTAACTACTGTAGAAAAGGATTGGGGACAATATAGCACAATGCAAGCAAACACAGAAAATTAGAATAAACCAGGAAATCTTACCCCTTGCTCACAGTCATAGCTTGGAATTCATGTTTTCCCTAAAGAAAAACCATTTATTCTTTTGCTAAGAAGAGAAATAAATAAATATATAAATATTTATATAAATACTAAATATTATATATTTAATATAAATTCTTAATGGGATTCTAAAAAAAATGTATTTCTGGAGCTCTCCTTCACTGACACTACTCATTGAAAAACCTGCAAAAATGAAATTTATAGTAAAGCCTAGCTTAATTTTTGGAGAAGTGATTACATACTCTGAAAGGGGATTTTAGCCAGGAACTGGGACACAAACCCAGAAACTTTGGGGTGAGAGCACTGCAAAGGCTGCATTACTGCCAGTGCACATAATCCCAGTGGTCATAGAGGAAAGATTGTATTGCCTATTTTAGCAAAAACAATTTCAGCCAAGCAGGCAGCAATTTATTCCTTCCCTCACAGACACACACACACACAAAATAACAGAAAACCTCTTGGCTTGCATCCTTGTGAGAGGCTCTGTGAGCGGGGGGAGCTCTGTGCTGGCAGCAAGGGAGGGTTGATGGTTCCCCCTAGTGGTACCCACAGGGCCCCAGTGCAGCGCTGGGACAAACTGGGAACAGCCCCCGGGCCAGAACTTCTGCTGACATCACTTGCACCCATCACAGCCCTCACTGCTTACAGGTCCATCAAATATCTAAGGGATAAGCTTTCAGTTTGTACCAGTCAGTCAGTCACTTGCTGAACGTTAATTTTCATTATTTTTTCATTAATTTTCAGTGCAAACCAGAGTCCAGACAGTGCCATTTTCTCCTTAAACCATAAGGGCTCTTCCCAGGAGCCCCTTCCARCTGATTCATTTGCTAAAATGACAGGGTTTCTACAACAAATTGTCAGAAAATTCTGTGTACAGGATGACATTTGTGGGTCCTTTTGTTGTTTGTCTCCTTTTTAAACAAGTGCTCTCATCTGTGGCCAAGAGCAAGTTCTTCCTGGGTCAGACTGCTCGAGCAGCTGAGAGCAAAGAGGGTTTTGCTGCTGGGGGCTTTGATGGTGCCTCAACAAAGCTGCTTTAATSCAGTGCCCTGCTCACCCCCCAGCGCAGCAACCTGGGCACCACCACCCTGCTCCTGGCTTTCATCTCCCCACCAACAGGGACAGGCTCCAGTAAGTGATTGATTTAAATGCATCTTTCTGTGTGCCTGGAACTGCAGCAGAAGCAGCTCATCACTTTGCTTCCAATAAAACAACATCCAGAGGTGCCACAGATCAGATAAATGAGGTTTGGGGGTTTTGGTTTGTCTGGTGAAGTGCGAACAACTCACTCGTGAAGACATTTCTGAAATTATCTTTTGGAATTGTATAATATCCTGAAAATGCAGAATGTTAAAAATGCAACAGGGCATTCCTAAATATAAAAATATTTCAGATAAATATAAAGATATTTCAGAATGTACAGGGCAAAGAGAGCGTTTACAGCAACCAAAACCCCAGAACACAGCAATGTGAGTTACAGCCACCATCCCCAAACCATTTCCTGCTGCATGCAGGAAGGAAAGGAAGGCTGGAGAGGTTTCCTTGGGTGCTCCCCACTTCCCATCTGGCAGTTGTGAATTCTGCTCCACGAGATAAATAACTAGTCAAGAGTGAAGAGCTGAGCTGAGCTGCTCTGCAGCACATCCCCAGGCCYGACTACCTGTCACATAATGTTGGGAGCAGGGTTATGTCTGGAAAGGTTGACAGAGCACAGATTTATCTCTCCAAATCAAACACTGTGTGTTTAGCTAAACTCAGTGGACTTTAACTAATTAGCCCATCATTACAGTAAATTCATATTGAGTAATTTTCAAAAGGCTAAAGCCAGAGCCCGGAGTATTTACAGGACTGATAGTAACAGTGAGCTCTTGGGAGAGATTTCCTCTTAAAAAAATACCAAATGCAACCTTCTCATGCCARTTGTTTGAGGGAAGCCCTTTCTAAAATAGACATTTGAAAACATAACTAAAAGTRTGCAAATGGAGCAGAACTGATCAAAGGGAGAGATCCTGTGAGYGCTCGTGGATTTTGGGACCATTTTGGGATCATTTTGGGTGCAGCYCTGGCTGGGCTCTTGTGCTGCCCAAGGTGCATCCAGTGAGGAGATCCTTTTAATAAATTTTAATGTGGTCACTCAGGGGACAGGGCCAGCCTGACCACAGGCACTCAGGAAGGACCAAAGGATTTTATTCTTCTCTCTCCCATGACAGAATTTCATCCTCCAGCTCAGTCTCATGGAATTACAGAGCTCTGCAGACCTTGGACAGCACCTCCTGTCCAAGGAGCCTGTCCTGGATTAAGCCTTTTTCTGACCCAGAGATGGGTTTTAAAAGCTTTTATTCTATTTTCAGTTTTATGTGAAGGGTGAGATAATACAGATGTTATACTGTTGATGCTATAATGTAGATGTTACAATTCACTCTCCCAAAAGAAAAACAACAACCATCTGTCCCTTTATAGTACAGGAACCCATCACAGTATGAAAGAGAGATGTGTTGTCCCAATAAAATGAAGATAAAAAGTATAGATAGAAACCACATCAACACCTACCACTCTAAAATTAACATTTAAAAAAAAATCAGCCCATTTAAATAGATCAATAACCTCTTAAACAGAAAAAAATAAAYACGCTCAAAAAGTTAGTGAGTGAACAGCTGTAAAAAAGCCACATCAAACCTACAGACGATCCCTAAATTTTCCCAGAAATTCATCTCCCACACCTCCCTGCAGGGAGGRGCAATTCCTCCAGAACAGGTTTTGTGTTGCACTGCCTTGCTGGGGCTGTGGGTGCTCCATCCCTTCACTCCTGTCCTGCCAGGGAGGGTTTGGCACAAATCTAATTCCAGCAAACTGCTAAACCTGCCTTATCAATGTTCATCCACTCCTGAAATCCTCCCCCCTCGGTGCTGCAGAACTTTCTGGCTCTTTAGCAACACATTTCAAGAGATTTTCCTAAGAAGTTTAAGGACAGCTCAGAATTGATTCATATCTGTTCACTCAGAATTGATTCCTACCTGTTCACTTAGAGGATGAGCTGCTGCTCCTTTCAACCAAATCATGATTGCCTTCAGTGGAGAGAGACCTTTTTGAAATGCATATTCCTTAGTAATAGTGTCTCTATTATTTCAACAGCAAGTAAATATTCAGAAGACTCCATAAACACAATTCCAGCTTCCTTCTGAGTGGTTATCCATTAGGAGAAAAAAAAAAATGAAACTTCTAGTAAATCTCCCTTTACACTCTGATAAAATAGATTTAAAAATAAAATAAGCTTTTGTCAAAAGCATCTTGTAATGAACAGATTTTAGAAGGAAAGAAATTGCCAGTCATCTTTGCAATGTCTGACAGGGATGATAATGTATTTTTTCAGGAGTGAATCATCAGATCTAGGTGGTTTTTCTTGTTCTAGTTTGGTTTTCAGCACATTTTTTGGGTTTTTTGGGGTGGTTTGTCTTGTTTTGTTTCTTTTGTAAGGAAATAATTAATTTCCAAATTGCTGACTGAACACCTTGCTGGATTTTAACCACCCCCAGTGATGATGGAATTTGCTGCTGTTCTCAGACTCAAATTCTGCTCCATGAAGTCATAAGCACCTTTGGGGTCCTCCCTCCATCCCATTCTGGTTTGGACATAATTTTACAGAGTCTAAAGCCAGCTGAGCTGACAATGTAACCTGATCACAGAACAGAAAATGCTGTGGCCCTCCAAGCTGAATGATTTCTCCCTCTCCTGAGGGAATACTGGCAATAATGGCTTTTTTCCCTATTATGTTATTTTAGAAATGTGTTCCCTTTAAAATAAAACAAAAAAAAATCATCCTCACAATGACTGAACATTTTCCCTATTTCAGTGTGGTATGTCTATTTTAATTTGTAATTTAAATTTGTAAGGAAAAATGCAGGAAGGCTGACATTCCACTCCAGTAATATATTCATGGAATTACAGACACATAGACAGCATTGTAAAATTTTATATACTCTCCTCATAATTATTTAAATAGAATCTTCTTCACCAACAGAAGAAATACCCAATGCAACAAGAAATGGAAGAAAAAAAATTACAGAAATCACAGAGAAAATGAGAAGTGAATATAGTGGAGATCTAAGGAAGAACTCTAGTATCTCTTATTTTTAGAGCTCCATCTGGAAGGCACTATACAGTGTGTATATAGTTTTTAAATAACAATATTATGACATTATATACTTCCATGAGAGGGTAAAGGAGATGAGCTAATGCACACACTAATAGATATATTAGCGATAATGTTCTTACAAAATCTTGTATCAAAGCCTATTATGTCACTTTCCCCTCCAAAAGAGAAATCAGCTGTGTAACATGCAGAGATCTACTGAGAAGATCAACAAACCATAGCAAAGGTTCACTTCTGCAGGGTGCTTTGAGCATGGCTAAATAAAAGCAACTCTTTTAAGGCTGGTGTCTGGTTTTTACAGAATAAAGGCAATTCTGGAAATTCAAACTAGTTACTSTAAAATACAGGACTATCAGAATTATTATTAATGCACATCATCAATATCTCACATCTGGTTTTAGTCATCATTAAAAATAACTTCATCCTAATTGCAGCACCCTTTAAAATATAACAGCATTGAAAACTGAAACAACCTAGCAGTGCAAATGTCCTACAATTAACCAGCATGGATAGTGCTCAGGATGTGAGAGCAATTTTGGAGCTCCATACATTACAAATGTACCAGCTCAGCTACATTATGTTGAGGCAATAATGTGCAATAATGAGATGAACCACCTGTGCTGCAGTTTCAGAAATGCAATGGTGATACTGACAGGAAATTGGGTTTGAAATGATGATTGACCAGGTCTCAATGATGCCTCAGGTTTTGCTTTTATRTTTTTCAGAGTCTGTGCTGCTTTAGTCTGTAGGTCTGGGATTTACATTAGGGGATGRTGAGCTCTGCACAGAGCAGGGAGACAAAATTCCTGCTCCAGCTGGGCACCAAGGACARATGATCCAAATCTCAGCCCCAGAGCACAAACACCGTGGGCTGGAGAGAGAAAAACAAGCAGGGTGGGACTGGATGGGCTAAAGCTGGAATGGGACAATGAACTGCAAGGTGCAAATGGAGCAGAACTGATCCCAGGGACAGACCCCGTGCCCGCTGGTGCATTTTGGGGCCATTTTGGTTCATCTTGGGTGCAGCCCTGGCTGGGCTCTTGTGCTGCCCAAGGTGCATCCATGGAGGAGATCCTTTGAATGAATCCCTGCTTTATTCTGGAGCTCTGCCCAGCCTGTGCTCCAGCTCAGCCTTCCCAAGGCACCATCAGCAGCTGGAACCCCAGCCTGCCTGCAGCTCACAGAGCCTGCRCCCTGACAAAGAGCACTGCAGGCAMAGTCAGCCCTGCAGCCTTCTAAACCCAGTATAGTGTGAATAAATGGCCAGAGATGCTTTGTAGGAAGATGCAAAAATATCCCAGATAAAGCCAGCCAACAACCTGCCAATACACAAATCAGCTCYCTGAAATGATCTTCCCCCAAATTCCTAGAAGCACAAGAGCAATCCARTTGAGGACGAGGTGATATCACAAAATCTATACCACAAAATTGGTAACATTTTGCACTTGTAATAAGCTATAAAGACCAAACTCTGTTTTTGGGTAGCACACCTCTGTGAGCACTGTAATACCAGCAGAATTAAGCACAGAATTCAGGTTGCATTGTCCATCCCACACTTGGTGCCCTCCTCTGCAGAGCTGCTCCAAAAGCTCTGYTGGCCTCAGCCTGTCCCTCTGCCACTGCACACCTGGGCTGCACCTTTAACTTATCCTCTTAGAAGGATATGAAACTAAAAACAGCAGCAAAATAAATTTATTTATTATGAAATGAAAAATTGTGAACCTAAACCATCGGGAAAATAAATTCTTATGATTATGAGACTAAAAAGATCAGGAAAATAAAATTACTTGAGGCAACTGCAATGCTGGCCTCTCACAGAATGACACAACTGCCTAAGATGGTATCAGTAATGCTCTGTAACTGAGCATTGYAATTTTGGGKTTTTTTCTTATTTTCTCCTGCTAATGCCACAATAAAATGAGAAGTTTCATGGTTTGCTCTCTTACATCATAGCCCATAGGGTAAATATTGCCTTTGCAGGAAGGAGACAAATGAAGTTCCTACAGTTCAGATGACAGCCACAACGAAGGGCTCCGTGCTGAGGTTGGGGACTCAATTCTACACCCTGTGCCCTGACAGGATGGAACAGAAATCCTCCCTGCCTACAAAATAACCACTTGGACCTAATGTCACTTCAATTAATCCCCTCCCCAGTCATACACTGCAACAGTGATTTTCATCTCTTCCCTTTCCATTCATTATGTATATATATTAAAATATTAAAGCCAATGTGCTTTACCTCAGTAAACAGTGCTGTGGGAGAAAATTTTTCAAATAGAAGTGTTTCACAATAATTGCGTGATAACACTGTCAGCACTGACAAAGAAAATTCAAATGGCCAAATGCAAATTAAGTTAGCCTTGCATATCGTTCATTACTACTCATGTAGTTGGTAAATGAATGCATGAATATCCTTTCTCTGCATGTAAAAAAGTTCCTCYAACTTCAGCTACTGCATAAAGATGCAGCCAAAACTCAGCTATCAATCTCTGGAAACGGAGGCCTTCCCATCTAGCAGGACATAGCTCATTAAAATAGAACAGTTTTCAGATTCAGTGTGAATTAAAAAATAAATAAATTCAGAATGGTGAGTGACTTACAACTCGTACAAAATCCTGCTCTGTGACCTTGGCAGTCTCCTCCTGGATCACTCTTTTCATAGGCTGCTTGCTGGAAAGCATTCCTGGTTCTCAGAAAAGCTTTTTTTGTGTCTAAAAATCTATTTCACAACACAGGACCTTCAAAAAGGCTTTTAGGAGGTCCAGAGACAACTGAACCAGAGCAACTCTATGAGAAAGGAGCTCCACAATAAACACTGTGAGTGACTCCAGGGCTGCTCTGGGTGCCTGCAGAGTCCTGTCACCAAAGAGACACAAACAACTTGAAATGAAATAAATAGAAATAAATACAAAYATGTATGGAGATGTAAAATGAAATACAACACACARTTTCAAGGTCTGGAGCAACTGGCCCAAGCTCAGGTGTTCTGTGGTAAAGCTGCAGATGAAGAATCCTCAGCGCTCCCATGGAACTCCCATCATCACTCAGGGACTSTGGGTTTGTACTTCAAAAGGCACAAAAATTTAGAATTTCCTGTGTTTGGATCTTAGGGCAATTCAGTGAGTAAAGTAACACCAGTGCTGGGTTTWAAAAATGCTGAAACTTGAAAAATATTCTGAAACTTCCCAGGGARAACTTGTCCCAGTGCACTGAGTGCACTCTGCAGTGCACTAACAAAGGCAAGGGGTACAGAACTCTCCTCAGCCTGGCTGAGTAATTAAATGCTTTAGATGAACAACAAACTGAGGYAATTAGTTACAGTTACATAGCACAACAACTTTCTGAAGGACATTTAGCAGAATGTGCACGTGGCTTTGCCACTTGATGGCACATTTTCATTTGTTCAGGAAAAACTCTTGTATTGGGAAGTAAGAATACATTAAATGGCAAATGACAACTTAGAGAAAGCAGCASAACAGATCCAGAGTCCAGAGCTCACTGTCCCATTTCTCTGTGTCTGTGGAGCTCCCCAAACATTTATAAACACTTGACATGCTCTAGGTCAACACATGAACAGTCCCTGCATACCAAGAACAGAAAATCAATTTTAAAGACAACAAATCAATTTCCAGCCCTTGCTTCAGAGAAGGGCAACACACCCACAGAGGTGAAAGCAATTATGCAAATGTACAGAATTCCTGAATTTCTGTCTKTCTGTCCAGCCAGTCTGTGGCCCTGAGGTGTTTCTGGAGCCTCTTCACKCCTTGCCTGCTCCAGGGAATTTGGTGCTAAAAACACCTAAAAACCTGGAGCATCCAGTCTGAGCAGGCTGAAGCCCCTTTAGTTTCTTTTTGTCCACTCCTCCTCCATCCTCCTTTCAGGAGAATTCCTCTGACAACTCACAGAATTCAGGTTTGGGCTGCAAGGAACCKTAAAAATAATTTATTTCCAACCCCCTGCCATGGGCAGAGACACCTCCCCTGTCAAGGAAAATCTCCCCATATCAAAGCTGTTCCTTTCATTCCAGGCCACAGGAAAAATGTATTATSTAAGTACTCCTTTAATTACAAAAGCCTTAAGACAAAGTGCAGACACAGTAAAAATAGATTATACCACAAATACCTATTTTTAAACAGCTTTGGGACTGTTTATGGAGCTCTCAGGACCCAGGTAACTTGCTGAGATTCAATTTGAATGGTGCCCATATTTATATTTAGAAATAAAAAGCAAACTTAAATCTACAATAGTGCCATGATAGCAAAATGAGTAAATTTATTATTGGTGGTCTTGTTTAGCTCTTGCTATTACAGATGTGGGAATTTTGAAGCGCTTGGATCTTGTGTGAGTCCCATTAGTGCACAGCACCTGGCTGTAAGCAAAAACCCTCCATGACCCAACTGCAGRGCAAACATGCCTTTAAATACTCAGCTCCTAAAAGCTAAAATGTTTGAAAAGATGAAGAAGTTTAAAATACAAACTGATTTTTAAACTCAGGACTAATTTTTTATAGCTCATAAAGGATATTTCCAAGTTGATAACAGGTATTTGATGTTAAGGATCTGTTCCTCTGAAAGACATTTTGTTGAGCACAAACTCAGTGCGCCTCCCACCTCCTTGCATTTGAACATTTATGACATTCTCACCAATTCACAGCTGCAAGCATATCAAAACCCAGCTTATTTAGACAACTGTCACATCCAGAATGACTGACAGGGCTTTCAGGAAAGCAAATTTGCTTTGACTGAAGGTTTTTATTTGAATGTGGTTCAGGTAAATGAGGATTGGGCACCCAGAAACCCAACTAACCCTCCACATTTTATTTAATACAATCAGTGCAAAGGTAACATTAGTTTAGCAAGGTGTAGACAAGCAGAAGGGAGTCTTTAAGCACAGTTTTATCTCCAAGCAGAAGACACAAGATTCCTAAAACAATAACCTTCTATTAGAATTCTGATGCAATGAAAAATATCCATCTACTTAAACAAACCCATATTTTAAATTAAAATGTCTGAATAACATATGAAAATTACCAAAAATCATAAAAAATAGGAACAATATTACCACAACTCCTTTTTYTCTTGCCAAGGTTAACCAAAGAGTTGAAGCCCTTCAGATGTTCCCACCAAAGACACAAACCAGGTGCTGAGACAGCCAGGGAGGTTCAGGGTCTCCTTTCCATTCTCAAGGTGGGCTCTTAGCATGGAAATAATGACAGGGAAGCAGCYGATCTGATTGTGATGCAGGAATTAAAAACAAACCCAAAATGTGTGCTGAGAGAGCAGAGGAAATCCTCAAAAAACACACAGAGATCTAAAGCAGAACCTCCATGCACGTCCCTTGCAGCACTGCATCCCCAGCAGCGAGAGCCACAGGAAAAATGACCCAGGGCATCAGGGAGGCTGCCAGAGTCTGCACATATGGGAGAGGAGGGCACTGGTTACTAACATTCCTAAAAGAAATTAAATTCCGTGCCAAAAAACTTAGAAACTTCATAAAAAGAGCCTTAGCAGAACAGTTAGCTCTGTGCAGGAAKTTGCTTAAGCTAATTTAGAGAAAAAAATTATTCCTGAATTGGTCTTCCTTTAATAATTTTGTAGCCCAGGGCCAGGAAAAAGGGCAGGGATTATTGTGCAGCAGCAGTGCTGGATGCAGATTTTAATGGCACCCTGTGATAAATGCCACCTAAAACTGCTCTTTATTACCCCAATATTGGCAAACTTGCAGRATGCAAGGGTATTTTTGGAAGAGGAACCAACATTCCTAGAAGCTGATTTCTAATTATTATTTTGTAGGCTCTCTAAGCAAAGCAATCCCCTGAAAGGACAATCTCTCTCCCTAAAATCTGTGGCTAGAAACAATAAAGTGGAGCACTGAGCTCAGGAGAGAGGAACCGCACAATGGTTTTGCACACTGAGAAATCTACAGCAGAAAGAACAGAAAAGAGTAGAGTGAAATGTAAAACCAGAGGAGGGGGGCAGGAATTTATTATTATTACCTCCATGACCTGCTAACAAAACCATTTTTACTGGAAAAGTCTTGGGGTTGTAATGCAACCCATTAAAGTGTAGCTTTTCATTTCCAGGCTTAGCAAACAAACATAATGCAGTGAAACATATTTGAAATGGGTTTTATTTTTCTGAACCTGTCTGTACAGTTCACATTTTGATTTTCCCCCTGCAGAAGTACTGCAATGTTGAGCAGTCCCTCTCTTCCCTTCTGCACCTCTTACCCAGTCTGAATCTGACTGGAAATTAATTTAAAAGGAATTATTTTAAAGGCATGACCATGTAAGCAYAAATATTCTCCAAGGTACAGCAGCAACCCCTGTGAAAAAGGCAAACTGAGGAGGTGGAATGACACTCCTTGTTGTAAGCCTGTAGTAATTGGAGCTCCATTGTCCAAATTAATTAATCCCTCCCAGGTCCAGCCCACTCACCTAAAGCCAC
>JACDOX010000077.1:349352-362557 GCA_014549065.1 Cardinalis cardinalis
CTGATCAAAAATCTAGAAGTGAAACTACAGTTTGGTCATTCCGAGTTAAATTTCCTTCACGAAGCCACTGGAAGAAAACACAACACAAGCWAAATTTCCATCATCTTCTGATTGCAGCCACTGTGAGGGTGTGAAACCTCTCAGTTTTAATTTTCACCATGAGAAGATGCAAACAGAATAAGCAAGATTGGAAAAAGACAGATCTAGAGCACATACAYGAAAAGTGTACAAAAGTGAACCTACAGCAGTGCTGAGTGGTTTGGGGGGCATTTCCTTTGGTTTTTTAGGGGTTTAGACAGGATTTTTTTGCCTTTCTGTAGGGGCCACCTGTTGSCAAGGAATTAGCAAAACTACCAAAAGTAAACAAGCAGAAGTTGTTCTCCTTGCTAAACTACAACCACAACYGACCCAGAAAAATGAGATCTGTGTCCAAACAGGCAGAAAACTTTTAATGGATTTTCCTCTCAGACCATAACGTGCAACMAAGACAAGTTCAAACCCAAAACTTTGCTGGACAATTCTAACTTTGAAATAGCAACACTTTATTAATTTTTTTCTATGAGTGCCCCAAACCCAAACTCCAGAGCAGTTCAGCTCTAACAATGCCCAGAAAACCCCTGCACTGTTCCCTGCCCACAGACAGAATTATTCCATTTGCCAATCACAACCACACAACCCAGCAAGCCYAGAAACCCTCCAAACTCTTCTTTCCAGGCCTTTTATTTCCCTTTYCCCCTCCTTCCACTGGACCAGAGGAGGCATGGAATTAATTGTTTGTCCCAATCTCACAGGATGGAACTCTGCAGGACAGAGTGGAGGGAACTGTCATTGCTCCTTTTTTGAAGGAGAGATGTAGAAGGTTGTAAATGTGGTCCCAGGATTTTCATGCTGTAGTTCACTGCTCAGAAATGTCACAGCCACATTTTGAGGCTCCTTTTGGTGTGTAGACAAGCTACTCACAAAATGTCACCTATGTTTCTAAACCAAATGAGAAAATTTACATGAACGTTTCAATGAGATRTTTAACTGGTACTAACATTTATTGCATCCTATACTCAACTCTTAGCTATCCCTGAAAATTTTACTTTATGGCCATCTTCTCTTACAGAACACTTACATTTGGCCAGAGTTTGGAACTGGAGGACCCAGTCCTTTTCTCACAGCGAGTTCCCCAAAGTCAATCAGCTCCTTACRTTTAAAAGCCAGGCCCCACTGGAATTTCACCTGACTCAATGAAATTCCAAACACAGAAGTCAAAATAACTGCATAAAAAAGAAGATCAACCAAAGGGATTTTTAATTAGCTCTGTCCCCTATTTTTGCTGAGGAATCCCTGGTTTTGCCCCAGGTTCAATCATCTTCTGTTTTCTCAGCTGCAGCACATTTTGTGCAATCCCCTCTGGTCCCTGGGAAGCTTTGCTTTGTCACCAATTGGTGACAAATGTCTCCTCAAGCCACAATACAGAGAAACCATCTCTCAAAATGATACTTCTCAAGATAGGGGAAAAAACCAAACTTTGATCGAGGATTTCTTTCAAGTCTGATCTGAGAGCAGAAAYAAGCCCTGAATTAAGAATGATCCTGGAAATGTAGCAGAATTGACTTCAGAGTATGAACAAATCAAGTCACTTAGTTGAGTTTTTTTCATAAGATCATGCATATGGCAAATGAAAAATAATTATGCACTACCTTTGCTACTAAAGAGAGTAAAAGAATTTGCCTTTGCCCTTCTGTTCCTCTAAAAAAAAATCATCAGCCAACATGAACCAAACCCCAGCTCACTGAGGATCTGGTGGATTAACATGGCTTATTTATGACCCTCTTTTGCCAAACATATCCAAACCAAGCTTTTGATTTTATGCCAAATAACTTCAACTGTAGCTTTTTAAGACTGCATTTTTTACTAGAAGACATGTTTGAAATGAAAAATTGCAAAACACAGTTACCATGAGCYTTGATGAAAAGTGAAAGCAGAGTAAATGCATTTCACAAAGTGTGTGCATCTGGAATATCATAAGCAGAGAAGTGAACGAAGGAAATGCTGCCACTGATTCTCAAATCATCTGAAAATCAGCTTTGCAGGAAGAAGCAATTGCTCAGTAAACTGGACAAAGTTGAGTCCAATACCATTGTCTTTGTCAGGAAAATGAAGCTATCTTAATGCACTTTTACTTTGAAGTAAATGTAGATATTTATTTAAATATAATACATTACTATCTTAATGTATTTTTACTTTGAAGACTCCAAATACTGGAAGTTCCAACCACAGCAGAACACACCCAAGAGCAGTGCTTGGAAATGATGGTCAGCTGAACACTCAAATCTTATTTGTTAAGGAGCTAATACTCCTCATGGCACCACCTACAATGAATTAATTATACTTACAGCTGTAAGAATGAAGCACACTCAGTGCWGGGATGTTTAAATACCATTACAAAGACAACAGGAGCCCTTGGAGCACACAGCAACCCAGAGCCTGAGCTGCAGGTTAAAAATCTGTGATGTGCTGGGCTTTCACAGGAGCTCAGTGCCCAACAGCGGCAGGAAGAAAACTCAGCACAAGGTAACTTCCATGATCATGATGAAAACTGCTGGCCAGTCTTTGCCAAGCAGCTTCAGATTGTTGTGTTTGCAGCCCAGCTGAAGTTGCTCTGTTTGTAGCCCAGAGTTTGCAGAATTTCCCTTACCTTGCGCTCGYGGCGTTCGTTTCCTGCGGTCCCTGAAGGCTGCTCCCGACTGCAGGGCCTCCAGCAGACTGTCCATCACCCCTGTCTCATCACCCTCTGTGAGGAGCAGCAAAAGAAAATTCCATCAGTACAACTGCAAGCAGATTTAGAAGGCAATAGAAGTCCAAGAGTGTYGCTGTAGGACACAAWAGAACACAAGTGCACACCGCTGTTCTCAAGGTGAAGAAAAAGGGAAGTTTATTTTCTGACTCCAACATTTATAGTTTTCCAAGAGTGACAGTGGATTGAARGGKGACAGTGCCACCTCTCCAATGACACTGGACASACCAACAGTCCATCAACTTTCTCCTCCTCCATAAAGGAATGYAAAACAATGAGYTATTTACAGAAAGTGAGTGAGAAAGTTCGCTACAAGAATGTCAACATCAGAAGGCTTAGAAAAATCTTAAAAAAACAGGGCGACACAAGAGTTGTCCTGTTTCCATAATGCTGCCAAACAAGAGGCAGGCACATCTCAGTGTGAGGCTGCTGGCACGTCTCAGGGCAGGGGGCACTKTCTGCTGTGGGTGATGCCCACCAGGCAAAGGYGATGCCAACCCTACTGCTCTTTCAGCAAGAACATTCCATCAGTACAGCTGCAAGCAGACTGAGAAGGCAATAGAAGTCCAAGTGCTGTCCTGTTTCCACAATGCTGCCAAAGAGGAGGCAGGCACATCTCAGAGCAAGGCTGCTGGCACATCTCAGGGCAGGCGGCTCTGCTGTGGGCGATGCCCCCCAGGCAAAGGTGATGCCAACCCTTCTTTCAGCTTGGAGATGTCACCCTGTGCATCACTGATGCCATCCTCAGCGTGCAGAGGGGCAGCAGCTGCTGAGTGATGGCTGCCTCACTGCTGGGATAGCTGGAGGCTTTTCTGAAGTGCAACCAGGTCAATTTAATCAATGCATCTGATGGCACGGAGCAGCAGACAGCTCAATATTGCAGCACACAGAAAATATTTCATATGATGCCTCCCGACTTCATGACTCACTAGATCTTTGGAAAAATTRTCTATACAATCAATAGCATGGATGGTCTTCAGGTGACATAAGGAGAATGAGGAGGGGAAAATCATGCAGTGGAAGTCAGTGGTGTAACATTTCTTAACAGCTGAATTTTACTTCTGCTCCATTTTATATTTTGCTTTTTTCCATATCCAAGCTAACTTGCAGCCTTTAAATTGCTGGACTTTATGGYGCATTATGGAAATCTGGGTGGAAAAATTACTTCTTTTAATATATTTGAGTCTTTACATTCCTTTGCATTTCAGTCTGTTAATAACAGTTGACAGCAGCATTCAGCAGCATGAGAAATAGAGGTCAAAGAACTGAAAGGTTACAAAGCTACTGATGAATGCCTCTTTCTGTTCCCATWTCTGTGTTATAACCCAAACCCAAAATATAGGTTAGGCTCAGCAGGTAGGTGGACATTTCATCCACATCCCTCAGACTCCAAACTCATCCAAATTTCCCCATCTGGGAAAGGGAAGATCATTATTTTATGCARAAAAATTACATTATGGTAAAGACCTTCTGACTCACACGAGGTGTGAGAGGTTAGATGCACATTCAGGCTCTCAAATGCTCAAGTTTAAAAGCAGCCTATTAATGAATAAGCTGTTCTGTCCTGTTCTCTGTTACATTCAGATTTATTAGACTCAATCCACACCTGATGTAAGAGCACACCTAAAACAGAGCCTGGTTCAAATTTCTACAAGCTGATCATTAGAATAACTGCTGGATTATATTATTTAACCTTTAAATTATACATCCACCCAACTGCCACCATTCTGCACACACTACACAACACACCCAGGGTAGGAGCAAAGGGAGCAGAGCAAGTGCAGGAACCAGCACAAGACTCTGAAATACCAGTTTTAATTACATTCCATCTACAAGCCTTAAACAATTGAGCTCCTGCAAAACAAATAAGCAAATTAGCTTTTCTCAATTCCCACTCACATCCAAAGCCAGAATTTTCTCTAAACTGTATAGCATAATTGTTTTTCTCTGTGCTTCTTATCCTACCCATGCTTATTCATTGATTTGTTCTTGGCTCTGTATTAAATTTACCTTCAAAATCAAAGTCTGTGAATACACTTTGTCCAAATTAATACACATCAAGTTGGTCTGAAACACTTAATGGCAGTGACTGCACACCCAGAACTAGTTAATATCTAGAATATTTAATGTGTAGAAAAATTACAATATTCTTCGATCTTCATTAAAAGTAAGAGTTGGCAGAGTTTATTAAAAAAGACAAAAACCCTTCAATACTTCATGAATGTTTATGCAGCCTTCCATTTTTTTTGCTGAGTGAGCTGCTCTACCTGCTAATTACTGCAACTGCCAAAAGCCAGCCTGGCTTTGGGATGCCAGAATCTACAACATAAAACACATTACTGAGGAAGCTGTAGGACAGAGTGATGAGATTTTTAACTCCTCAAAGTAAAATTCATSTAAGGTCTGATCTCAGCAGTGCATCTTAATCAAAGATTTCAGGTGGTTAAGTGGGAACTGGACAAAGAACTGCAGTTTCAGGGAGCCCTRATTAAAACTGACAAATAAAATTCAACAGAAATTTCAGTCTTTCCCTGCAGTTCTTGCTGCAGTTCTTCACACAGGACCAGCTACCTCCTCCATTTGTCATTTCTATACCACCCACAGCAATTTATAGACACAAATAAAAAACAAAGACAGAAATTGCCAGAAGTTTGAAAACTAAAAACTTATTTCCAACATTTCTGTCAGCAGAAATAAAACACATAATCATTATTTGTCTTTTAGATGTCTTTCATTGTACACAAGGACAGGAGTTCCATCTGGAACAAGTAATTTTCTTCCTCATTGTTTTTGCTCCAAGTTGGCCCCAAGCATTTAAAAAAGAGAAAATGTCTGGAGACATGCAAAAAAAATATTGGCAATTTCCTTTGATTGGCCTTAGCAAAGAGCCAGATTCTCTCCAGGTGTTAAAGAGACTGCAAAAGGATTCTCAGTGATGATCTGAAGTGTTAAGCASGAGCCCCATTTGTTTGAATCTGGGTTGACACCAATCCTGTTCCCTCTGCTCTGGAGCCCCAGACCCGGGTGTGTTTTTGGGAGTTTCAGAAACGCTCGTGCTCCTGCAGGGCCCAGGCCTTACACCAGTGCTGCTCAGCAGATTTGGGCCACTTTTAATGTAATAATAAAGACAAATAACTTTCTTCTTCCACAGAACAATCTTATTGCTCCTGCACAGCTGAGGAGACCCGACACGCAGAAGATTGGGAATAATTGAATTAATGTGTGTAACTTCACAGGCCAGCCAGGAGCTCCTCAACAGGGAATGGCCAAGAGCTCCAATCTACAGAGGTGACCAAAGAAACAGCAAGAAACCCAGGATGCTGTGGTTCCAGGMGCAGTGGGGCACCAGCCTGGTTCCAGCAGCGACAGGAGGAGAGAGATCCCCGCTRGAACAGCCTTTGATGTAACAGGGGGTGCTCTCCAACACAGAGGGCCTCAGGCAGCACAGCTCCTTCAGCCACACACYGCAGCCACTGGAAGGACGCAGGACAAGCTCCTCCTGTGCTCTGGGGCCTGGGCAGCCCCAGCAGAGCAAAGAGAAAATCCCAAAACCCTCCAGGGGCTGGGACCCCTGAGTGCAGCACAGCCCCGGGGTGGCACTGCCAGCCCCCGGACCCGGCCTGGCCCTGCCTGGGCTTTGTCAGGCAGCAATAGCGACCAAAAGGGTTCTGATGGAAGCTGAGGGGGATATTTCAGCAGGTGCCAGCTGCTGGGATAACGGGGGGCTGCAGGATCGCCCCCCGAGCTCAGCCCATGGCCCAGCCCCAGCAGATCTGCTTCCCTCAGCCCAGAGCCACGGCTGGGAAGCTGCTGCTGCTCCTGGGGGGTTCTGCTGCCCTGGCTTCTCAATCAGGAATCAGCCCCTTCAGGAATCAGCCTGCTCCCATTACTGCAGGACTACCTGTGCATACTTCTCTGGCACATCTTTATTTTCTACTATTTTCACGTGCACTTGAAAAACACCTTGTACTCGTTATTACAAATATACAGACTGCAAACTGATCGAAGTTAATAAGAAGTGTAGATATTGCACAGCCATTTGGGCAAAGGTTTACAGGAAGTTTACAGGAATTTTTTCATAAATTTAGGCTGTTACTGAAAGAGTCCAGTCAAATATCTCATTAGGTAACACACGCTGCCTCCTGCTGCTCCAAAGGGTTTTAAAATTGTGCTTCTATTCACATCTTGCACTACCCTGTTTGGCTTTGAACTTTTATGCACTTTTCAAAGTCTAACGGGTGTCCTGTAGAAACTTTTAAACAAGACTTTTTATTCATAACCRGCACCAGAATTTTTAATTGCAATATCTTCACTTAAAAAGGTCAGCTCTCAATGTCTTTGGGAAAGCGTGTTTTTGTGTTCTCCTCATATATTTGCATTTTATTCATTTGCTAAATTCATTTTGCATGCATAATAAATATCTCCAGGAAGCAGTCCTGCTCTGCAGCTTGCAGCAGAGTGGTGTCTCGTGCCTCTTATTTACTTTTTAATTAGAGGAGAACAAGTTAGGACAGCGTGACTGAGAAGTGAACCCCCAGCTCATGTCAGTCTACAAAACAAGGCAAAGCCTTGCTTACACACCAATTAAAAATATTGTTGATGATAACCTGACCTCAGGCTTAAATAAATTAATAGAAGAAGAAAAAAAAAACTGCTTTGTTGTACAAGCAGGCTATTGAAAACAATGTTCGAAACGCACATTTTTTAATTTTTTGGGAGAAAATGTCCCAGTGGTCAAGGTCTGCTGTGGCCTCACTGAGATGCCCCCACACAGCCCCTGGAGCCTCTTCCTGCAAGGACCACCCCTCAAACAGGCTGTAATGTGAATTATCTGGAGAAATGGGAAGAGATTGCCTCTGTGTGGGAAAGAAAGGATTGTGCAGCTCACCAAAAGAAACCCACTCCAAAAAATCCCATGTGATACCTCAGTAATTACACCTGTAAATAAAGTTCTGTGCAGTTCCAAGGCTGCATTTAAGCTACAGTACTGAGGCACTTTTAATTTCTGCGATGAGCAGATACATAAGGCAGAACAAATCATCGATGCTCTTACCATTGTTAATAATTTCCTTTTAAAAGTTCCTTATTATTGAACAACTCTAACATCTTAGGGAAAAAAATTTTGGCAACACATTTCAAGGAAAGAGGAGTTCTTAACACATTCTTGATGACTCTTTACTTTCTTTTTTAATTTAATATTGGTGATGGTTTTGACTGGGATAGAGTTAATTTTCCTCTCAGCAGCTGGYGGGGGCTGTGTTTTGGAACTGGAATCTGTTGATAATTCAGGGGGGTTTTTCTTATCACTGAGSAGCCCTTACACAGAGCCAAGGGTGATTCTGCTCCTCAGCCCATCCCACCCTAATTCCTGAACCAGCCTTACAGTAAGGCTGATCAATACTTACTTCTGAAATGCTTTTTAACATTGCAAGTTCTACAAAATATCAACTGCTTTACAGCGGTTACACTGAGATAAACAAAATTAAGGCTACTTTCAACATTAATAACAGTACCTACTTCTTGAAACACAAATAATTTCTCTAAGGAAAAGTTGAATTTGCATAGAAAACTCCCTGAAGTTACTACTTGTTACTGTTCAGTAAACAGTCCCCAAGAAACCTTCTTTTAAGAGCAAAGAACCCAATTCTTCTTTCTTCCCTGCAATTATCCCAGTCACAGATTTGTCAGTCTAATAATTTTTCCCCCCAACAAACTCAATCAGAAAGTACCATATGGGCCATCTTCATTATCAAAACCAATTTTTTTCAGAGCAAAGCATTTAAAGGTGAGATTAAATTTCAAGCTGTAATTTCTTTCTAACTTCCTGTCCATGCTCACATCCATTTGAATTTCTCCTGAGCTGTTTCTGACCCATTTAGCAGCARTTCAGTAACTCTGACACTCACCCCATTCTCAAGACCCCTTTAAACTCTGCACAAACAGCTCTTACAAAGTTTTTTAGCAATTCCTGCAGAACTGCTTTGAAGAGGAAAACTCAAACCTGTAGATGCTCACCTTGAAGCATAATGCAAAGCCCAATCTGGTTTTTGTTCTGTGAATATCAGGTTTCAGGAGGTGTGCAGCATATTCAAACAGACCATCAATGTCAATATGAAAAATAATGACTTCCCAAAGGAATTTCAACATTTGCCTCATTGACATCCAGCACCACAAACTAATAATCTTTAAAATGTAAATAAGAGCCAAGATTTACCACTCCAGGTATCCCAACCAATCACCAGCAAATAGAGAAATCCAAAAAGACATTTACAAAATAACATGTAACTCGTAATAAGCTTAGTATGGATTTCTGTTTATGCTAAAGGACGTGGAAGGAAGACAAACCAACCACAAAAGCACAGAATCATCAGAAAACTGCAGCAAAAGCAGCCCCTGGAATGATATCCTGCACCAGTGAAATCAAACACCAGCTCAGGGAAACAGAACACACCAGTCTGAATGGAAAACCCATGAAATCTTCTAAGGGGGCACTTGGAAAGGGAAAGCAGGAATATCCATCAACCTCCAGCACAGAACTGCACTGGCATTACCTTCAGCTGCTTTAGGGGARAATGGTAATATGTCTTCAAAACAATTAATTCAGCCCTAATTGGGACCCAGAAAGCTCATTCTATCTTTTATCCGAATGCTGGTAGTTAAAAGGTGATTTTAATTGCCATGGTAATCAGATATAATGAAGAGCAAAACTGTTTCTGATTAAATAACATTTGCATCAGAATTGCAGTCAGACACTCTGCAGCTCCCAGGAAGCTGAATTCTCCAGTTCTCCTCTCCCTCKTCAGGCATGCACACAGAGGCAATGCTGCAGGAATCTGCAGATGGTGAATCAGGTGGGAGTCATGAAAGGCTTCTCCTCCCAGTTCATCTCCCATAAGGAGAAGGAATTGTTCATGATTTGAGCTGTCAAACTCCAGATCTGCAGGTGTGTGCATACAAACATTTCTGTGCCTCCAAACCTCCCCAGGAAACCTGGGCTTTTCAGGTGCTAACCATCTTGATAACTTTTTGAAATTTTCATTTTTATGGTGGTTTTTTTTTTAATTTTTTTTGCATTAATCTTTAAATATTTTGGAATGTTCAGCAGGTTTTTTTATCAGTTTACATGTAGTGTTTATGTGGCAGCTCAGTTACACAAAGCACAAAACCACCAAACTGAGTAAAGGGGTTTTCAAAATACTGCCAAAGTCTGAGTTACTTCATCACTAGGAAATACTCAGAACAACTCTTGATTCTGGCCACACTGTGCTTTTCTACAGTTACACCAAGAAACAGATATTAACTTTCAGTTAATTAATTATAACTAACCTAATCTGTGACCACACACAAAAGTGATGACTGAATAGTCAGAAAACAGGAAAAATCCCTTTTATAGAACAGCACAAGAAGCTGTCAAAAAAGGGAAGCCAATTGCTGTGACCTCAAARGCTGCAGCTCTGAGTCAAATTTGACTCTGGGAGATGCAGAGCAAGAGCTGAGAGAGGGTGAGGTTAAAATGAGCCTTTGGGTGAGAATCACCTTGTCCAAGTGACAGCTTGAGAGGACATCTGCCTCCTTCCTCTAAGCCTGCTGTGTCACATTCACTTAGACAAATTTACAAACTGTTTATATAAGCAGCAATGAGCACACAGAAGTAGCTGCATCAAGAAAAAATTAGTTATTTGGCAAAAATAGTCAATTGAATATCAATGTGATGGAATCCACTGGGGTGGAGGTTTAGCCCTCCTCCCACCACAGCAGCAGAGCTGTAATATATGAAATGGGTGTTTTAAAATATTTACAAATTGGTAAAAATATATTTTAGAAGTATTAAACTAACTTTGTGTCACAGGTTTCCAAACATTAGTTATTTAAATGGCAGTTTTGGTGCACTGGGCCATGTAAAGACATTCATACATTTGCATTTTCATTGAGAGAGGACTACAATGCAAAATGGAACTTTACTTGTATCATTTAATAGGAAAAGACTTTGTTGATGGAAAGCAGAATGCTGTCAGTGTGATTTGTGCCACTGCTGAGTGGTGTCCCCTCACCTGCTTGGAAAGGGGAAAATGCAGAAAAATGAAGGTGTGCCCTCAGGGCTGAGCTGAGGAGACTGCAGAAGTTGGAACTCCAAACTGGGAGCTGCAGCCCTTCAGCTCAGCCCAGGCCACTGACAAAGCCTCCCATGGGCTCCCCACACTTTTCACCAGCTCACCAAACCCTGCCTGCAGGGTCCTCAGTGGCAGCTSAAATAAAACCCTCGAGCACTCTGGCAGAGGGAGGTGGTGCAGGGRTATCTAACTGCTTCTCACTCTCAGAAAAGTGCCTGTCCATATTACCAAGGACATYTTTGTGGCAGGTGGCAGATATTAAAGAAATAGTAATCATGTGCTGAAAAAATGGATTAGAAAAGTCTCMTTAGAAACCTTCACTGGTTTAACATCACAGAGAAAAGAAAACGTATTTATGCATCCCCCTGTGTTTAAATTCTACATTTTGTTTATAGCTATACTGAACTAGGACTAATATAATAGGACTTATACTGAAATTAGACTAATCTTTAAATGATCTGATAATCAAGTTTGCTATCTATAGACAAGAATTTCTGCTACAGAGCATTCCATGCAGTGCCAGTGTCAGCTCCAGCGAGGCCAAAATAACAGAATTTGTGGTACCACTGCAGCATTTTTCCCTGAGCAGGGCCTGTTAAATGGATAACAAGGACAGGTGTTTTTATTGCTGGGTCAGATTAGCAGATTAACACAAACTCATAGAAACTGAACAAAAACCTGAGAGTGATCTCTTGCCTAAATCCAATTTTACATGTACTTGCCTTCTGGAGTCATGTAGAGAATAAAGCCTCTATTTTATAACCTTCTGGAAATCTGCACAGCATCAGTATCAAGCCCACCACATTCCTTCTGCTTTCTTACCTCCCTCTCTGTCACAGGGGTCTCATGTGAAATACAATATTCTCCCAGCTGACAGCCTCAACACATTGCTTCTTATCGTGCTGAAATGTCACTCTGTACTCAGGCTCCAAGCTCAACCAGATTTTCCAGCTCCTAATAGGACTACTGGGAGAACATCCATCCTAACACAGACCCCCAAGCCCAAAAAGAAAGACAATAATTGCCACAGTGCCTTGATGATAGAGATGTTTACAGAATGAAATTAAAAACAAAGCAAGGAAGACACTTCTTGGAAGTCAATCCATAAGGAAAAAAAAATCAATTAAGTGCTATGAGTGCAAAAAAGCCAATCATTCACAACAACACGCCTGGAAAGGAACATTACACACATTAAGTGGCAGAAATGGGATGACATGACCAGRTAGGCTGAAACAAAACAGAATTTTCCACTTTGAAAAGTGAACTTTCTCCAGCTTTCAGAACAGCCAGCAAGTATTTCTCATATTGATCAGAAATAGCCTTCAGTTTATTACTCCTGACTTGGTTTTGCCTTTTTTAATGATAATCTCTCAGCTAGAAGTGCTGCCTTACCTTTGTTCATATCAATCAGCTGCTGCTTCTTCTTCTGTCTCTCCAGCCTCTCCCGCTCTGCCTTCTCCTTGGCCAGCTTGGCCCTCTTCGTCTTCTCCTCCAATTCTCTTCTTTTGTTGTTTTCCTTTAATGCCTCCTGCATTAGAGGAAAGGAATGTGAGTGTCTGTACACTGAGGAGAACTAAAATAGCCTGGTTTGAAATGAAATAAGAGGAGAAGAAACCAGGGACTTGACCCAACACTTGGAGCATGGTCAGAAATCTTGGAAAGAACATAATGCATCACATTATTTGTACACGTGAGAATTATTGACCAGAGCATTGRGAGCTGAAATAGCTTTGTATTTATGACAAAGGAAAAAAATTATTTTTCCAGCAGCAATATGTTTGTATTTTCCCTATTAAGGCTGCAAGTCTACCTTAAGCCTGTGCCATGCTCTTAGGAGGGATGAGTGGGGAGGAAGCCAAGTGTCCACTGTGATGGAAATTCAATTACAAGTGGCTGAAATTCAGGTGCTAGAATTTAAATATAATTCATCAAATTTTTTTGTTGAAATAGCCAGTCTGGATGTCTAAAATTCAGAAAACACAGAAGAAGAAATGGAAAATAATTGATTTTTTAGGTTATGACTTAAAGGTCTCTGAGGTAACAGGTTATACTTGAGGTCTCTGAGGTAACAGGTTATATATTTGCTATACAGCGCAAATTAAAAATCCAAGACTCCCAAATGCTTCCAAATACAAAATATTCATTCAAGCAAGGGGCAGCATCTTTCAGTGTGCCATTTCAGGGGTTTCCTGAGGTCAAACACCACATTTCAGCCCTGTTTTGCAGAGACTCTGCTGGTACCCACAGCCTCACTCCAAGCTGCCCCAGGAGCTGCATCCACTGCCCCAGGAGCTGCCCCAGGAGCTGCA
>JACDOX010000077.1:363027-416323 GCA_014549065.1 Cardinalis cardinalis
CAAACACCACAAACACCTTTTCTTCCAGAAAAAAAGACAACTAAAGGGCAAAGCCAATGTCTTGTCCCTTCTGGTTTTGGACAGTTCTGTCACTGCACATTCAATCCCACCTGACAGAGATTTCATTTTACTGCAGCTTCCCAGGCTGGAAYGGGAGGAAATGCCCCCAGTCTTACRGAGAGAGCAAATATGAAATGTCATGGTTGCACTGGTAGCTCAGCAGCCACTGACATTCTGTGATCACATCACAGATTCCATCACATTTTCTACCAGCAGSCTGAGCTAAACAAGCTCTAAAGTTAAATTTTATCTGGAAATTCTCCTTGAGCCAAACTCTATGAGTTCTATCTGAAGGAAGATTCAGACTGCACTTCATAAAACAGAATGGATGCCAATGGTGATTAAAAAAAACCCAAAAGCCATTCAAAAGAAAGGTTTAATCTTCCTGAAAACAGCAAGATAAGAAAGCACTGATAAGTCTGTGTGAGAGTAGCCTTTTTATCCATCCACCTCCTGGAATGGGCTTGCTTGTTACTCCCCTCCATCAGGCAGTTGGACTCTTACCCATTCCATATTTGTTATGTCATTTACTGCTATACATTTAGTCAGAGTTAAATGAAAGCTGGAAATAAATCATTGGCAAGAACATACTCCCACCTGCTAKCAGACTCAGTGCAGGAAGCAAAAGAAATCTATTTTCATCTATATTTATAAGCATACTTTATATTTAAATTAATATTGCTAACAAATTTGATCATAGTTTCTCAAAACTGATGGATGATGAATGTAAATAAAGAGAATTTTGACTCAGGTGTACAGAGGCTTCTACAGCATCTGCTCTGCTTGAATTGTATCAATCATTCAGTTTCATTTCCTACAGTTCTACTGCAAAGGGTTATTTTTCTCTCTCATGGCATGCTTTTATATTCCCCCAGACCTTTTCTCTTCCAAACATTTGAGTTGCAGTGGATTTCTTCTAACACAGAACAGTGCTATGCCAGATTAGCAGGGGTTTTTTCAACTATCAAATGCCAGTGATCCCCTTTCTGTGTAGCTTTGCAAGCTGTATTACTTCAAAAGGTAAAGATCAGTTTGAAAACGAAAAAAAAAAAATAGTTCTGTAATTGCTTTTAAAAGAGGGAATAAAAATCAGCAGTTTTGATACTGCAATATAGTGACAAAGAATTTACTACTGTTCATAGGGATCTACTGGACAACTAAATTTATTCTCCAATTAAAACTAAACTAATCTAACAGCTAGAAATCAGACAAAGAAGCAATCCTCTGGTAAGAATAAAAGCCTTCTCAACAGCTTTAGAGCACATTTTGAAAAGCACTCATCTAGATGCTGTCTTCTGAAAACATGTAAGTGCATGCAAAAAGGGAAATAATTTTCGAGTGAATCTCAGCAGACAGAAATATTCAAATGCATAAAACCCGTTTATTGATGGGCTTTTCATGACCCTCTGTTATTTTGGTTGGTGCATAAGGGCAAGCAGTTTTGCTAATTCAACAGCAAATTAAAAGTTAGGGAAAGTTTGAGTGTGGGTTTTCTTTGTTATAATAAAACCAAAACTGAATTATTGTCTCTCCTAGCAGAGCAAAGAGATTCAGCAAGGAATATTATCTCTTTTTAAGTGAGTTAGTTGGAGGAGCACACAGTTTGATGTTCCCCCTTGTGTTTATTAGGATTCACTGAAGTGCAGCTCTGGTACTCAGCACTGCCAGTTTACAGCTTGGCTTCCTTAAGAAGCAAATAAAAAATTAATGCATCTCTTGCATTCTGCACATATCTTAAATTTTGACAGACAAACATATTCACACATCGACACGGTTGTAAATAGACTCTCGAAGGTAAATTATTAAAAACAAGAAGAAAGAAAACAAACTGTAATGCACAAATCTCCCTGGATATTAAAGATGCAGCTGGCTACAAAGCGGTCATGCACCAATAATGAGGCTGCCTGTGATCCCTCAGGCCTTCCCAAATTTGCCTTGCAACTGCAAAATATGTCAGCTGAACTTCCAGCAAAATAATCTTCCTCAGCCATAAATCATTAGGAATGACCAACTCAGATTATCTGGAAATTAATCTACAGAAATTCAGAGTTAAAACACAGCAGATTGAGCAATCAGTGTGCATGTAAAAGGGAGATCTTTCCTGGGTGTTCCTTGGAGGATAACACATTTAAATACATTGTTATCCCCATGGAAATAATGGAAAAGAGCTGGCATTAAACAAGGGCAGGCAAATTGAATTCCTGCTGGGKGGCAGTGAAGCACTGAGCAGAGGATGAGGCTGGGACAGCGACCCCAGGGACACAAAAGTGCTGGGCTTGGACGGAGGGCTTGGCAAGGGAGCTGCTGCTGCCCAGGGGATTGCTGCTGGGTGCAAAACACCACMAACTGCCCAGGCACAGGAGCTCTGCAGGGCTTACTCACCAAATGAACAGTACCCACGAAAAGCTGCTTGGGATCACTTAATTACTGCACTGGGTAATAAGCTGGAAGCATTATTAAATGGCCCTTGAGCRGACAGGTCTGGGACTGGTTTTCCTGCTCCTGTCCATCAATATTTGGATAGCAGAATAAACACTCACACCTCGTTCAGGTTATTCCTGATAGAGACCCAGAGCTGAAGAACACAACAAAAACAAAGCTGTATCATTGCCTTTACAAAAAACACACAATTAGAAAACCTCAGGAAAACAAATGTTGTCTCTTTGGGTACAACCCTAAAAGAGAAACCACAGCCCAGGGCAGACCAATTATTGTTTTGYTCCAAAAGCAATCTTTCTGGACCAAGGAAGACAAAAATCAGTGTTCTGGCACATCATCATGTGAGCACAAGTCTTTAGACTTTTTAACAAAAATTCTTTCTAAGGTAAGTCTGTAAGAACTGTTCATACAAGAGCCTGAACCCAGTAAAAAAACTGAATTACTCTTTTTAATAGCTGAAAGGTTTCAAAGTTTCTGGGTAGAAATTTCTGACAGATTCTAAAAGAGAGTCTGAGAATTACACCCAGTGTAGCACATAAGGACAAAACGTAATTAAATAACGAAATAAAAATGCCTGGCTTGGAAAGACTTTGCAGACTTCCTGCAAGACATGGTTGGTGGGCTGTGGAAGGAAGCACTGCAGAGGGTGGGTGGCATTACACTGCAAAGAAATAACAAATGTGGGAAAAACAACACTGCAGGGRCACGCTCCCACAGCTGCAACTCCTTCCTTGAGCTTTCTTACACCTCGCACTCTGTTCTGACAGGATCAGCAGCTCCATCAGCCCGCCTGGGCCTTCCTACACGTGCCAAGCAAGCAAATCTGAACCTGAGGAAGGGAATGAGCTGCAATCGACTCCAGCARCACCACACTAAATGAAGCTGCAAGAATGCAGTGATCAATCTGGAATCACAATTAAGACAAATGCGGATTCCAATTAYCAAATTATCTTAATGGGATATAGGAACAAACGGAATGATGAGGCTAAGGTGATCTATGTGAAAGAAAACTCTGGAGGTGTTGGGGAAGTCAGGTTGATTCTAGCACAGGAGTTTTCAGACAGGTTTGAGTGCAGGTGCTGGCAGCTGCAGCCCGCACACATCAGCTGTGAGGGGCTCTGCTGGCCCTGGCACAGCCCCAGGGGCCTCACCCCGGGCAGGTAATGAAGGCAAAGCTTCACAAGAGCTTCTCAACAGCTTAAGCTCTGCCTCAGCCAAAATCCCAAACCGGGCTTTGCTTTCAGAGTGGAATGAGGATTCAAAATCCTCATTTAAATATTACAAACTTCCAAAGATAATGCCTGGAAATAATGACATTTCTCAGTTGGACTCACTGCCATCAGCACTGAATATAAAACAGAAAAAAAAACTAAATAAAACTTTAAAATCCTATTCCTTTCAAGATTCATGCTTTCCTCKGACCATGTTCTCCACTATAACTTCTGAAAATATTCCCTAATCAATGGCATCTCTMCCCTGAAATATGGCATCCAGTGATGCCACAAAGAGCCACCTCAAGAGAGAGACAACAAGGTCAGAACAAAATCCCAACTCCAGCTAGGCACTTATTTCTACATCTGCCAACACAGTGTACCTGAACTCAGTTTAATTTCTTTTAGTGTTATTTTTTTTTTTGCACCTTTTGGGKAGCTTCCAAGAGAAATGCCATCCTTGTGTTTTACACCATGAATAAAGCACTTATCTAGCAGCACTAACCCCTGGTAAATAAACTGAGTTACTGCTCCTACGTGAATTCCACCACCTGCATCCTTTCCTAGCCCACCCCTAATTCCTGATTTGTTCAGGATAATGATTAAAACCCATTCTGAACGTGTACACTCAGATGAGAACTGAGAGAGCTCACAAAAGGTTTGTATTTCGGCAGGGGGGAGGAAGGGTTTGCTGTATATTGCCTGTTAATAAGGACAGTGTTTCACTYTTGGTACCACCTCTTGGGAAATTTCACTGAAGAAAATACTTCTTGCTCATTATTCTTTATTTTTTCCCAGCTTCCTGCTAGCTGGAAACTGTTATCTTTCAGGCTGCATTAAAGAACTGTTACTTTCTAGGCAGAAGGGATGAAGTGTATTCCCAGACAAATAACCAGAGAGAACAATGAATAAACAGAGCCTTTCTTTTAAACCACTCCTGAATTACAAACACAATTTATGAGTTTGAAAGCTGGGAATTTAGCCTGACTATGCACTGTATTTCATGGTAAATCAGATGTTTATTATGTATTTATTTATGTATTGTAGATTCATTGAGTTGTATTACTGCAGCAAATGACCTGCTGCATTCCAGGGACACTTCAAAAAAGCCACCACAAAACCCACTCCTGAGTCACAGGGATTGAAACTTCCTCTGTAGCAGGTAATAAACAAACAAATATTAGGGAGAAKGAAGGGTCTTACAGGTCCATTTGTAGCCAGGATGCTGAATGCACTGCGGGGAAAGCTGTTTGGTATGAAGGCACCACAACTGATGGTCCTGTCCTGTCTGGGGCACGGCATCAATCTCACAAAATCCTGCAGCCCAGAGTGGTGGGCACCAATAAAAAGTGCTCAGTTTGCTGATCATTTAATGTGCCTCCTCATTTTGGGGAGATTTTCACTTTGTGGAYGCTGCACTGAGGGCACCCAGCAGCCATCAATCAACAGCAGTGTTGATACAAAAGGACAATTTATTTCACTGCTGTTTTACCAAACCCATCTCTCATTCTGCCACCTGATGAGTTACTCACATCTGCTTAAACACTGCCTGGAACTGGAATAAACCCTTGTCCTCCAAGTACATTCATAATGGACTTTAAGAATTAATTCCTTATTCAAGAGCTGCATTTACACAAATGTGAGGGAAGCAGTCACCACTGATATAAGTGTCTAGCAGATAAAAAAACCACTCCAAACCAAACAGCCTCTCTGCATTTCATGCAACTGGACCCCAAATTCCCTTTTCCTGCTCCAAAAACAACTTTGTTTTTTTAGACTCAAAATTCATCTTTAAGACCACCTGCATCAAAGGAAGCCCACAGAGCAAACAAAATCTAAAGCATTTAAAAACTGGGTTTTTAAAAGAAAAAGAAAAAAAAAGGCAATTTTAAGGAAAAAGGAAAATTTTTTTAAGAAAAAAGTAAATTTTCCAATCTAGTGCTGAGGTGCATATTTCATACAATTTCCACAGCACAGGAAAGGAAGTTTATGTTCATTTACAAATGCAGGCGTGACACATTTGGTGGAGGTTTTAAAATCCTTTGCCACCAACACAAACAAACAYTGAGCAAGTGACAGCCTGAAAACATTACAGGTCACTTGATACAGAGTGTGAGACAGCAAGTTAAAGAGAAAAAATGGAAAAGAACAAACTGGCATCTTGCTCCAGGCAGCTGATTAATCACTATTTGATAAGAGCCTGATCCTTCTGGGCCTGATGTTCTATCAGGTTGCAGTAGTTCTCAAGGACAATGCAAATTTGTGTTTACTTTCAATGGAATAAAGGACTAAAAATCTAAAAAAAATTTCTTCTTCAGGAGAGTTCTAAATATTAAATAAATATTATTATCCAGTGGATCTTTAACTGCAGAGAGGAAAAAAAAAAGAAAACCCACAACAAACCACCCTTTTTGCTACTTTCAATGCAATTTGCAGTTGGCTCCAAGAGAATACACCTTTCTATTTATTCTCCAGCCTTGAACTTGACTCATGTTCCACTGGCAAAGGGGAATCCTGTGGAAATGCTTTAGTTAATTCCTGTGGAAATGCTTTAGTTAATTCCTGTGGAAATGCTTTAGTTAATTCCTGTGGTACTGCAGCCACCTGGAGGACTTTGGAGCCTCCAAACTGAACTGGCTCATGGCACAGGAAAGGAGAATTATTCAACAGACAGTTCTTGTCCTAGCAAGAACATAAAAGAATGACAAACAGGATAAAACGAGCCATCAATAGTGATAAAACATCTGGAATTACACTTCAGTCAATCACCAGAATACCAAAGGAAGCTGATGGGAGCCCCTGGAGGGAGCAGGGAGGTGTCAGGAATGGGAACAGGACAAATTGAACACAGTGCTTGCTCCAGGGAATGGCTGGAGATGTTCTCTACCCCAGCCTTACCTGACTGCTCCTCAATTCTTATCAGTACTTATTACTTTTTCAAAGTAAATCCCACAGATTAAAGGAATTTCAGCATATTTCTCCYCTGGRGAAAYKTCTTGCAAGCATCAAAATGTTGCARGAAATTTTAATTMTTTYTTTGTAATTTTTTTTTGCCTCTTATAGAAAAACAAAAATCCTTCACTGTGAACTTTTAATGTTTGCCYTGGTCCATTAAACCTGATTAATTACTTTGCTAAAATACCAAACTTGAATTWAATTTGGCTCAACCTTATCCACAGTTGAGTTGTCACCTTACACACTGGAGGACAATATGTCATGACCAAAATCTAAATAATTCTGGAAACGTTCACCCAATTTCCTGCCATGGAACAAAACACAAAATTAAGCATAACAGAAAAAAATAGAGATATAAGGAAAGAGTTAAAACTGGAAGAAAAAAAATCTCTAAGAAAATAGATAAYATTTTGCAGGCATTACTCACCAAGAACAGAGTTCTGAAGTTGCTCAGATCACCAAAGAATTCTTCTATGCTTATTGCTTTGGGATCAAAGGTGAAGTATTCTCCCAAATTTTCATACAATTTTGTCATGTTGTTGTGCATGTTGGACAGTTTTTCATATTGTTCTCGGGCACTCTCAGCAAAGCTGTGAGGTTTTGTTAAGGAAAATGCCTCAAATGCAGCACAAACAAAGAAATAAAAAAACCCCACAGTAAATAAAGGAAACAGTACACAAGGAAAGAGCTCTCAGTACAAAGGTTACAAATGCAAAATGTGCAGGTGCTTCCAAATATGACATTTTTATAAATTATTATTATTATTAGCATTTTATGAACTAATATTATTAATGTCTGCAAGTTCATGGCAACATTTCCATTAAATGATTCCTTTCCAATGGTGAAGAYTTGCCACTGACAGAATACAACTTCCTCTATAAAATTTTTAAATGCTGTAGGCCTTTTTATTTGAAGAGATGAACAATTTTATAAAAAGAATTCTATGAAAACACCCAGAGAAATTCAGTTTGCTGTGAGAATCTATGGTCCCAGTGCTCCAGTGAAGCCATGTCCCCCACTTTACACATATATTTTATATATAAAATCTGCATAACTACCAATGACAAAGTCACACAGTATGACATCTCATTTTTTTGCCTTTTATCACAAATTCTTCTCTGTGGGTTCTTTCCTGCCCAGGCACACAGTGCATGCCTCAGGCTGCCTGGATCAGGTTCACTTTCTGAGGCACAACCTCAACTCTGTAATTTCACCCAACTTACAAAAATGAAACATCCACCCACCCATCCCAGCAAACTGACAAACAGCTTTGAGAATTTATTAGTGAGAAAAACACCATGGAACAACACAAGTCTTGTTGGTTTTTTTTTTTTTCCTTAGGAAGTGTGGAAGCCTGGAAATGAAACTGAGATTGACTTTCATCCCAGCAGCCATCATTAAAAGTTTGACATAATGCTTTTAAAATGTGGTGCTTTTTTCTCCCTACATGAAAAAAAACTTATATAAATATAGCTAGCTAGCTATAATATCTCTAGAATAGATATATAAATTATAATAGACATAATTTAAACTATATTATATATAAGTACATATAACTATTTTTTATATATAACTATATTTTATATATATAAAAATATATATACAACTATATTATATATAGCTATATATAAGTATATATTTAACTATATATTTATATATATCTATCTATAATATCTCTAGAAAAGATATATAAATTATAATATATTTTTTTAAACTATATTATGTATAGTTTGATATATGGTTTAAACTATATTATGTATAGTTTAACTAAATTATGTATAGTTTTATAGTTATATATATAACTATATTTATATATATATAAATACATTTTATATGTGTATAATATATATACACCTATATTATATTTATCTATTATATATATAAAACCACTATTATTTTGGAACTATATAACTATTATATAGTTTTAAACTATATTATGTATAGTTTAACTAAATTATGTATAGTTTTATAGTTATATATATATAACTATATTTTATATATATAAATACATTTTATATGTGTAAAATATATATACCTATATTATATTTATCTATTATRTATATTAAAACACAATTATTKTGGAACAGGCAGCACACAGCAGAGTAAAGCCTGGAGATGCAGGTGGGTGCTGCTCTCAGTGGTGCTGCTGAGCACCTTAAGGCTGTCCCTGCACAAGGGAAACAGAGCTGAAAATGCCTTCATTGAAAAGGGGACAAATATCCCACCTGGATGTGCCCATTTTAACTGAGACAGGCATAAATAAACATAAATAAACAGTTAAAAATTGGTTCTTAAAGGTATGATTGAAAAATTTATCAATATCAATTTTTCCAAGCAATCCTCTCAATTAAAGCCTCGGCTACCTAAGAGCAAAGCTGGCAGCTCCCAAAGTTCATTTAGAAATAGAAATCCACTCAGTGATGAAAATTAATTTATAAAATCAAGATTTTGAAACAATATCTGCCCATACAGTGCCACAGCAGTGGCAACAYCTAATTCTCAGTTTATTGAAAACAAGTTTAAGCTGCTTGATAAGAATTTCAAGCTTGGACTGTTGAGCTGCTCATCTCAAGATAAACCTGGTGCAGTTCAGTCTTCGGTGACATTTAACTGCACAAAAGGAAATGAAAGTTTAATGGCAGGAATACATTAAATAGGTAATAATGGCACATTACTGAATTATTGAGCACAGACTAAAAATTTTAGAAAAACARGAATTGCCTTACAGTCAGCAGACTGCTGTTGTGAGCAGCTCACCAAAAAAGAAATACATATAAAYGTACAAATTAATTCAGTGGATCCTTTAAAAACAATCTTACATTATGTGATACAAATCCAAAAATGACTGAAAAGTCCAAAAAAAAGAAAAATACTTGGACAATTCCAGATTTGCAGCCTATTCTTGGAGACAGAGCTCCCAGCTCTGCACTGATGTTGCACTCACGTAACAAATAACAACAGTAAGCACTAAAAAACCCCAGCAGTGCTGCTGAAAGGAGATATTTTAAAGCACCACTCTAGAAATAGACACTGTAATTTCAACATTATTATTTTTTATCTATTAAGTACYGAACTGCAAGTAAGAAATATCTTTAACAGATGGCCTGCAAGACAAAGGGGTGTCAGCAAGACAGATGAGCAGGGTGAGCCAAGGGAGAATTGAGGATTTCAGCTGGGCTTCATTTTGAAGAAGACAAGGCAGAGCTGTAAAGACAATAGTTCCCAGTCATAGAACATGYAATATTCACAAAGTTACTGCCACTCTCTGTGTGCTTCATCCTACTTCCTACTTCTAACACATTGGTAGTTGAMAACATCCCCTGGAAATGTGGTGATTCAGGCAGTGGGGTGATTCCAGGGGAGCACAGCCGGATGTGCCAACAAATTCCATGAAAAAATCAGTGAGGAGTCTGAGGTGTGTCAGCTTTGTGTAATAGCAATCCTTCATTCCAACCGATTTCCTGAAGAGACACTGAAGCTTTGCCAAGTGCTCATKTAAAAACTCTAAACTTGGTTTCATTCTTGCCACTCCAAATCAAACCAAACTTCACAGATTTTTTTACTATCAAGTTTAAAGGTGCTTGTTCAAGTAGCAGAAAGTACTTGATTCAGAACCTTGTTTTTTCCACATTTTCTTGCATGCCATTGCARAGCAGGATTCTGGCCTGAGGAACCACGAGGCTAAATATCTGTTTTAACTTGTTAGAAGAGAAAGTTTGAGTCAACGGTGTCATCTTTAATGAAGGATGCACAAGAGCTCTTAGTTTCTAATCTCCCAGCTCATTCATAATAGAGCATTCTTTGAATTGAACTGTGGCAATGCAAACAGAACTTGTTAACTGAAGACAGAAATTCAGCTTTAATAGCACTAAGTCATTCCCACTGATAGCTCTATTTTCACCTGCTATCAGGATGTAAACACATGCTAACAATTTCATCACTCACTCCATCCATAATGCATCTCTGTGACTGCACAGCAGCCAAGACTTCTGGAGCATACACAGATAATTATGAATCACAATTATATCCCTAATCTTTTCCTCCTGTTGGAAGCCTTTGCAAAAACAAAACAAAACAAAAACCTGCAGAAATCTTCATTGCAATACACTCTACCCAAATCAGAACCCAAAGAAGCCAAGAGCCATAGCAGGAGCCCTACTTTGTTTGTGTACACAAAATCATGTGCTTCTGAAAAGCTGAAAGATTCCCCAATAAAATACCATMAAAAGCTCAGTGTGAGAATTTCTTTCTCATTACAAAGCAAATTTCCTCATCATTCAGTGTTTGACAGAACAGCTGAGGCAAAAACCCAAACAAAGCTTAGCACAGTGGAACTGGGGATTCTCAGCAAGGAGGGCTCTGCCTCCCCCTTTGTCCCCTTAGTACCTGAAGTTATCATTGACTATCAGAATTATGTAACACACTTGCACTCATTGGAAAAAGCCAGGATTTCAGTGGGATTTGTGTTTGTGGGAATGAAGCACAGAAAGGTCACAACCATCCAAGAAAAAATGCTGGCTGGGACCTGCTCCTTCTCCCAAAATCTCAGAACAACAATTAATTCACATTAATTAAGATGAAGCTTTCAGACTTGTGCCTCAATGGCCATAAAACTTTCATCTTGGTAAACACTGCAAAATCTGTCAGTGTTTACTTCCTCCCAGCTCTAAGCAATCAATTCAGTCCCTAACTTTGCTGCATTCAAACTTCTCTATAATGAAAAGAATTTCCATTGATCCCACCACATTGCTATGCACAGGAGAAAGCTTTTGTCAACATCATTTCAATATTACTTTTTTATTTGTACTTCTGTTAACGAGGACACMAAGATCACTGCTCAATTCTCTAAAAGTCCCAGAGGAAGTCTCTGGGCAAAACCTGATAAACAAGTGCCTACTTTTAAAATACTCAGTCCAAGGAGCAAAGCCCCACAGAACTTAAAACTTGAACTGTTTTAAACTGGGAAAGTTGGCTCCAAGATTTAGGTGGCAAGTTAGGAATTTCCTGTGGCAGCAAAAAGAAAACTTTAAAAATAAATAAGATCACTTGGCTCTCCAAGGAGAACACAAAAGACAAAATTTCTAAAGCCACAGGCTAGAGAGAAGGCAAGATCCCATCTATATTAAAAAAAAAAAAGGCACTCCAAAATTAGAGCTAGGCATTAATCTAAATTAACCTGAACCACTTGTGAAAAAGAAAAAGAAAGTTGYTGAACTCAGAAATTTTTTTCCCATTATTGTAACAGAGAAACAATCCCCAAATTCTATAATCTCATTTCAAAGAGAGAGTTTTTAAAAGCTCTACAAYCACTGAAACAAACCAAACCTTTCATCCTGGCAAAAGCAACACTTTTTCTCCACTGATGCCATCACCAGAACTGTGAGACTGCCTTCATATTGCCTGGCAACAAAAAGCACCTAGCTCTTAATTCTCAGTTGTGATATTCTGATTTTTAACTAATTTCAAACAGCATGAAGAGTGGTACTTGCAGCTTTTTTCCAAATTCAAATRTATTTTTTATTTTGTGGTGACAAACAATTAATCACTATTCCTGCATTAATTAGAAGGAWCACAGAACATGATAGTCAAGCCTGTATCAGACAGAAAATGTTGCCAGAGTAATGGATTTGTAGCATCCCTTCCCTGGAGAACAATTAGATAAAAATCTCTTTAGATGAATAAAAMCAAGAAGGAAACAACAGAATTGCAGCTTGTACAAATGAAATGCTGTTGTAAAATTTGTTTTGCATATTATATTCAAATTAGTTGTGACTGTTTCAAATCACAAAAGTGTTGACACGCTCTRACAATGTTAAAAATCACTTTTTAGGTATTTCAGCAAAAGCCTGGTGGCCACTCCTAGAAATATTCTATTAGCTCTGRATCACACAATCAGGTGCCTTAAACAATAATTACAGCTTGGTGTGCCCTGAATCTTTCAGGGAAGCTGCAGCCACGTTCCCTCTCTTTGATCAGGCAGCTTTCCCTCAATTCAGCTGGCTTTAATTAATGGCTGAGCTGTCACTGCAGCTGCTTTTCACAGGCTTCAATCAGATCTGATGATTATTTCAGTGAGAGAAAGTTTTTGGTAAAGGTTGGGGAAGGAAGAGAGAAATTCCCCCCTGTATTTTTTAGGTTTCCTTTGAGACTGCCATGGCAAGAGATCCTCAATTTCTTGTTTCAAGAAATCTGAAAAACTGCTGATTGTATAATGTTTCAAGAGCCCAGATGTTCCAAATCAAGGAGGAAAAGGAATTTTATGTCACCTGAGGGGAAAAAAAAGCAAACTGGGAATAGTTTAGCACAAACAACTGTTGCAATGAAATGCTCACAAAACTCAAGCACAGGAGAAAATGAAAGCGAAAGACTACACGAAAATGAATTTATTTTTCAGGTAAAACCAGATATCAAATATGATTTGAGTAAGATGGTGTATATCCCTTCAATCATCTTTCCTCTCCAGATATGGTCCCACATCTTTGGGCAATTATTAAAAATTACTTACTGGGCAATGATTTGCTCACCACAGCCAGACTTGGCCCCAGTGACTGGGGTTAAACCAAGTAAAGTCAGGAAAGTGAAGGGATCCCCCCAAATTCCCCCTCAGACAAGAGGCACTTGAAACATCCCTTAAAGAACTCTTCTGGCCAGAGGGAAACCCAGAGCAGACTCACAGGCAATGAGCACCTGAAATCCACATTTCCTTTACTCACAGGCAGCTCTGCTTGCTCCGTGACATCCTTCCCCTCCAGAACACTTCAGCTTTTAAAAGAAAATGTTTCTGTTTAGAAAACAGAACTGTAGAGGGCAAAAAGCAGCTCCATCAACACCAAGAGTTTTGCCAAAGCAGAATCTCAGGACACTTTGATTTTGGTATCTGAAAGCTGCAGCTCCAGGCATTTATAGAGTGCACTTCCCTTTCAATTTCTGATTTTAAAATAAGCATACAATAATTAGAGAATGGATTTCTAATGGATTATCACTCTAATAAAGCACAATCCTTTACAAAAATATCTTTCAGTGATCTGGACAACTTGGTTTAATATAAATTTAAGGATGAAAGCCCAGTTTCCCCCAGGCAATGATTCAGAGTGGAGGAGCCGTTAAATCTCTGRTACATGGACACAAGTGGAGGTCTGCTCATGGAATTTTATCCTATGGAATCTTTACAGGATTTTTTCCCCTGTACAATTTTCCCCTGTCAAAGCTCTCTGTCCCCAGCCAGCCCACACAGGCTCTTTTTATCCTCCCCTGTCCCCAGTGCTCTCTGGATCCTCCTCAGCTCTGCAGCACAATTTAGGGGATGTCTCAGGGTGCAGAACAGAACAGAGCTCCCTCCTGGGGCACAGCTCCATTATATTGAGGATTCAGCCAAAAACCCAACAGAGATCTCTGATCTGCAGTCAGCAATTAAATGTACACAAGTCCATTCCATACAATTCACAGAATAGATGTTTTYCAGGAAATAAAAATTAGAAAAATAAGCGACTGGAAGTTCTTGACTGTCCCACAGCTCCACCTCTTGCACATCATTCTGCCTCCCCTTTGTGACATTTATCAATTTCCTCATTTCCACTGCCATGCAATGCACAGACATCTGTGCACTTCAGTTCAGAGAATTCTTACTGCACCCAATATGAAAGAGTCAATATAATCCTGTGTCTGCTCATATTAGGGCTTTCCTTTGTAAAAAGGAATGAAAACCCGAAGGTAGAAATAAACTGTCAAAGAAAATTGATATCGTGCTTTGCATAACACAATTTTCATTTATAATGCTCCAAAGTTCTTGTATTTTAAACTATTAACTTTATGAAAACTCTGCCTTAGCCCAGACCAGTAAAAATAGAAAGGATCATTTCCAAAGGGATTTGTCTTTTTTTTTTTTTTACTGACATCAAATAGTTTTAAGAGAAATGAACATTGTGCAGTAAAACATGACACATTATTAGGTGCTTTTCAAATTCAATCCAAGCAAAGATTATACCTAAATAATCCTATAGTTATCACCTGGAACACGGTGAGCATTTTCACTTTGCTTTAAGATGGATCAAAGAGGAAAAAAAATAAAGAAAAGAAATATTGTGTGATAGGAAAGGGAGTGGAAAGCTCTTTTAAAAGCTCTGTTGAGTCTGGCAAGACAAGAGATTTAATTCTTTCTGTACAAGGGGGAAACAAGGAGAGAAAACCCCTTTAAAGAGCAACAGTAAGGTAACAAAAAATGAGTCCCCACAGACTCTGAAATGCAGCTGAACTGGGTAAATTCACCATCTGGGGAAGTTTACAAAGGCTGTTATCAGACATGACTGAGGGCATACAAACACAGGGTTTCAGGTTAGCTCCCASATTCAATACTCCCATAAAAACCATAGGATTTTTCATGGAGATGAATTACCAACACTTTGCCATATTTTTTGTCTCTGGGTACTGCTCTTACCTCCCTGCCCCAGGCCTGCCCACAGCTGTTTCTGTGAGGTTCCATCACCCTCCCAGCCAACAATGTCCAGAGTGCCCCGGGCTCCTCGGCGTCTGCGCCCACCCCAACATCAAACCAGGGAATCAACGCTCTCAAACACTGCCATCCTGSGCCACAAAACAAAAAACACTTCCCTTAGAAAGTATTCAAATTAATTAATTTTGCCTTATGATGAATACATTGTTAATACTGCAATTCCTGCTGTGTTGACTTTCTGGATTTTTACCTCATAAAACAGAGCAGGCAGTGCACAATTTATCCTGCCATAAACCACATCCTCCTAGATGCACAAGCCCATTACTGTTTTTCTCCATTACAGTGGAGAAAAACATCTCCAACACTTTTCCTCACTATTAGGTCAYGATTTCTGATCCACAACCCTTCCATATTTTGCTTTTTGCATGGGAATTATTTACTGATTTTTTTTAATCTGGTAATTTAGCAGATACACTAAGTTTTGTTACAGCCTCTCTCYGAAGCAGGCAGATAAAAATGGATTTCCCACCAGCCCCTGAAGACCCTGAATGCTCCCTTATCGTGCTGAACATTTTGTTACCTCTCCTCTTGCTGTGCTCACACCCTTAAGGCAGCCTGGAGTCTGAGGCTGAGCTTGTCTCAAAGCAAATCAACAATTTTCACATTAYTGGTCAAGCACTGAAACACTGACTTGCTAATAGCTCCCTCCTGGCTTACACCATGTTTTGCTCATAAAAGAATGAAATATCTCATGATCAATTATGCAGGCCTGGGAAGAATTCTTTTCCCAACAATGAACATAAAGATATTAAAATACATAGATACAATAAAGGGAACAAAGCCAGGTACCAGGCAGAGTACTGTAAAAAACCCTCATACTATGATAAAAATAAACATCTGGAATCTTGCCAGATGAGACCTGACCAATTTAAAATTTTTCTAATTCCATTTTACTGAGCAACATGCAGACTACATCAAATTAAACAATTCACGTGAAATACCTCAACAGCACGTCTGCTACTTGATGGTTTGCAATAAAAACAGACTAACAATTCTTTGGATGCTYAGTGCACCACAGAGGCAAATACAGAATTTCAGTACACCTGATGGAAAATTTCATATTTGGAGTGGTTAAACCCTCACACACACTCAGAATCACCACATCCATCCCAGAACCCTCACCGTGGCTCGTTAAAGCTGAGAAAAAGAGGCTGTAAAACAAAGCTTGGAGATGATGCTGTGCTGCTCTGCTTCAAGACAAACCTGCTGCTCCTCACACCCCACAAGGAGCCCCTCTGATTCCAGCCTGACTTTTARAAGTTCCAGATGGAACAGGAGACAGGCTGCCAGTGCTTTCCACCAGGATTTCCCACAKCCCTCTTAGAATTTACTCAGGATAAACAAAGCAGAGGGCAGAAAAACTCTGGAAAACCTGAATTCCTCAGCCACCTCCCAGCACAGAAATGCTCACGCTCTCCTGCCTCTCAGCAGGGAAACTGGGCTTGACCAAGCAGAAGGAGATTAAAGTTGTTTTTCCACAAGGTTAAACTCATCTTTAATTGGGAAATATCTAATTCTACCAGGGTTACAGCTTAGTAACCATGCATGCTCAAAGCACAAGAGGGAATGAAGGAAAAGCATTTCCCTTTAAATGGCCAGTGTAAAAACCTGCACAGCAATTCTGAAATTAGGTTTGTAATGGGATCATGACAAACTGATTGATTTTTTTCCCCCACTAATCTAGAAAGATGATTATTTGGGACAATAATTAGCAACAYTGGCATTTAGTGTATTAAATAACAAACCAAACAACTGTTTTCATCCATGACCAGAAAAGGAGAGCCATTCTATTAGAACAGCAAAATAATTTTCCTTTTTTCAGCACTATATTTTTATAAGTTAACTTTGACCAAAGACTCACAGCATTCACCTGCTGCACATCCCAGCAAACACAAGGGGCAATGAGCTGCAGGTCTGGAATATTTATCTGCAGCAGAATCAGAACATTTAACCTCCCCTTAACTCAATTATATCCATTGATTTTCATGACAAACATCCAGTCACACCAAATGTGACACCAGACATGCAAATATTTCAAAGCTCTTTTAGTGGGGGCATTATTTTTTTTTTTTATTCCAGGGTGAAAAATCAGGTAAACGAAAGGATTAATAAATGCCACAGAGGACATTTCTCAGTGGAAATCAAATTGAAAGACAACAGTTCTATCAGAACTGTCAGTGAACAACAGCCTCTCCAAATAAATAAACCAATAAACAAATTKCAGCTTCTGGGATTGTTTGTGTGAGCGTTGCTGGGCAGCTCAGGGCTGACATTTCAGAATGTGTTGCTGATGTTGCTCCCTCTAACTGCCAGMGGTCCTGGCCATATTTCTGGCACACTAATTATCTTATTTTTAAACTTTTACCTATAAAAAGGCAGCTCTGCACACACAGATCATTTTATGTGCTGGGGAGACACACTCCCCAAAGACTGAGTAAACAACTAAAGTACATTTGAGCTCAACAACATCAAATATTGGTGGTTTTTTTCCCCTAAAGCTTAATAATGTCAATTGAATATAAGTAACTAAATATAGCCCAAATTGCTTGTAATCTGATTTTTAACTTGGCTGGGTCAGTTCTCCAACAGGATTCAAACTGCTGAGATGCCACGAGCTTAAACAATTAGCAATGCAAAAAACACAGAGGAGGAAAACTCTGCTTATTCACCAAYGCCCTGAATTTCCCAAAAAAGCCTCTAGTTTGGGAAAGAAAAGCAGATTATTTGTACAAACTAATTCTTCCTATCTGCTATCAGCGTGCCTTCAGCAGGGGGATTTTCTGGCGGGGCTGATGGAGCCCCTGGATCATTTCTCAGCATCACAACCAGCAGCTCCATCAGGGGCAGCCCCATTTAAATACCAGGCGAGAGCTCAGAGATAAAAGGTTTTTAAACGTAACCTCTCAGAAGATGAGCCACCGGCAATTTCCTTCTCCAAAATGCATTTTAGGGATGCTTTACTTGCATTTGGGGCAATACAAAATAATGCAAATCTGGGCCACGCAGGCTGGGGCTGTCAAACAGCCAAGCAAATCACTGGGATCTCAAATCTAATACTCAAATCACACGTTTTGCTGTCTTAAGAGCTACAAAAACTTAGAAAAGAGCATCCTAGATGCAAAATTTAACATACACCACCAGTGTGATACTTTCTACCTTGCTCATATTAACCAATTTGCATAAAACCATACGGAATAGGTGGTACAAGAAGAACATTTGAATAACTTATTACCAATATATTCAAATTGACACAGGTCTGTAGCAGGGAAAAAAAAAAGGCGTTTCTGGCACTTAAATAAATTCAGGCTCTGCTTCAAAAACTTCCTTGAAACTTGAACAATTTATGTACTGAAATTAATTGCAAAGCAGATGTACACCATTATAAGGCTTGCAATTATTGCTTAAAACGTTTTCCATTTAAACATAAAACTCATAAAACTGAAAATTTAACAGTAAATAAATCATTACTTTGTGTGCTRTGCCTTCAACAGACACTGCAAAGTCTTTTTCTTCCACTTAGTATTGTAATTTAAAAGAAAATAGTTGTTTTCTGTATGAAGCTAATAGAAAGTTAAATTAATCCCAAGTTCATTTTTGAAGAAATAATTTCTCACACTTAAATGCAAACAACAACAGCTCCCACAAGAGAATTATCAGCTGATTTTAACCTGAACATTCCCACTGCATCAAAGCCCCCAGACTTGTCYCCAGACCATTTCTGTAGAACTGAAGAGCATCCAGAGAGGAAATGAACCCTCCTGTTTCGKTGTGAGGCTGTTAGACAGCACAAATGCACACCAGGAGAGGATCCAGGCCTGTCAGGAAGGCAGCTCTTTCATTCCATAAAAAGGATTCTCTTCTAATGAATGGTGTTCCTTACTGGAAATTAAAATTAGTTCACAAATTGCTGCTGTTCCATTTAATGATAAGATGAATGCACAGTGCTTTGAATTTTTTTTATCTGCAGTAATTTTTGCTCTTTCATTCATCATTCCCTTAATTTCGCAACTCTTTAAAAAAAAGCTTTGAATTCCTCACATGTATGCAATCAGTCAGAAAAGCCACGTGGCAGCACTGATTGCTCTGGGAGGCAAAAGATTTCAATAACTTKAAGCACATTAATGTCTCTGATTAGGGTAAATGATCAGCTGAAAAGCAGAAAAGCCACACAAGGTCTCCATTTAAGGCTCATGCAGGACACATTGGAGAAATAAAAGAAATAAATTCATGCCAGGTATTTTATAAAACACACACAGCCAAAGTTRTTCCTGTGCAGGGAGCAGGATAACAAAATGCATGAACCCAGGGACCAAATATGTGCCCTTGGAACAACATCCAAAGCTCCTGTCTACAGCAGGAGCTATAGATATTATAAATATTTCTAGAGGAATTAATTATTTTCTAGAGGAACAAACTTTAGTTTGTGTGTATGTTGGAAGGGAGAAAGAAATGATATTTACTATTCATGTATTTATAGTTCTAAATCAATATTAATGTTAACTCAGTACAACTTTCCGTTTGTTCCCTCTGAAATTGCTTTTCAATTCAGTTGTTTTTAATCTTTGTTAATAACATTTCCATTTGAACTCCATGAATGTGAATACTTTTCTCAATCCCCAACCAGACACCCATGTTTCAATATCACTGAAATCTCTGTACACACTTACAGCACACAAATATAAAATTCAGAGTTCTGCACTTTGGTAAAATCTTCAATTAGAGGCACAAACACTGAAATAAAACCAGGAGTGAAAGGCAGGCTTGGCATAGTCTGTAATTACTTTTCTAAACTGTTGAATCAGACTCCCCAGTGCTGCATGCAGCAGGGCTAATCATAAAAGGAACCTCTCCCATTTAAAGCTGAATTATTTACAAATTGATCTTCAGGTAAATACAATTCCAGTCACGGACCAGATCATGGAAAAGTTGTTTCAGGAATCACACCTAAGTTATTTAATACAGCAAGAAATTCACAGAAGGACTATTTTAATCCCTTTATTTTCTTCAGCCACACTGCACTGAGATGAATAACTGTATGTGCTAAATCAAAAACTGATTAGGCAAAGAGAAAAATTATCTTGCTTAGAAACTGAGCAAGAAAAAAATGCAAAATGAAAATGCAGGTAGAATTTCTGTTCATCTCCTTGTCACTCACAGCACCAAAAGCTTATTTGTTAAAAAAAGWTAGAAAAACTAAAATGACTTAAATTGTTTGACAGAATTAGCTTCTGTATTTTGACTATTAATTTAATTATTACAAATTCATGTTATGAATGATATTTTTCTTGTCACTGGCCTCCTACATGAATCTGATACTCCAAGCAGTATCTATCACTCTCACATCCTCTGAAGAAAGTCTCATCCACAACTCCTGGTAAATAGCTTTGTTTATGACAGGAATGAGAAACTGTGCCTTGAATATTATAACTGCTGCATCCCAAAACTCTACTGAGACATCTCAGATTTCCTCAAACATCCAGAGAAACATTCAGCCTGAAATTCTGTAACTTTCCAATCTCAGGATGTGCCATCACCAAGAAATCTCCAGGCAGCTGAGGAAATCAAAGAAATACACGCTGCAGACTAGGGTGTCACTTTTACACCCTCCAAAATGATTCTCCAAGCTAATAAAAAAGATGGGAGTGTAGAAGCCTTAACATATTCAGCGATAAGCAGCAACAAAGCGGATGCCTTGATCCGAGGGGAGATGACTTTTGAAATAAAAGCTGAGCCCSTATCAGGTCATCTGCTCATTATGCAAACACAAATGCCCAGGGGGAGGCAGCCCCCGGCTCCAGCCTTATCTCTGCTGCCAAGCCCCCAGTGCTGATAAGAGCAGGGAGGAATCAGCCTGGAGGAATCTACCTGCAGCCAACAAGCCAGGCTGCCCAGGACCCCGGAATAACTCACTTCCAAACATTCCAGAGGCTCCTCCTATTTCTGCCAACACAAAGCAGCATTAGTACTTTTCTTTTTACATTTTTACATTGTCAGACAATGCAAAAATGTCAAGACAAGACAGACKTTTTCTTCTCTAAGAAACTCAGGTGATAAGCTGCAGAGAGAACTATGTTAAATATTATCTGCTTGGCTCTTTTKCCTCACCAAACCATCTGAGTGATGCTAATCATGGCTATAAGTAAACACACAGGCAGCAAAACAGAAATACAACTGAACAATCATTTCTGGAACCTGGAAAGCAGAGCTGTCAAACYTAACAGGAAAAAAACAGTGGTAAAGGTGCATTTCATAAATTGGTTTAATTTATGAACCAAAGTGGGGCCAATGTGACAGAATTCAGCCTCTGATGGGGCGACAAGGCACAGAACGATTAAAGGGCAATATTGAAAGATTTTCTGATGTGAATGAAGCTCAGGAAATAATAATGAGCTTTGTTTAAAAGCAGAACTGATAAAAGACTAACAGCAAGTCTCTGAACCTGGCACACAAGACAAGGTACAAGGGAAGATGGAAGGAATCAGAAACAATTTTCCACTTAGTCAGGAGTTGTCTCCCTTAAGCTACTTTCCAGCAGCCTTGTCAGAAACTTAAAATAAATCCATCCAGAGGAGATGTTAAATACCTGCTTGTGAAATTCTGTCACTGACTCCATTCAGATRGTAAATCCTGCAAAAAACTGACTTTGCACAGACACAGCAGAGAGGAGAAATCTTCATTGCAGCCACCTACCAAACGTGCTGAGCAGCTGTGAATGGATCTAAGCATCAAACCCCTCCTTTTTCTCTCCTCTGAAAACCCCAAACCCACCAGTTCTGCTGCAGCACCAAAGGAGAGACCTCTCAGGAATAGCTGAGCTTCTGGAAATGCACAAAATGCCCTGGACTTGGCACCACRCTCCAAACGCTCCCAATATTTCCACACAGAGATGGGATTTGAGTACAATAAAAACCTGGATTTTTTTTTTTTTAAAGGGCTTTTTCTCAGTCTTTGCTGCATCTTTGTGAGCTTSTTGTGTCTTCAGCAGACCTGTTACTTTAAAGTTTTGAACAAACTGAAAGCYGGATATACAAAAACAAGCTAGACAGACATCATATTAGAGTCCCCCCAGATTTAACTTAAAGAATCCATAGGCTCTATTCTCTACAGAAATTAAAGGAGACTTCAAAGTGAAAACAAATGCAAATATTCCTCTAAAAAGTTGAAAATKTAACTTAAAACCATTGGCAAAATTAATACTCTGCCCTTCAAAAAACACCACATCTGGAGCTAAAATAATAAATACATCAACTTTACTGTTGGTGTTTTTCTAAAATTGAATAAATAATTTTTTCTCAGACAGAAAAACAATCCCCATACTGAGTTTATGGCTGCTCAGTGTAACTACTTCCTTCAGGAAAGCTGTCTGGGTACCCCTGGAAAATCTGATTATTGATGCTTTCAGCTCTCCTCAGTTCTCTGCTTGCTTACATTCACCACACCCACTGAYGCTTTTTCTCTGCTCCAGAAGAAGAAATGCATGAAAAGAGACTTTAAACCTATTTTGGAGTGCTGCAAAKCCCCAAGCAGGGGATCAGAAGGCTCAGAGCACCAGTGGGGACGTGCCAAAGGATATGCTCATCTTCTCCACAAACTTGTCGTGCTCGTCCTGGCTTTTGGGGAAGTTCTCAATGTCCTTCTCCAGGCGCTGGATCTGCTGGTTCATGGAATCCAGGTTGCTCTTCAGAGTCTGGGCTGAAACTAAGGGCAAAGAAAGAGTTTGTAAAGTGATTCCAGAAAGGGTATCAGAAGAGGAAAAAAACAATGGCRGTATAAATAATCTGAAAGAGAACGGTTCCATTAAGTAGATTCATATTTTTCTGAATTACAGCTAGTAAAAAAATCCTTCCCTTCATAAAAATAAATTGAAAATATCTACTGTAATATACCAGATCATCATATTTAACATTGAAATGTCACCACTTAATTCTACCATTAGTTCAAATTATTCCATTTCTATTTAAATTTATGGTAAAATTTCCAATATTTCTAATATTATTATTTCTAATATTCTTTTAAATCTAATTCAAAGATTAAAAACTAACTAGAGTTCAAAGAGATTTCATCTTCTTAATGCATGTACTTGGTTAAATGAATGATCTTATTAAGGCACATTTCTGTTACAGGAATGATTTAAAGAATAGACATGGGGGAAAAAAAATATTTTTTCTTATGTTGAAGTCACTCTGATTTCTGGAGCCCAGAGCTGTGTTAATAGCAAAGGTAGGTCTGAATAATAAAAGCTGCTGATAATCAAAAGGAAGTAAAGGACTCAGAGTACAGCACACTAATTAAAAAAAAAAGAGGGGACTGTAAAGAACTCCTGCTTGCTGTGTGAGAAGCCATTCTAATGAAAAGCACTGCGCTGCCAGTTTGGATTAAACAGCCCCTAATTGATGCATCCTGTGAGCAAAAAATGACAGCAGCATCGCGGAGGCGAAGGAACCGCACCTCACAGGGAAACGCCAGAGCCGGGTGAAAAGGGACAGAGGAGCAGAGGAACCCCTGCTCCAGCCGGGGCATTGGAACAACCTGAACTGGAAATACTGACTCTGTGGCATAAGCCATGGGGCCCATTTGTCAGGCTGGTTTTTATGCCAAAGAACAACTCTTGCTCTCCAGYCTAAGCTGCCTTTTGCAACCCAAAACTCCCTCGCATTCTTTGGCTCCTCTTGCACAGCTCAAAACTCAGTGACATTAGGAAAAAGCAGAGAATCCCCTTTGCCCCAGTGCAGCCAAGAAAATCAAATTACTCCTTTTTTTTAGGAATTTTTATTATCTTTTGCTGGAAAGCAGTTTGTCCAAAAGTTCCACTAAGTACTTTCTAAAGAACCGTTTATTTTTCGATTTTCTTACTAACTAAAAAAAAAAAAAAAAAAGATTCTGTGGATACATGAGATTAAAGAGCAGAAGGAAATTGAGTCACGATGGCCTGAAAAACAGCACATAGGAAATAAAAATCTGGTAAATAAGGGAGCTGTTCCCAGAGGAAAATCAATTTTCTATTCTTTCCAAGTGAGGACTCCCATCAGCTGTAACACTGATTTCACCAGCGTGTTCAAATRCATATGGCACCAATAGAGCTGTCTTTATAGCAGCCATTACCTTGATTTTATTTTCAATTTTATCCATTTTATACGGGGTACCAAAGGAACTACTAATCATGTAATCCTAGAATTATAGTGCAAGTTTTTTAAGCTTAATTCAACTGGGGTGGGAATCTATATTGACCACAGGATCCTTGTAGCTTTTAAATTCACATTTGAGAGTTAACCTTGAAATCAACCACTAAAACACTCTGAATAAYACAAATTATCAAAGCTTTTAGGTTCTGCTTGCATTAGTTTAATCGTTTGATATTATGATCAAAGCACCCATTTTTGCTTGAACTGAAGAACTTGAATTACTGTAATATTTTTATGGGCTGTTGTGGAGTTGCAGAGGGGGACAAACAGCACTGGAGGAAAATGCTGGAAGTGAAAAATAAATGAGGAGGATGCAAATGGTCATTGTGTTAATAGAATGGCAGCTGGTAAGGAAATAGGCAACATAACACAGAGTTTAACTGCTAGCAGCAATTTGAAAATATTTAAATGCATGACCACGTAGCAAGAGTAACAGTTTATTTTTGTCTGGAATTCAAAAGTACCAAGAAATTCAGCAAGCAATGACAAATAACTGYTGAACTTTGTGATTAAGATGGATGGAAAATGTTTTCACTTCTATAAAATGAAGTTCAGAAAGGCCCAGATCAGGAACATACTGGCTTTGGAAGCAGGGAGGAACTCCATCCAAGGAAGGAGGCTGCATCCTAAAACTGTGCTTCCCATAATTAACTTCTATACTCACACTGAATTAACAAAAAAATGTTGTAGAATATGCAATTCTGTTCATTTCCCCCCACCCCCCACGCCCAGGCAAATGTAAAAGTTCCTGTTCAAATAATTTATGGAGGTGTTGTTCTGCAAGACAAATTTCAAAAGATGACAGAAAAGGGAACATACATATATATAGACTATAATAAAATATCTGCATTTCCTCTCATAAACCCTTTTATTAGAGATTTACTACTTCAGTAATGTGCAAAGGAATCAACATGAATACCTTCTACTTTCAGGGAAATTCATGTAAATTTCTTCAAACTCTTGCAAGGTTTTAATTTATGAATGCATAAATTCTACTTGCAGCACAAAGCCATTTCCTTGAAACCATTTCAAAAGGCACACCCTGAACAGCCTGTCCCCTGCTCTCCTCAAAGACAGAGGCTTGTTCACCCTCCATGTGCCCATCACCCCGCAGGAAAACCAGGCATTTCATAGAACTGGTCTCAAAAATGGACATGAAAGGCAGCATTTGGCCTTCAGCAGCAAGGGCTCTCACTGACAAAGCCTCTCTGGAGCAGCCATTCCAACATTATCCCACTAATGTTGCAACAAGAGAGAACAACCAACTAAATCCAACACATAAATAACKGATGTCAAGGTAGGAACATGAGGCAAGTACAGAAAACGAGGGAAACATGAAGAAAAAAACAAACCCAGAAGCAAAACCCACCAGAAAAAAAATGCCCAAGCATGAGCAGACTCYCCCCCCAAAAAATGGAAGCAACCTAAAGGATGCCTGGCCATTTATCTCCTTGTATTAGCAAGGATAAAAGGTTGGTTGTTTTAATTTCCAAACGAAAAGAAATCAGCAGCAGTAAAAACCACCTCACCCACCCTCACAGGACAGTGAAGATGCCCACCCATGGAAAGGCAGCATCCAAGAATGGGAAAGTGGGAGAATTCCAGGGTCAGACTAATTTGCTCACACAGGGAACAGYGGAGACAGAAGAGAAATGAGTTCAGGAAGGAATGATGTGGATTCTTGGACAACAGGTTCAGGAAGAAGTCAAAAGGAAGAGGCAGGGATGGAATTTTTAAAGTCTCTGAACAGGTGCAGATGGGGGGAAACAGCCTGGAGGAACTGCAGGGTCCTCCCCACACAGCCTGTCTAAAAACCCACATAAACCCCAAAACCTAAATATGGATCAATCCTCAAGGCCAAAGAGAGGAAAAAAGCAGAAAAATTTCMCAGTTTGTGCCAAATTGTGTCAGTCTGGCTCTGGTTTAGCCCTAAGGAAAGGTTGGCTTGCAGACAGCACCTGCAGCTCAAAGGTGGAAAGAAATGCAGGACTTTGAATGTGTGGACCTCAAACCCTGGAGATAAAAGGATTTATGAAACAAAGAAAAAAGCCAATAGAGAAGTTAAACTTGTTTCAACTCCCTGCAGAGTCACTGTAAGATACAGAGCTAACAGGAGCAAAGGGATGTGTGATAATGCATTGTCCAGATGATTCTTGTYGGGGCAGAGCAACACAAGCACTTAGATCCATCAATATTGTCTCTGCACAAATACTGAATGCAACTCACTTAATCATGCATCATTAAATCTTGGACTGATTAAGAGATTATTTTGTATATTATTATTTAATTATAGTAGAAAATCACAGCCACTGCAGAGATGGCACAATATTATTCTGACAYGGAAGGCAGTAACTTCCTTCACCTTATTATTTTCCTTATATTAATTGCTCCTCTGAAAAAAAAAACCCAAACCAATCCTATCCACTTATTTTGGAGAAAGCATTGCACAGTCTGCACGCTAAGGAAGGCTTAGTGAGTGTCTGCTGGAGCAGTTTAGTCCCAGAAAAATGCTCCCAGCAGTTAATCTCATGTTGATGGCGAGCACTAGCCGGTCCCTGTAGCCAAGCTAAGCATTTTGTATTTACATTAACACAGCAACAGGAGCAAAGGTCAGACTAATCCCTTCTAAAATAAGATTGCATCAGACTGAGAGTCCTCCCCACAACAAGAGGTGAAATGATACATTTTGATTAGGTGCACTGCCTCTTGCATGAGAAATTTAAATGGTCTCTGATCGTGATGCAGAACTGGGATGGCCATGTCCACAGCTGGAAAACACTCTGAAGGGAAAGCCAACATCAATTATTTCAGTAAGCAAAAGCAGGTCTGTACCAAGCAAATTAACTGGTGGATTTTTAAGTCTAGACAGTATTTGCACCATAACTACATTGTAAGCATACTAATGACTATTTATTTCTTAYTGCCCGAGGGCAGATGGAAAGAGCCTTTCACAAAGGAATGAGAGGCAGTTTGGAGGGAAATGGGTGAGCAAGTTCATAATCTGCAGGAATTACAAGCATTGACTACCCAGTTCATAGCAAGCAAGTTTCTGTTTGTTAGGACAATAAATGTTTAAACACCTCAGGCTCAAAGGGGAAGAACAGCTCCCACCTYACCCAGCTGGAGGAGCTGCCATCCTCCTCTTGCAAAAACTGGCAAAGCTTTCTGACACCAAGTCCGGGTGCTAAACAACCAACCCACCATGCAGAACAGACTTGCTCCCTGACAGAATCCTCCCTGCACTTTTACAGCTTCAGGAGTAGGAGCAGGCCTGCCCAAATGGCAATGTTTTGTTCGTATCYTATTACTGGGATTTGATCTGAAGAAGCTTCAAAGCAGAATTTTTAACAGACAGATTTCACTCATGGATGAGCACTGGCACTTTTGATTTGCATGCTGAGGTTTCCCTGCCCAGCAGAGGCTCTGCCTGCTCCCAGCCCTGCAGGGGAAGGGGCAGAAGGCAGAGACACAGCACTGCTCCACCTTTCCAGGCTGTGCTCCATCTTTCCACCTTTCCAGCCCCTGTTCCACCTTTCCAGGCTGTGCTCCACCTTTCCACCTATCCAGGCTGCTACAGGAGCTTCTTTGCCCTGGCCAAGCAGACCCAGCAGCTGTGCACTGCTGTCCCTGTCCTGCAGGAGAGCTGAACACAATTTCCAGGTAAAAGCCCTTTGTACCAAGCCCAATAACTCCTGGTTTGTTTAATGAGAGATTCAGACTCAGGCACTCTGTGTCTGCCACCCTCCYGCTCTCCCTTGTCAGGAGCAGCTTTTCCCCCAACCTTCCACATTTACCTCACTAACCAATGTTGTAGAATTTAAGTTCTTTAGTTGAACTGCCTTTTCATATTACAACTACAAATCATTTAGAAATTGGATGTCCCAGTTTTAGAAGAACAGCCAGGAGCACTGGAGCTGCMGGGTGAGAAGAGCTCTGCAAGGAGCAGTGTGGATGTCACCTCCAGAGCACTCCAGAAACAAACCCCACTTTGATGGCTCACTTAATTACAGATGTCTTTCAAGATCTCAGAAGTTGAGTTTATTTTTAAAGGAGAGCTTATAATTACAAAATCAGTATGTATTAAATGAGCACGCTGAAGCAGAGCTGCTGGCAGGGGTGTAAGACAAACTGCAAATGAAGCAGAGGAGACGAGGAAACACAAAGTGAGGCAGGCACAGAGAAGGAGCAGAGCTGCTGTCACACAACCTGCAGCTGACAGGAAAACTCACAGAGATGTTGGGAAATTCATCCTGGCCTTCCTGACTGCCTGAGCCACTTCCAGAGGGGCCAGAACCTTCCTCAATGCCACCAGAGTGCAAATTCCAGCACTGATAAGCAGGAGAGGAAAGAACAAAGCCATTTGGTAGCTTCTGCCTCTCTCTGGAGGCTTGTATTAAGGAATTCTAAATGGATTACACAACTTAAGACATTTAAAGCAATCTTCACTTCTGAATTGGTTTAACTACAGCCAGAAATTCTTAAATGCTTTAATTTCTTTAATAAGCAACAGCCCATGAGAGTCATTTGGACTGTTCTTTCATTTTGCCCTTGATACTTACACTTGAGGGAGAGGAGCAGAGCCTTAAAATGCAAACCATACAGAAAGCTGCTTAATGGAGATTCCAAATTATAACTTCAAAATGCAGCTCCAGAACAAGCACAGTTCTCTACAGCATTTATTACACACAGACTGCAACTAAAAAAATCCTCGAAGCCTTCCCAGGCTGGGAGAACTCACTGAGCCATTCTGCAGAGTGTGAGGCAGTCCAGAATCTCAGCCAGGCTCCAAAAGGATCCCTTGGAGAAATTCCTGCTCGGAACTACAACGCAAGGAGCACCTGTGAGGTTTCTGCTTTCCACCACTCCTGGGCCAGATTGGGCAAAATCTGCTTCAGCAATTTAAACTGTGCTGTAAAGGTGGAAATGCTGCAATTTAAACTGTGCTTTAAAGGTGGAAATGCTGCAGATTTCTCGGCTAAAACCCAGGTTTTCTTCTGCTGCACCAAACTATAAAACTTTTGTCTGACAGAGAAACGGCTGCTGCTTATGAGCATGTTTTAAATTGCTGTACTTCAAAGTGACAGTGGCMCAGGATGTTTTAAAATATTTCCCTCATTCTAAAATGATGCCATTAAATCACAGCGAAGTACCTGTATAAAATCTCAAAATTAATACTTTATTACAGTATTTGTAATAAAAAGTACACACACATTTGCATTCCCCAGTGTTTCAATTGCTAATGGCCTTTCCAGAGAGATGCCTGCACCATCAGAACCATATGCTTGCAAATTAATGAAATAAATTCCAATGTCCAAGTGAGTGACAAATCAGTGCTGTGATATTGGCATTTTTCAGTCCACTGCACAGACCTAATTCACCCCACAAGGCACCTTTCACTTCATTTTACTTTCAACTCCACTTTCAAAGAACTATCAAGTGGCACACCTTGATGTCAGGCAAAGAACTCAGTGTGTTAAGTGCTCAAAAAAACCCTCATTATTACTGAAAGAGACTAAAAAACACAGATATTCATATTATATATACTTTATATATCCCCCTTTCCCAGTTAATCTCAATTTGCTGTGGCTGGCACTGCTGGCAGACCAAGCAGGAACAGCTACATCAGGAATGTGATATCCAACAGATAAAGACAGAGCTATGGCTCATTTTTGTTTTATTATTTACAGGCACAATGGTTAAATTACAAACTGGGATGTAAAACTGCTCSTCTTAGGATCTAAAATTAAGTTGCTGTTATAGAACACATGGCTAACTTATTTTCATCATCTTCATTTTGTGTGTCACCTATTTCACTTTTATGACTTCTGAGAGGCTTGACACTCAGGTGAGSCTTAACTTTAAAAATATATTTATTTTCTGAATTATTAACAGTATACTTTTAACCACATGGCAGTCTAAAAACATCTGACTTGTAAGGTACCTCTTGTTTTTGTTTGGAAACGTGACTGAAGCCCAAAACGGGAAGGGAATTTCTCAGGTGTTTAATAAAAARCTGAGGTTATAAAGTGGTAAGAGCAAATACCCTGAAAGGCAGCGAGAGGGATAACAAGTGAAGTGAAGAAGGCAGAGTGTGCCAACAGGAATGGGCCTGGCTCCAAAGGACAGGGGGAAAAGAAAGAAAAAGGGGGAAAGAAAAAGAGGGGAAGGAAAGAAAGGGGGGAAAAAAGAAATCACTGCCATCAAGCAATGCACTGCATCACAGCCTTGTGAGTTTTGATTGGTTTTCCTTTCACAATCTGCTTCCAGGAAGAAGAAATGYTTTTCCAATGATCTCTTGATAGTTAATCACTTTGACCTTTGCTTGTATTTTCCAGAATAAAACTGTTTCCTAATTTATTTTTACTTTTCATAAATCTGCAGGTTGATCTTCCATCTTTAAAAAGATCAACTACTTTATTATACCTAATATCAGATTATTGAAGATTTTAGTACATGCATGGGGAGTTCATCTAATCCCATTGACCTTTTCATATTAAAAGCCAGTTTTATGCTTTATCTGCTCTTTGTTAAAAAGAAAAAAAATTATTAAAAAATCAGCTGTTGTTCAGATGCTGGTCCTTTATTCTTATATGAAAATTAAGCTGAACAGGATTTTTTCTCCTTGACATGGAACTGAGACTATACAGCCAAGATGGAAAAGAAGTTGCAGATGCCAAGTGCAGCATTTGGAAGGGTCTGCACAGSCCAGGCCACGAGGCTGCCTCCTGACTAAAAAGTACCAGCATCCATCTCAGGCAACAACACTCACCTGCCCAGCTCCTATGTCCTTATTTAAAATTCAGRCAGAGATAATATTTGCTGGTATATTTCTTCGTATTTTATGAATAACTGATGCCAGCATCCTCACATCCAGCCAATTTATTCCAAAAGWGGCTTCCCACAGGAGAAATAAACCCAGCTGTCCATCCCCAAAACCACTGGTGTATAAAACACCAAACAATAAATAGGAAGTGCAAATCTCCTCCATGCAAAGCACTTCAGATTCCTGCACAGGAAAAGCACCAGTGTGGCAGAGCAGATGAACATTACAATTACCCAACCCCCAGCAGGACCATGGGGAGCAGTTGAAGCAACTTGCACAAATCCCATTTATTCTGCCAAAAATCTGCCTTGCTCCAGAAAGCAAAGAAGGGCTGAAAGAGAAGTTTTGGTCATTAAAAATGAACAGCAATTTATGCTCTGCTAGGAGTCAGTGCTGTTTACAGGAAATGCAGCTTTTATCTTACAGAATGAAACAAATTTAACTGCAATAAAATCCTTTTCATATGTATTCTGAGCATCAGAATTATTAGAGGCTTTGCTCCCATTAATATGCTTTYTCTGTTTAGGATGCTACAGCTTAACTAAACTTTCCTGACTCTTCCAGTTTAATTCCTCAAGTCAACTTACAGAACATCAGAGGCTTTGAATCAAACTGTAAAAATCTCAAAGCTGCAAGGTCAAGTGTCACCCACAGAAGAAAATTCATAAAAGATCATCAAAAGTGCCTGGTAAACCAGAAGAYTTTACAAAGAAAGGAAGAAAAAGATGAAAAGTCACCTCGAGAAAAGAACTATCAAGTGGGAGAAAACATTTTTGGAATTTAGATAAGATGCCAAACTGCTACTTGCATAAATAACTTAATTAATATGTTAGTCCACAGAATCACAGAATGTCCTGAGCTGGAAAGGACTCACAAGGATCTCTGAGCCCCACAAAGACACCCCAAAAAACCCAGAGCAGGGACTCAGGCCAATGAGCCATCCTGCAGCAAAGTGAGGCAGGGACACATTTAACCAGCACAAGTAAAACACAGATTGTATGCAGGAAAAACCATGGAAAAGGTGCATGTAAGTTTGAGAAACAGCAAAAAAAAACCAAACAAAAAAGAAAAGAAAAGCATGATGAAGACAGACACAAAATAGCGTGAAGAAGTGTGAAGTGAAAGCATGGCAAAGCTGGGCTGATGGATGAACTGTCCCCAGGTCCTTGGGGACACAGGAGCTCTGCTCTCAGCAGAGAGAAGAGACTGAGAGCAAGGGGTGGCCTAATGAATAAAGCATCCAACAGCTAATCACTGCACTGAGGAGAGGCACTGACTGACAGCACTGCAGGAAAGGAGMCAAAGCTTCCAGGAGAAAACCCGCACAGGGCCGGTGGAAATGTGCATCCAACTCCTTCTCACCTGTTTTCCTTCATTTTCTTGCGCTCGCCCAGATAATTATTTTATATTTATATTTATAATTTATATTATTTATGTTATTTATCTTCTGATGAAATGGACCAATTAAAAGTTTGGGTTATCTTCACCTACTTCTGCCTCAGCAGAAAAGTCAGCACCGAGGGTGCCAAGCAGCACAGGCTGTGCCACCTGAGAACGTGGCCAACGGGTGAACTCAGCTACCACAGCCCAGCCTGCACTGCTGACTGACCAAAACTAATCATGAACTGTGGCCCGTGCAGCACAACTGAACTGGATCTATTCATAGGCAGCCTGGGATTTTTCCAGAGCATGCTATTTATTTGCATAAATAAGCACATTTATTGTATATAATTTATAGTATATATATTTTATATGTCCTATTTTGTATTTATGTATTTCATATATAAATATMTATTTTTATTTGCATAAATAGCATAGTTATTTATTTGTTATTCTCTCTCAGGTGTGGAAATGAGGAACTCTGTGTGAAGGCTCCTTGCACACTCAGAGCTCACTCTTCAGAGGTTTGATGGGGCACACAACACCATCCCTGCACTGCTGGCAACTCCTGAGCTGTGGTTTTTCAAGCACCTCACTACAATTTATTAATACAATTAATAATACATTTAATAAATTTAATAATAAATTTATAATACAATTTATTAATTGTATTATTTTAATACCATTTTAAAATTTTAATACAATTTTTAATACCATTTTAATTTTTTAAATTTTAGTTGTATCATAAATYGTATTATTTCCACAGCCTACTAGAGAAGAAAAGGAGTTGCTCTATTACTGTTTTTCCCTTTTTTTTCCTCAGCTCAAGAAATACCAGAAAAGCACAATCCACGTGGATTATCAATGCTTACAGGTTACATAATCCCACAATCCCAGATGAAATGCTGGAAGTATTTCATGTCAAAGCAAACAACTGCTATCTTTAGGTGCTTTGCCTGCTGCTTACCTTTGCTTGCACTCTCAACGTGCTGCAGCTCATCTGGGAATTTTAGGATGTCCCTGTAATTCTCCTCACAGATTTCTGCCAGGAAATGCAACAGGGTRGTTTTCTGATCTGATGATTTTGTATCTCGAATCTAAAAAGGGAACACAGGAGAAAGCAAAAAGAAAAAATAAATTCTTAAAACATTTCAATAAAGTGAATATTGCAGACTTCAACTCATTAGTAAAAAGTTACCTACATGGGTTGCCTGCAAATAAACAGATTTTAAAAATGAATTCTTGAATTCTTCCTAATTTAGGACTAGAAGGAATCTACCCTGTGGTGTATTTTAAGAAATAATGATTAATTTTGATGAGAAGAAGATCTGAGATGAAGTTTTGGGATTTTAGCATTRCCAGTTCAGAATGCCCCAGATAAAAAAAGTAGCTGTGTACAGAGATTAAACAGAACTGAAATTAGAGCATTCCTTCAATGCCATAAATGCCAAMTCTCTACAGGAATCTCTGAAATGCTGCATACCTGGACACCATGCTAACAGTCAGAATTTGCATTCTGACCAGCCAAACTAAAGTAACTCCTTGTTGGAAATCCACAATTTTTTCTTGGAGCAAAATCTAAACCATGCTGGGTTAGGCTAAAGATTTGGAGACCAATTCTATAGAGAAACACAAAATAAATGCACCCTGCCTTACCAGAACACAGAATAACCAAACAACAAAGGCAATCCTGACTGCAGCTGAAGGAAATGTAATGCATCCCCTGTATTTATGAAAAGCTGCAGGAAAACTCTGCACAATGGGAAGTAACAGGTAAATGCATATTTTTGCTGTTTTTTYAACTGCAGGGGCATTTTTAGTGGCCTGAAACAAATCAGTATTCTTGGAAGTGATAAAACTCTGTTCTCCATTAGCCTGAGTGCATGAACTGCTGAAATKAGGTTTTTTAGATAACAAAATAAAAATAAATCCTAAACTAATTGTTAGAATATAGGACCAGTGGCACATTCCAAATAACCTCATGGCTCAATCCCATGGCACAGTGCACGTGTCTACACAAAGAACATCATGAACTTTAGAGAATGAGAGAACAAATTGAAGACCAAATTCCTGAGTTTGCCCATTTTTTGCAGATGTSAAGGAGGAATGTGTGAGTTGATGGAAGATCCAGCAGGAGCAGAGATTTATCCACAAAGGCAAGACAGAGTAGGTGCATGGAAGAGTTTGAGAGGAGCACGCTTCACTTGACAGAGAATTAGTAATACATCTGGGAAGAATTGTTTTAACAGCATTTTACTCATCTAGTACAGTTCTTACACAGAAGTAAGATACAACATACACAACAAATGAAATAAAGGATTTATTTAAGAAGAATACATAAATGCTTGTGTAAAATCTCCTATTTGTTTTCTCATTCTCTAAATCACTTGAAGTTCTAATTCTATAATCCTCATGACAGGCTTGCCATCGATGTTCAATTTAATAGAGGCCTTTCAGCTTTAAGGATTACCCTGTTAGGAATAAATGAGTGCAGYGGAAAAACAGGCTTTTAAAAATATAAGGTATTTAGGCAATTAAGAAAGCAATTTAATTCATACCAATTCGGCGATTAAAGACTAAACAATGCTCAGTAATGGTATGCAGTTAAAGGGCTTTCATGTGTTACACACACAGAAGTTCTCCTGACTTGAAAAAAATAGTAGATTTACTGGCTAAACATCTGCATGGCAAAAAGAAAYTGCATTTCAATTTGTCTGTGAACAACAGTAGTGGGATTTGCAGTCGTTGATCTCTCTGACATCATCAAGTGGATAAAGCACTTTTTTTCTAAATGGACAAAATTATTTTGCTTTCAAATTACAACAGGAACATGTTTTGCCACCAAGAGCAACATCACAATAAGAGTCAGCATTAGCACCTTGTAGTAAAGGTAAACATCTAAATAAATATCTAAATAAACATTTATTTAGAACTTGAACAARTGTATCAAATTAATTTCTTTGGCCCAATCATAAACAAGTCTCTGCTATCTYCACTTTTAACACAATGGATGCAGATAGGTCTGCCTGATATTTAGAATCAATATCTGTACTTTAAAAATCAAGTCCTAAGCCCACTGATATAATGAAACATAAGATAGGTGCTGTTTGAGTGTCGTTTAGTACATAATATTTAAATATAAAAATAGAAATGAAAGGTAGGAACTGGACAGGTGGCAGCTTGGTTGTGTCTGTATCACATCCTGTACTCATAKTCAATATACWCTCATAGTCRATATACACTCATAGTCAATAACACACCCATTATTTTACTTCTTTTGCATATAAATGCAATACTTTCTACATTCAGATTTTACTTGCAGTAATTCTGCCCAATAGATGTAACATTCCTTGGCTTGTAAAGAACCTAATGGCTTAGCCTGATTTCTGCTGTTCTACACACTCCAGCCAAGTGGATGAAAAGCAAAAAGGGCCTATTAAGTTGTGCTTACAAGACCAGGAGCTGGACTTCGATGAACCTCGTGGGTCCTTTCCAACTCAGGATATTCTATCATTCTATGATTCAGGATRAATTTTTAACACTGTGGTGTTCAAATTTTAAAATATAGGTTTTGAGTCTAGGGCCTTTCCTTGCCCCAGAGATGGAACTTGGAAATAACACATTCAGTTTAAAAATAAATGAAATAAATTGCTAGATCAGTGGGGGCTCCAGAAAGTAGCTCCAGCTGAATGCTGAAGCATCAATTTGAGGGTCAATACCATGAGATCCGTGGCTTGGGGAAGGATTAAAGGCCAAGGGACACAGAGCACAACACAGCACAACCACTCAACCCAAGAATTGCACAGAGTAAGATGTTTAATTCTGTGAGCCAGGAAAACACCACCAGAACTAAACTCTCCCTCTGCACAGAGTAAGCATTTAACCCATGCCCATCACACATAACCCACTGCCAGGATGGGGTTGGGGTCTCCCAGGTGCTTCTGGATGCAGCTCCCAGGTGTGAGGGTTAAACGTGGCAGCCAATGCAAGGAAAAATTTATGTAGGAGCCATCAGTGGAGTGACACTTTATTATAGCTATAAAAAGGCTCTCTATTGATTTTTATGAGATTATAGACTTCTCCTACCCTAGAAATCTTTCCCCCCTTGCCAGAACAAGGGCTGCTGGACAATAAATGTCCCCTCATCAGTAATGCTCAGCCTGGATAAACAGCTTGTCTTGTTCTATTTGCACTTTGAACAAAAAGCATCATAACAGCACTTAACAGATGAACAGACATTGATCCAGCCAGAGCACTGCAAAAGCTTTATGGAAACTGAGCTCTTGGTCCTCACTTGAGTTCTGCCCCACAGGACCTGCAGCTGTACCTGCACATCCCCAAGACAAACCTCCTTCCTTTCAGTTCTGCTCCCACAGAGCAGAATTTTGGAGCTCCTGAGGGGGCTCAAAAAGCAGCTGGAACTTCTGGMCATTAATTAAACAAACACAGCAAACTTTAGTGAGTTACTGCAACAGCCTCCCTCAGCTGAGCACTTTTGCTGCTGTATTTCTGTTTTCACAGAGCATTCCCAGCTCAGGCACTGAAGATGCTCTGCTGCAGGCTCAGGAGGAGCTGCTCTCCCTGGCCAGTCTCGATACACCCCAGGAATTCTGATGCTGATGTCCCTCATTTGAACAACATTAAGTTCTCTGCCTTCTGCCAAGGGTTGTTTACAGATCATTTGTATCTGCAATAACATCATACACTGCAATGCAACATCCAGAGAGATAATMTGTTCTTAAGGATTTGCAATTACTCCTCAGTCATTAGCCTTATAGCTCAGGCCAGACAGGTTGGAATGGTGCTTTCTTTTGTTTTCTTTATCATGTTTTAATAAAATTTTTAACAAAACCAGATCTCTGTGTATGAAATTACCAGCTCTGTTGTAAAATCATTTATTTTCCAAAACCAAATGTTTATCCCAGATCAATACTTGCCTTTTTTTCCTCTTTCTTTCAGACTGCATAATGTAAGCACTGCACCCAGTAAACAGACAATTAATTTTRAGATTGTTCAAGAAACAAGCAAAAAGAAAAAAATCAATACAAAACTCTGGTTGTACTGAAAAGTGAATTCATCACATTAGGACTCCTCATCATGAAGTGTGTGTATTCTGCACATAGAAATGTGTACACAGACACCTTGCTGACAGCTGGTTCAAAAAAATAATAAAAACTTCATATCATGGGCAGAAAGTCCACTAAATGATAGTCACTGGTCTGAAAAAGGAGTTATTATAACTATAGTTATAATATAACTATATAACTATAAAAGGAGTTATTATAAAAAGCAAAATAAAGGCTCCCAAATTCTGCTAGACAAGCTTGAAGGCTGAAATTCATTTCTTATGAGCAAAAAATAAAGACACCTTCACATTCCCCAAGGCACGCTGACTGTGTATTCCCTGTCCATGATTAAGCACAGGGTGCAGTCAGTAAATTCCACTGAGTGGTGAYTTCCCTGCTTTGGGCCCTGCTGCTGCGCTGAGGTCCAGGAGCTGCCCCTGTGCCGGCACTGACCTTGCAGAGGAAGCTGATGTTGAAGCCCAGGGACTGAGCGTTCCTGGAGCCGGAGTTCATGTAGTTGCCCAGGAACAGCACCAGCTCCAGCAGCTTGCTGAAGCTCTCGCTCTTCTTGAGCTCCTCGCAGGCCAGGGTGACAGCCATGATGTCGGGTTTGATGTTGTTGACGTGCTCCTCGAACATCAGCCGGAACAGGATCCCGTTGAGCCGCGCGCGCAGCATCTTCACCGAGCTCATCTGCAAGCACCAAACGCTGACTGAGCAGGGAGGCTCAAAAAGCTCAAATTCTCACTGTTAGAATACAGCACTGTCACAGACATCTTTTCTGAAAAATCCTTTCCTTAGGATTTTTCCTCCTGACAAGCTGAGAGGCCTCAGGAACAAAATGTAACCAATGGTTATCTGCTGCTGTGGAATGCAACAGGTGCATCTGGGATTGGCCCATGTTGGTTGTTTCTAATTAATGGCCAATCACAGCCCAGCTGTCTCCAGCTCTCTGTCCCAGACACAAGCCTTTGTTATAATTCCTTCCTTTTCCATTCTTAGCCAGCCTTCTGATGAAATCCTTTCTTCTATTCTTTTAGTTTTAATATAATATCTCTCATAAAATAATAAATCAAGCCTTCTGAAACATGGAGTCAGATCCTCRTCTCTTCCCTCRYCCTCAGACCCCTGTGAACACGGTCACACAGCACCAGCCAGCAAGCCAACAGCTCCTGTGTGTGTTTGCACTGCCTGCCTTGTATTTCCAGGCACCCCAGGGTCCCAGCACCTCCCTCCGTGCTTCAGACACTTGGCACAAGAGAGCACAGCACTCAYCCCTTGCTGCTCTGGTAAAAAGATGGGAGGTTAGAAATCCTGACAAGGAGGTTACAATCCACATGACAGAGATACTGAAAATTATCTACAATGCTGACTCATTAATTTAAATCCCCAAGACCAAATTCACCAGCCTAGGTCACAAAATACCTTTCATATTTTGCACGAGTGATCAGAGTTATTTCCTCCCACTTAGCACACCATAATTCACAAGAGGAATTTAAATTAGGGAAAAAAAAGATGTACTGAGCATTGTTAAACCACTTGAAATTTTTAATTTAATTGCAAGAATGGTTATGTTCCAAATCATGTTCCAAATCTAGCTCATCTTACTTAGCAGAACACAAMGATTTCTTCCCCAATGTATTCACCATCAGGGGTGTTCCTGAAGCACTTGGCAAGAAAAGATTTGCTGTGTGATAAATCACAGATCTTGAACAGCAAAACAGGAAGATTTGATGTGCTCCTGTCTCTGCTGGCCAAAATTTGGCCATGGTCCTTGGAAGAACCATGATTTTTCTGCTGGTGCTATCTCCCAGCAGCTAGCAGAAACAGCAGCAATAACTTTCACAGGAAGGACTTGAGTGGCCTGAATAATAATGAATTCATTCTAAAATGAACATAAACATGAAGGCTCCAGATGGTCTCAAACAATTCCTATGATCAGGCTGGAACAAGGAAAAGGAAAGGATCAGAAAAGAAGCATCTCAGCAGAACTAGTGATCTTTTTTTATAAATCTCCATTGTCACAAATTTCTCTCTGAGCCTCTATAAGCCAAAATCATTGAAAGTCTTGAAATATTATTCTTCTAATCATCCTGTATTTCAGAAATATCATACTGAMAACATCTGCCTTGAAAGGATCTACTTACACTAATCTGCAGTAGATGGAAATTAAAATTAATCACATAATTTGCTTTAACTTTTGTAGAACAATCTCCAGTTGCTGTTTTTGCTCAAAATGGCACAGAAAAAAATTGTTCAAAGCTTTAGATGCCAAAACCAGAGTGCAACAAAGTACAAGCCCACAGGAGAGTGTGACATAAACATTAGTGAAGAATTATCCTTAACTTGAGAGAAGTGTCCTTTCTTCTTTAATCCTGTGTAGTGCCACGGAACACTGATCATTTATTAGCTTCTGACCACCAGMCCAGCAGGAAGTGGGTTTTAATCCCATTCCCTGACCTACATAATATTTTAAAACTAYCTTGGTAATTTCCTAAGAGCTGTTTTCATGTGGGTTGTTTCCTTAGGCCCAGAACATTTTTACACACAAAATGCCCTTTAGGAATCAGCAGAAGATGGCCACAAATGATATTTTAGTTCCTCCTGCCCCACCCTGCCCTGGTTTCCCCTTTTTTGGGCCTGTTTCTAAATCCACATGTTCAGTGGCAGAGAAAGGAGTGATCAGGCACTGAACTTGGAGCAATCTCCTAGAATTAGGGAAGGAGCAAAGCCTACATCCACTTGGAAAGCTCAAATTCCTTATGGCTCTAAATAAAATTAGTGTCAAATGCATATATATATGTTTAGATATATAAAAGAAATGAAACATTCCAACAGGTGCATGGAACAGCAAGTTTGCTTCCACTGCAAACAGTTAAAGAGGCAAGAAAATGGATATTTCTTTTCCAGCTGGCTGTCAGTAATGGACTGCATGTCATTATTTCCCCTTCTGGGCTCTCATAAAGGTCTTGTCTGAACTCTCTACCTAATCAAGTTCTTTATTCAGTTCTTTATGCTTTATTATCATCATTCAATTCTCAAGCCCTGTATTAAAACGAGGATCAAAGGCTACTGGAGAAAGGCAAAAAGCACAATTAAATTTGCCTCACTTCCTAAGAAAAAGCTGACATTCCTCTAATAAAAATTTGTCAACTTACTAGGATAACTTAGCCTCTTACCTATGTTATATTAAAGTTGCCTTTTTTTCCCTGAAAACATTCKAGGAACATTAATTCTGCAGCAGCTCACAAAATTACAATGAGGCCAAACAAGCAGCCAATAAATTCAATTTAAAAGACTGAATGGCTCTAAAGCAATGGAGGTGCAATAAACTTGTACAATTCTCAGTTCACTTTGCCTGCCTCCCAGCCAGGACTGCTCATGGCAGCTGGACTGGTTACACAGGACAAAAAGGGTCAGAGAACATGCAAGTTTATACAACTCCTCAGTCAAATTCATGCTTTTGTAATACTAAAAATGTTCACCTGGCACTGAAGTGGAAATGCAGCTCCTCACTGAAGCTGCAGCTGTTCCCATATCAGRAACAAATRATTTCTTCAAGGTTTATGTGTAGAWTTCAGGTAACATCCTGCCCAGCTGAGTCCATGTAACACAGCTGATCCAGTAATTTTTCTAGTTTCTTCTATTTTTAAATGTTTTTTCTATTTTTTAAAATTTCTAATCTTTTTTTCCTATTTTTCTTGCTCTACTTCAACATCAATGCAAACTTTCCTTTAGAGGAAGTTGTGTTGCCTTTTTTGATCCCAGGATATAACTTCAAAAARTTCCAACAACTAATTAGAATATATAATTGGTTTTAACACTCATCTAAATGAAAATGCAGCTCTAATTKCCATTTACATATCAGCTGAATATTAAGTTAATCGGTTCCTTCAAGTAAGTTAATCTTTTACTAAGTATGGTTTTTCTACACAAATTTTAAGCAACTTATTCCAACCTTTATTMAATTTGATGGGCAAAGTGATTATCTAATTAACATATCTTTTAATGAACACACCTAAATTTACATAATAATAAGGGGACACACCTTAAATATTATTTAAGGTATTCTGTCTTCTATTCCTAAAGCCAAGGTTAAGATTATTATTAATGAAAAGCTCCAAAATTAATATGGAACATTGGAAAAAAGAACTTCRGCCAAGACTTGAGGTTCAGCTGCATTTCTTCCACTTTAAAGGAAATGATATTGTAATCAGAACCAAGCCCAGCATCTCAGCAGCAGTGCTGCAGCTAGAGGCCTCCAGAAATCAGACAGAAGCAGGACCCATAAGGCAAAGCACTGCTTTTTATTAAAGCAGATGGTAAAGCTGAATAAGCAAACAAGCTTCAGGAAACTTGGTTCCTTCATAAGGCAAACAGCACCATTTGGAGATGTTTGATTAAGCAGTTTTTGCTAATTAAYGTTGCATTAAATACTTGGAAACTCTCTCAACTTGCTCTAGTCAGTGTTTCCTCAGAAATCATGGAACAGTGACTGTGGCCACACTGGGACTGCTGGGAATAATGGGATTTTTCTGCTTCTTTAACAACCAGAGGAAAAGGCCAGGCCAGCTCCAGCCYGGCAGGAATCCTGACCTGGAGGAGCCCAGACATGGGRTCAGCATCCTCACCCAGGAATATCAGCTGAGACAGGGCAGGAGATGTTTGTAAAGGGGATTTGCGTCAGCAGGAGGGAGCAGGGCAGGAGAGGATCCAAGTTAAAAGAGCAGGGTGAAACGCTGAGGAATTTACAGCAGTAAAACACTGGAATGCCTTCACAGCCCTTTCAGTCAAGGTCATTATCACARTTTTGCCAATTTCTTGGCTGATTTTAAGCAGGAAACTGAACAGAAYTCCCAAACACCAGAGGCTTCCTTTGTCCCAACACCCCCAGCTTGCCTGCTCCCATTGAGCATTTCCCTCCAACACACTCCMGATATGGAGTGCACAAAAACTGCACAAAACCCTGCACAAAACTCAAGGAATTTCTCACTTTGTCTGACAATATCTAGGGTAGGGGGAAATATACCCATAAACAGATGTGTATATAAAATAATATACAATATATGCATATATCACAATGCACATATTCATAGATAAGTTTTGGTCTGTCYAAAGACATAATACATATGTTTATATTTTAAATATATATGCATGCTATTATTGCTTCAAAGAGAGAAGCAAATATATATTTATTGAGATTTTTAGATTGTTACTGATCAATAAATGGCAATGTTTTACTTCTTGTAGTAAGGGTAATTAATGTATCCCACTTCCACCAAAATTCCTCATCCTTGTTTGGAAATAAAAGATTTTTGGAACTTTATGCCATTTATTAAAAGAAAAGGAAATCAATAGGCTAAAGTTTTTCAAAAGAAGCCATTGATATCTTTCMTTTTCTAAATCCTCTCCAAAAATCTCATTAGGACGAATCATATTCTGTTACTTCCCCAACAGAAAAATAATTTTAAAAAAAAGCACTCAAAAGCCACTTCTGCAGCCAAATTATGCTCAAATCAGAGCTTTTTAGTAAAAAAGTCTTCTAAGAGGCCTCTATTTCTGTTTTAATGCATTTTAATGTACATAATGCCTTAAAAATCCAGCAAGAGCAAGCGTAGCTCCTGTGGAGCTGGGGATAAATCCTGAGCACGTTCCAGAGCTCTCATCATCATTTTAATCTCCTCGGCTGAGAGGGGAAGGGAAAACAGGAGCTCATTTGCCTAAAGACTCCTGAGGTCTTTGGAAGCCCAGGAGCAGAATGTGATTCCCAAGGGCGGCACAGAACTCAGGGTCCCACCCTCACCCCCAGACATGGATTAAAGAACTCCTGAAAATGCTGGAATTCCCTCTCAGAGGGGCCCCAGCCATTCTGGCAGCCCTGCTCCTGAACAGGTCCAGGGAGTGAGAGGAGCAGAACACAAGCTACAATTTCAGTTCTGGTATAAACTGACACCTCTCCTTGAGCCATCCTGCAAGGCTGTGTGGTATAAATACAGATGTTTGATACGTGCATGCATACATACATAKAAAATATGGATATACATACATATAAAATRTGGATATGCAYATATAAACTCTTTCAGCTGCTTACAGGTTTTGATACAAAACAAATTTATCAGAGTTCTCAATGCCAAGGGGGAACTGGGTCTCCTGTGGGCTCCTGGAAATGTATCTGCTTGAAGGCAGAGGGTTCTCCAGAACTGCTCAATAAACATTCAAGGCAAGACAGGCAGACAAAAGGTTTGGTCTGGCACTGGAGTGCATGTTGTTTTTAATGCTACACTGTAAATCCTCCCAGAAAAACACCCAGAATCAGAGGGGTTCACAAAGGAAATGACCCTAAGGATGATCTGCTTCCAGTCTGGCTGGTCACAGCCCTGCCCAGGCTTGCCTAATACATACTRAAGAGATTTCTTGATTACTACTCATCAGGAAATAACTTTTCCTACTGCAGGTCTTGCAAAAACACTAAAAGAAGATTTTYATCCTTAAATTTGCTTCTTTTTATGTGCCAAAACAGAACTCTGCAGTGCACCCTTGCACTGATACATACCACAACTCCAAACTGCTCTGGCTCGGCAAGATCGTTGTATTCATCCTTTAATTCAGCTAAGGCATTGAGCTCCTTCTGCTCRGGAAGATTCTTCACCAGGTTCTAAAACAAACAAGGCATTATATCAAATTTGTTACATTAAGCTACCTAAGATATTAAAAATAACACACTTAAAATACCACAACATGGAAATGCACGAGGAAATTACGGGACGTTTATTTTATTTACGCAGCTCTAACTTTATATAAACATCAAATCAAAGCAGCAATTATTTAATACAGACATCAACTGCTCTGCTGCAGTCTCTGATTTGAAGAATGTATTAAAAGGTTAGAGTATCATTTTTCAGGGCCTGACAGCATCAATGAGTTTTGTCTCTCTACAATCTCCCTTTGCCCTAATGGTTGCATCTTGCTCATTAAATATCAATCAAGAAATAACTGGTCTGTGTAAAACATGACAGAAGCAGCAAAAAAAAAATTAAATCATTAGATATTCAAAGTATCTGTGCACAAAGTACACTTAAAAATACCTTATAAAAAAGGTCAATAACCCAAAATTGTACAGATCTTACAGATGGCAAATATACAGGAACTCAGGAAAAAGTTCAATTTGTTTGCAGTCTTATTCACGTTCCCAATAGAACATTGTGAGTTATTGTATGATCTTAAGGTGTCAAAATACAGATGTGGTAAGTATTTTAAATACTTACCTTATGATTGAATAATAGTTTATTTTAAGAAATATTCAGTGAAAGTGTAGATTTTCATTTAATACATCATTTTTTTAAAAAAATGCATTAGAATATTGTTTTTTTAAAGTGTAAATTGCATTTAATATATAGTATTTTCATATATATACAAACACATATATACGACTTGAAATCCAAACAATAATTCATTTGTAGTAGAGGAGATCAACAACTGCTCTGCACTTCAGCTATGCAAGGTGGGKTTGTTCCTCATCCTTGATTTTACTAACCCCGAAGGCTTCCTAATCCTAATCCTCATCTGATCTGCCATCTCTGACCAATAAACCAAGTCCTCAATAAAATTAGGGCTTGGCATCTATTTTCAAATACTGAGACAACTCAGTTAAGACCAGAGCTCCCAGAATAACCATTTTGCAGGTCCAAGAAAGGAAGAAGAAATTAATTTAGAAAACCTTGGGGGAATGGGGCGAAGGTGCAAACAAGAGACAGGGAAGGATGAAAGGATAAATCCAGGCCCAGAGAGGGAGCAGGAATCTGTGGGTGATGTTAAATAAAGCAYAGCAGCATTGCTGGGGTGCTAAATCTTTGTGACTTTAGGGTTTCATGGTTCCCTGCTGCTCTGTCCCTCCTCAGAGACCACGAGGGGCCACGTGCACTCCTGCTCTCCTCCTGGAGGGAGGGAACCAGAGAGGGATGTACAGAAATTGAATTCCATCCTTTCTACTCTCCAGCTGAGAGATTTGGGGCTCAAAATGAGACTAAAGCAGCCTGAGAGCAGATTTACAGATGGGTTTGGAGCTGCAGCAGGATCCTGAAAGGTTCAGGGAGTTTCATCTCTCACCGGAGACAGGCAGAGCTGTTCCCACAAGAAACCTCCTGAAACTTCATTATGCACCAGCCTGAATCATCTTCAGCTTCTCTTCCAAGCTGAAACGCTGGAATTCTCAAAGATTTCCTCTGGGAAGGGGAAATCCAAGGAATTCTTTTGTTAACAGGGTCTTTGAAAGGCAGTTCTAGTGCTACATGGGACCATACTCAGAAGCAGAAGTGAAATCAATGGGACAGGAAACACAACTGATACCCTGCAGCTGATGCCCTGTCTTACTCTTGGGTTCTTACTCCTTCCTGCCATTTTCACGTGGAAAATGAGCTATAATCAAAAGCAGAGGCATTTTCACWTACCTGAATCAAGGATTCACTCAGCTTCTCCTCATCCACCTCTAAAATGATATTTTTTATTTCTTCGTAAGGCAAACGGAAGGAACCCAAAAATATTGCTGAAATTCAGTAACACATCATCAGAATCAAAAAGGTCAAAAAAGATTGATATACAAAGGCAAACCATTCCCAGCAACTCAAAAAGCCACATCTCCATCTAAATTGTTTCACAGYTAAGAAGTCTCCCATATAAACAAATGCTAGGYAGGCACACTGCTGCAATTTGACTTCCCTTTCTAAGAAATGAAACYGTGACAATTTTAACTTTTAAATCAGCCTCAGCTGCTCCCTAGCAATGCTCCTTCCCATTAAAGTTTTACCTTTATGAATGACATCTGCATTCCTACTTAAGCAGAACTGCTCAGCCAATAATAGCTGTTATTATTATTGGTTCCATAACCATGTATGAATAGCTGCAAATTGGGTCAATGATATTTATGTGAGATTCTAGAAAAGATTTCACATCAAAGTGGTACCAAAGAACTGGGCAAAGTAAGAAAAACGCCCTAACTCTACCACTTTTAGGGTAACTGAACTTATACAAGAGACACACAAAATGCAAACCCTTCAAAGATGGAGCTCCCAAAGCAATTTGATCTCAGAATGTTAGAAAATCTCAAGAGAGCCCCATTCAGTAAACTACAAAGAATTCCTAACAGATGGATCAGCATAACATTGTGAACAAATGCTTTATATTCAGCCTAACTACTACAGCTGATTAGCCTGCATGCAYGCTTTCAAAATTTGAAGTTTTCTATCAATTGTGAACTCTTTTATCATAGTTCATTTTCTGCTCATGGATGTGGTACTAAACAATGCCCACATTTGGGTTTACACACTTTTTTGCCATGGGCACAGTTGGACCAGTGACATTTATGGTGTTTCTGATTCAAATAAAAGACACTACTACTGTTAATGATTGATTTCCCTGCATARTTAAAGAGGAAAGAAACAAGCTGGATGGCACAAGGGGCTGGTTTTGTTCCCATCTGTAGCAGTAGTACCTGCACCTCTGTACTCTATTTGGTAATTGGTAATTTGGTGATCTACCTTGCCTTGAACCTCCGTTTCTGCATTGCTCTGAACTAAGGAACAATCTGGAAAGGCCCCTAAACCCCATCCCACACCATGCTCTGCCCAAATTASTGCTCATTTAATTGCACTTCCAGTCCTGAGCAGTTAATTTTGTCAGTTAATTGAGAGAATTAACTGACAAAAACCCCAGGAACTCATTAAATCATTTTTCCATGTTACTTTTTTTTTTCATTTTTCCCAAGTTATACAGTGAATTCAGAATGCGTATTTAAACATCATGGAATTTAAGATATGTTCAAATTAGCAGKTTTTAGAGAAAGTAATTGCACATGCAAACAAAAAAAAGACAATTTATGAACACGGAGGTGTAGATGCTGCTTAGACATTGACCTAATGCCCTTCACAGCACTTACATAAATTTTGTGCAGATTTTCCATCCAAAACTCTTAATTCTTTGATCTTCTTCTTGGACTGAGCTGCTTTCTTTTCTTCTGATTCTTCTACAGGCTTTTTGGCTGGAAAGAAGGTATTTATTAAATTCTATTCATTATTACAACAGTTCCATCTTAGCTAACAGCAAGTCCATTAGCAAGCCATAATAATACACCTTTTACAATCAGTTCAAGGCAAAGTGACTGCACTGCCTCCACCTGCTGTAAAATATCCAAACAAACAAAGCAAATGCCCAAAATTGAAAGGAACAAGAAATAAAAATACGACAATGAACAATTTTCCCAAGCACTATCAAATAATATTTATGTATTTTAACCCCATGGAATTTCAGTTCAGCTCCAATTCATTGCAAGCATTTTTAAAAATACAGGGATTTGGTGTTACCTCGAAGCACATGAGTGCCCTCTATTGAAACATTCATAATATTTCTAAGTTCTTCATCCAAAACCAACATAAATCATTTGATATTTATCACACTGAACAAAGGTATGTTTTCATTAATTACTTATGTTGTCAGTGGTAAAGAGCAAAACTTAGAAAACAGTGTGTATTTTAGAGTGATTTCTTTTAAATTAGCAAGATGCACTAGTCTTATATTCAGCACTTTAAATTATATGGAAAGAAATGTGGCATTGGAGTACCTCAAATATAAGCTGATTTTTTGCATAATTTAAAACAGTCAATTTTTGCAGAATTTTCTTAAGCATTAAGTAAACCCATTAACAAGGATTTATTTCCTTTTAAATATCACATAACATATTTGGCACTGAAGGAATAGAATCTTAATGTGCTTAACATTAATTGAACTTAATGAATATTTTAAGTCATTCAAAAGTAACTGAAAAACTGGAAAGTCAAATTAAGATGAAGTTTCAAGCAGACTGAATACAGTTTTGTTCTCTGAGCACTATTTTTTGTTGCACTGTTATGAGCCATTGTGGGTTTAATTACAGCTATTTCCTAAGGAAAAAATGTTAATTTTTAGTGTGAAGAAAAACATAAAACCTCAGTTTCAATCTCTTTATTAAAAAAATAGAAGAATGTAGAGACCAGGTATTTGTCTCCTCACACCCATTACCAGCAGGAAAACATCTGGCACAAAGGAATTCTGCTGGGTTTATAGCCCTGAATAATCAGTTTATTTTGGCCATGTTCATGCCAGCACCACCTGAGCCAGTCCCAGGCAGTGCCCTCAGCCCCAGCTACCTCCAAGGAGCTTAAATCAGAGAAAAGTGAACAAAAAAAGCCATTCAACAACAAAGCAAGCCTTGCTGTGCCCTTGCCTTCCACTGCCCTGCAAGCTCCCACGAGCCCTGAGCCCCCATCCCAGACAAGCCCAGCACCCCCAGCTGCAAGGAGCTCCTTCCCAAACCCCAAAGTGACACTTGAGTGAGTAATCAGGCCCTTAGCACTAATTGTTCTCAATTAAACAAGGAAATAAGACCAGGTGCTCAACAACACAAACAAAAAAACCACCCAGGAGTTAAAAATGAGCTGTCCCATGGGCAAGCAACAAACATCATTACAAGTTCTGTTCTGTCACAGCAGAGGGAAAGCCTGGGCTTGTGTGAATCAAGAAGAGGAGTGACCTACTCCAAACCTGATCTGTCCCAGAGTTAAACCCTTCAGACCTCCAGGGATTGAGTCTTTAAAGCTCTGAACACCACAAACAGCTGGGAGCACCAAAGAGAAACCTGCATAAAACACACAGCCAGCTCCTTGGCTTGCAGACTGCAGAAGTCACAGTTTTGTTGGGTACGGGAAGACTCGGACACTCAATATGAGATCAGCAAGCTCCGTTTATTTTGGTAGAGCATCAAACTTTATACACACAATAATAAGCTTATGAATATTCTGCAAGCTAAGTAACTCATTGGTGAAGCTATAACATCAATCTTCTTATGCTCTTTGCTCCCTTTTCCTACGCCGCACTGTCTACTTTGTTATCATACTCAGCTAGGCCCAAGGACGCATTATCTGCAGGTGCAAAACTTCAGCTAAACTATCTTCAGTACTTTTCCAGCTCTGTTCGGCTAACAAGCGAGTATACGTGACCTCTGTCATAAAACATTTCCCCACACAGTTTAAAAGCAAACAAGAGTAATATATGTTTTTGTTACCAAGTATCACCTCATAGAAAGAAAAGTTTCCTCCTACAGTGGTAATTCACACAAGTCAGAAAGAGCCAGTGATGAACACCCCATGAGCAAGAGTTCAAGGGCAAAGGTGCTACAGCAGCCCACTGCAGAACGGGTATGAAGTTATTCAGCTGCTCCAGTAGCAAAAAAGGAAAAGTGGTTTGGGGTTTAAACAAATACTGTTTTACAAACAGACACACAGAGGGTGAGCTGAGGCAGAACTCACAACAGGAACTCTGCCTGTACAGGGCACAGAAGGAGCTTCCCCTATCACCCTCCTCACCTGTGTGCAGGTGCACTCTGCTGGCTGTAAAATCAGGAACTGCATTTAAACCAGAGCACATCACACATTGACAACAAACCAGGGCTRCTCTGACCTACCCAGGCCTCAAGGGCTGCAACACCACTGCTTACAGAGCGCCCATTTAACAAACATCAGATGTCTAAGGTTAAAGTAAATTTTTTCTACTTGAAAAAGGCCAGAGGAAATGTTCTTTCAAAAAAGTTCTATCTTCCCATGCATGAGACTTCAAAGTTCACTTCATGGATGTTCACAGAACCCCRTGAAACACTAGAACCAGATGCTTTTGTGACTGCACTAAAGCCACAATACAACATCAACATCAATCTTAGCAAGCCCAAATTCACAGGCAGAAAGAGACACAATAAAATTCCTACATGAGACAGCTCCTAGAATCTCTCCACCACCGTTTCAGCCATGCTTGAGATKACATGGAGCATCAGAGAGCTCTCCAAAGCTCATCCCTCTGCTCACACARTCCATCTCAGCAGAGAATTCAACTGTCACACAACCACGGACTGTGGAATGTGGAAAAATAATTAACTCAATTAAAAAGAGACTTGATACTTTCCAGAACTCCATGCACCAGTGCTGACCAACCCCCCAGCCCTCGTCAGGCTCTCCTTTCACAAGTGCCTGTTCAAAGATAAGGCACTCCTTGGTTTGATGCCACAGAACCAAAGGGAGAGATGAAAGAAGGATTTCATAGCAGACAGCACAGGGCAGCTCAGAAAACCAAGATGAAAAATCAATCTGGAAGCTGAAGCAGCTGTATTACTTCATAGAGACCATGGAGTTCAGGGCTGTGATTGTTCATTACAGTGCTTTGATAATGGTCCTGGCTTACATCCCCATTCAAAACCAGCTTCTTCCAAAGCAMGTCCTACAGACAGCACAAGAGCTGGTGCTGCCATAGCCAGCTTTCCATGGCAGAAACAGCCAGGGTTTGAAACCAAAGGTGCAGCAGGGTGGAACGTTCTTTACTCTCTGACCACTCCTGATGAAGCAATAGAGCACTGAAAGAACAGGTCTGGAGCACTGAGTGTGTTCTGGGGAGTGCAGAGCTGCTCATGCACAATTACCYCACACCACTAGAGCTGTACACGGCTTTGGGAGGGCTTTTCTTTATACCTGACCTCCGACAGACAGAAGAGGGACAGGGATGTTGTTCTCTTATTGCAGAAGTCCCCATACCTTCTTGGTGATTCCTCATGGGCAGCTCCTCGCAGCACTGACTCCTTTTTCTTCACAGCACAGCCAACAAACTCCAGCTCTCTCCTCACCCAGCTACCCCACTCTTTTGTAGCACTCATCCTTAGTGCACACACCTGTGGCCTGTTAAGGGCAGGCCTGTTCCTCATCTTTGGTGATTGGTRCAGCTGCAACTCCTCAGGTGTGAGACTGCCTTCTGCACTCTCTTGATTTCCTTACATTCTATCCCTGCACACAGGGAAGGAGAGCCACCATGACAAAGCCAGAGCAGAGCCCAGGCCCTTCAGCACACACAGATTCCTTCTGGAGACCAGCAAACACAGATGTAAACACCAGCACTACAGAACTTACTTCTTCCTAATTTAGAGCTCTATTAAGTTAGCAATAATACATTTGTTTATCAGTGTTGGAGGGAAAAAGCTGATGCAAGAAGCTGCAAGGCATCGTTTGCTGTTGATCTGACATTTCCCAGTGCATGGGCAGCTCCAGCTGTGCCTTCAGCTGGGAGCTCCTCTAATCCCACTGCAAGTGCCCTGCGTGAAACCCTGCAAGCCCAGCCAGGGCATACAAACCCGAAACAAAACCTTATGGAAGCTTAAAACACATTAAGCAGGGCTAATGATAATCATGGCAAAGAACATACATAAACAGGTTGAAATACTTTAGAGACTTAATTAGGAAAAAATCCTACCATCAGTACTTTTGTACTTCTGTGGTAAAAAAAAAAAGGAAGCATACATTATTCTAGAAAATTATCATTTTACTCCTGTTCATTAATTTAGCTACTGAACAGCATTTGAAGTAGCCATGACTAATTTTTTAAAATATATATGATTTTATTTAATGATATTGAAGCTGTTAAAGCATTTTATTATGAGCTGAAATGTCCAGTTCATATAAAATTCCCTTCTGTCTTTAAATTATCAATGAATAATGTTAATAAAGAATTAACAGCAAAAACTCTCAGTCATGAATACAATGTGGAYGAAAATTAAAAGGAGCTAAAAAGGAGTACATTGAATTACAGTATGGAGAAAGCAGATATTCAGGTGAACTTTAGCCTACCTTAACATGAACCTAAGTCTCCAATTTCTGTCAAGTCTGTTCACACAGTGAACAAAAACATCCTTATATTGTCATGGGAAACGAACGAGTAATTTCATCTCATTTCCATCTGGCAAGTGGCTTGCCAATTGCATTTACCAGTATTTGGCAGCAGAAGTAAACATACAAAAGAAATTAACTGCTTTGTTATTGCCTCTACCTGAGAGAAGAGCTATGGCTGCTACAGGAGTGTAGGAGAAAAAAATGCAGTGTCCATGCAGCTGCAAGGGATGTGAACYACACACACAAGAGAAGACTTGAGCAGCTGAAAGTAATAATGACACGGAATTTATCCCACTCCCAAAAAAATAAAAAATTAAAATCTCCTGATGTGATATGACTTGACAGAAAAATGAAATAAAGAGCTAGGAATGCCACCAACAGATTAGAAAGTAATTTGTRGCACAAAAGGGCAGCAAATTCTGTTGCAACACAATAAAACTTCTCAGAGTCTRGCTAAATGGACCATCTTGGAATGCTACTGATAGTTTTCCATTGCTGTGCTAGTCCTAGAGGCTCTCAGAAATTGGAATAAAGGTTGAATGAAGGGGGAGAAGGAGGGAAGTCAAACACAAATAAGTCTCAAAATTGCAGCTGCTCTTTTCCCTCAGCAATACCCCCACCCTGCATGGGTGTGCCCACAGCATTCCCAGCTGGAATGACCCAGAAMATGGGACAGGGAGCTCAGCTGGGGCAGAGCCTGACCTTCCTCCAGCCACCTGCAAGAGCAGAGGAACATCTGGGAGCGCAGAGGAACATCTGGGAGAACACAGGAACCATGCCCAAGCTCCGGCTGCAGGAGCGCAATGAACTCTGRCAAGTTTGTGTGCTCAAGCCAAACTGCACCAACAACCTGCTGATCATCAAATGTGCCCATGGACTCATGGGATGGCTCAGGCTGGAAAAGCCCTCTGAGATCCTGAAGTCCAAGCAGCACCACCACCT
>JACDOX010000077.1:416884-470740 GCA_014549065.1 Cardinalis cardinalis
TCCCCAGCAGCTTGAGTTGATGCTTGACAACCTTTCCTGTGAAGACATTTTTCCTGAGATGCAATCCAACCCTGCCCTGGTGCAACCCAAAGCCATTTCCTCTGCTCCTGTCCCTTGTGCCCCTGGTGCTGGCAGCAAGGAGGGGAGGAAGGCCCAGGGCAAGGCCAGCAGAGCAGTGCCCAGGGAGCAGAGCCCTCCCCAGCCCTGCATGCAGTGACACAGAAATGCAGGGGATGATGAGGAGAGGCTCTGGCAGAGGCCACAGCTCGCTCAGCTGAAGGCACACACTCTCCTGGACCCTGCAGAACACAATCCATGGACTGCAGRGACTGGGATTGAGGTGCTTTGGCATCCAAATTCATCCACAGCTCCACTCTGTCGTTTGGGCTCCAACTTTGACAAGCAGCAAACATTTTCCCCAAATACCCAGAGAGAAACGCAAGAGCATCAGCAGATGTCAGCCACGCCTCCTGTCAATTCAGGCAGCAGCTGTGGGATCTCATGTTTATTCCCAATGCCACCTGGCATTTTTCAGTTCACCTAAAATCACTCAGTTACCAATTCCTGAAGCAAAATTAATTAAGCACTCCTGCTGTCACTCTGTCCTTTCTGCAATCGGAAGAGCTCAATACCTGGTACAGCAATAAAAAAAGAATTATTACAAAGCAAGCAATTGATCTAAAAGCAAATCTTACACTGAGCTCTCAAGATAAAAAATAAAACTAACAGGGAGGAAAAAAACATGGAACCTCTTGCAATCTTGTATGTTTTTTGCCTAATTAATGTAATCAAGCTGAAGGAAGTGGCATCAACCCAACAAATTATGCTCTGTGGAAGAATAAAAAAGATCATAACTTAGTTTTACAAATTAGTTTTGCAAAAAAACCGTAACAGGGGATCTGTACTCTTATTAATTGTTTGTATAATTGATTGCTACTTAATTCGACCACCACATTTAATGACTACTATTAATTTCACATGAAATATTCCTTGCTCTGTTGAAATTGCCCTAAAATGATTGTAAATAGTCTAATTGTCAATCCCCAGCAAGAATCTGGGCAGCAAAGTTGTACAGCTAAAGTGAACTTAATTACCCACTCTGCATTGGGATGGCTTTCAGCTTTCTCTCACCAGCACCAAGGAGGTGCCTGGGCCACAAAAAATCCAAAAAAAAGACAACAACCAAAGCAACTCCTCCCAGTGCACACACAGAAAATCCCAAACACACCCACAGCTGATCCCAAACACACCCACAGCTGATTCCACCACTGGCTTTCCCTGTGGAAGATGCTGCTTTTGCTGCGAGACATTAAAAGCAAATATTAACAACTCGTGACACAAAAATGGCCACATCAACACAGAYGAACATTAGAAATCAAACAACAGCAGGCAAACAAGGATTAAACTGAAAATATCTTCTGTGGGCCCCATTGACAGTGTGGGAGATGTGCTGTAAGAAGCTGGAATAAAACCCAGAGGCCTTGTCCATGACCTGTCCTGTTTTCCCATGGATATTGAAATGAAGAAGCCTCAGGACTGTGCCCCCCGTTTGTCCCTCTGCCTCCACGCCCAGGCTGTCCCTGGAGGGGTCAGAGCCAGGAGAGCCATCCCTGCATTTCAGAACTCTCACAGAAGATTGCTCGTGGGGGAGAGGAGATGTTTGCTACGTCAATAAAGTGCTGCCCATAATAGCATTTCTAATTTCAACAGCCACATGGCCCAGTTGTATTTTTTCCTCTGACACCAGGCCACCATCAGCACCAAACTGAGACAGGACAGCTGTAATTATTTCCCAGATTCTGATGAGTTTCTTACCCATACAATTTTCAAAAGTAAAAAAAAAAAAAAAGTATCAAGACCCAGGAAAAGAAGTCATTAAACTGCTGTCATATTTTACCAAGATTCCAGCAAACTCATTTTCTTTTATTACCATGAGAAGTCTAATAACTAGATATCTCTTAAATTATTAGTTCACCTACTGTTCCCCTTGATGATGCCCATAAAAACTCACCTTCACAAACAAACACACTTAAGGGAATCACATTTTCCAAAGGAACTTGCCAAATTATGAAGCAAAAATCCCAATATCCAAAAATCCTTTTATACARTCAAGTTAATTGGATATTGGTGTTTAATGGAAAACACTAAAATTAATAAAACTGAAGTGATAGATGGATTTCTTCTATCACTGTGATATCTGACATTTAACAATCCTGACTAAATATTGAAACACTGAGTAAAATACACTTGTCCAAACAGACATTTTAGTATTCTCTTCCTTTTTAAAGCATTGCTCTATCAACAAGGTTTTAAATAAACACSCATGCAAAACACATAAACATATTGAATTCCAAATTGCCTGACTTTTTAGCGTAATGCAGCCCACCCTGGTTATACACTCTGCCCTACAATCAAATGTACAATGTTAAATTTCCACTGATGTAGAACACAAGGAATTTGATTTTATGTTTATGTTTATTTTCCCATTTAGAGTAAAAAAAAAAAAAGATTAGCTGGTATTTATTGTTATATTGAACCTGCAGAACTCAACAAGCAGCTTTCATAGGCCTCAGGGCCAAAGCAGAACTTCACAGGGTAAAAGGATCATATTAAAAATAATTGGCAAATGATCTGCCTTAATAGATTCCATTAATTTCAGCAGTAAAAGTCAGCACCCCATGAGGTTGACTGGTAAGCAGAGCTTTGATAGCTGATCAATAGAAATAAGGATAAAATGTTGGGAAATTAGTCCTCCACAAACAAATATTGAAAACTGAGGCATTGTGGAGGGCAGTACCAAACAAACCCAGTGAGCTGAGTGGAGGCTGCGCMCCCCAGTCCCCCAGCCCCACCAGGGCAGGGCACCAGGGCAGGGCTGGTTGGGATGGATCAAGGCTTGACAAGAAAGTCTCACAGATTCTTGGCAGAAAGTTCTCTGAATGTAGAATCTGGAGGAGGAATAGAGATGGAAGCAAGTTTTGCTATAGAAGGAAAGAACTGCTGAGCCAGTCTCACTGGATAACCAAGGAGGCAAAGGGTGAGTTAGTTAGAAGGGGTTTTTATGGCTTAGAGCAAAGGATATGCTGACCACAAACAAAAAGTTTTTACAAAGTAAAAAAATACCACAGGCAAACAAGACTGTTCATGTGGCAAGTAGAAAAAAGGTCTCAGAATTTTCCACTGCAAGAAAACCAAAAAACAACTTCTAGCTTTAACTGTAACATCTAACTTTTAGTGACTGGAGAACAGTAACATGAATATGGTAATTATAGGTGTTATGATAGGCTATAGGTAAAAGTTAAGGTATAGATTGGTTCTACTATGTTAGGATGCTCAGCAAAGAAAAGTACACAATGCATTGTAACCAAAAGAAAAGTATATAATGCACTGTAGCCTAAAGAAAAGTCTATAATGCATTGTAACCAAAAGAAAAGTCTATAATGCATTGTGACCAAAAGAAAAGTCTATAATGCATTGTGACCAAAACCAGAGGGTCTCCAGGCCTGCCTGCAGCTGGGGCTGACAGCTGTGGGCACAGCTCTGTCACCCACAACCCTGGGCTGCTGTAACACCTTGGACACAATAAATTGCATTTTGGGGAGCCCCTGGAGTCCCACATCCCTCACTCAGGCCCCACGCTGCCCAGGGAAGGCACTGCCCCTGTCCCCATCTCTGACTCRGGGCACCTCAACCGGGGCATGCCAACAGCTCCACACCCTGGGACACTGCAGTGCTTCTGGCATTCTGGGGTCACTCTGAAACGCAAACAGCCAGGCATTTGGTGACAAGCACATCTGAGAGCCCCTCAGGAAAGGGGAGACCCCCTGATCATTTCTGGGTGATGGCCAGAGGGGTGTTTTACTGTGCCTTCTGTGGGTCATGCACTATGTGGGTCTGCCCCTTTGGGCARCCACTGAAAACACAGAGAAATAAATATAAATTAGCTATTAATGAGRTGTTCAAGGAGAGAAAAAGGAGGCAGCAAACCAGGATGACCAGAAGCAGCAGRGTTAAAACTCTGCAAAACACCACATCTGTCTGAACAACAGAGAAGTGCAATGGCACAGGTTATAAATGCTCAAAGATCCTGAGTTCACTGAAGACAAAACACAACCAAGACTTGACCAGGTGTAAAGATGTGACCTCTGACTYGGAAAAAACATCAACTGCTGGCAGCTGAGAAGGATCTCTGTTTAATCCATTCTGTGTATACCCAGCAGCAGCCATTTAATATCTATTARCATGTATTTACTCATTGGACAGAGCAGCTGCTCTCAGTCACCTGCAGAAGATGAAATGCAGGGCTCAAGCAGCCTGAAGCCAGCCTTGGACGGTTTCGTGTGCTGCCACCACCTCAGATTTACCTTGGAAAGGCTTTCTTGGGACCCAGGTACCCAGAGTGTTGTGAACACACCCAGGTGCCCAGAGAACACACAGCAATGACTATCTGCCTTCAGGACACACAAGATAAATTACTGCCACATCACAGCATTAGGCCCAGGGGACCCACAGGGCACTAAATTAAGCTGCTTGCATAGTAGCAGACTAAAAATAGTGCAGAGCACACAGCTCCCAGTCTCTCACCTTCAGCACAACATGAGGCTCCGCTGCTCAGCTCAGCACAGGCAGGATCCACTGGACAGCCTGAATTTAGCACCTGTGCTCTGCTTACCTTCTATACCACCAACACAAGCCACACTTGGCTACAGTGACTCATTAGGAAGGCAGAGTCTCTGTGCTGATGATCCAAATCTTCAATTAAACAACAACAAAAAAAAAAAGCCAAAGAAAACCTTGACATCCACTCCACAGGTGCTCCCATTCAGAAAATGCAACTTGATGATAATTCCACACTGACTTTTACCATGTGGACTTCTGCTTTTAAAAGCCTTTGAGCCATGGCCTTTTCAGTGGGAAATGATTCAGTAGCAGTATTCTACAATAAATACATTCCCACCTCACAGAACAGAATAAAGCACCTGAGAGGAAGAAGTTTCAGACATTTCAGTTTCTCACGTTGCAGAACACACACAATATAGAGAGTGGTAATTATAGCTTTACATGCATTTGAGACGATTAATAAGTAATTCAAAAAGCTGATACTTTTGTTATTATCTGTACTAATGCCTATGTACCTAGTATTTTCAATTTCTCAATGAATTCAGAAACTTAATAGCACGATTGTTAACTGTTAATCCTTTAGATAGCTTTTGAATGTCTCCTTCTCCAAAGAACCTTTGTTCATGTAGGTAACAGAAGTATCCCTGCTCTGCTATAAATGGCAGAAATTCTTGCAGTAGCAGCTATTCTGCCCAAAGCAGCCTGGAACAGCATTACAGGTGAAGCAACTATCACTCAGAGAAATGTTCCATGTCAAGAGCAGATGACATTTTTTGGGTTTTTTGGTCAGCAATAAGAAAGGAAAAAACAGTTTTGCACATAAAACAAAAAATCCATGTAGAGGACATCATTTTTCTACAAGCACAGAATCACTGCAGGTCAGCACAGTGAGCAAGTGGAACCAGGCCATGAATCAGACAYATTTTGTCAGTTTATGCTTCTGCAGGAAAAAAAAAAATCCACATTCTATTTCTTCTGATAGAAAGTAGATTTAAGAGGAAGTGCAGGATGTGCTAACCGTGGTTCTGCTGAAAGATGCAGGGGGCAGCTCTTTAATGCAGCCTTGAAAGAACTATTTTACAAGTAAGACCATCAATTTTGCTTATAACCACGGCTTTGTTTACAGCGGGGTTTTATTTATTTAAGCAAACACATTGTTATTCCTAGAACTCTGCTGGAAGTGCTCAGCAGAGTGAAATATTGGTGCATGAGCTATTTAATAGTCAGCACCAACTGTCCTGGTAAGGAGCTGGTCTGCTCTCCAGCCTTTCCTCTGGACTTTTTATTCTTCCCCTRCTTCACTTGGGTCACGAATTCCCAGCCAATGTTCAGCTGAAGAACCTGCACTGGACACTCAGCTGGAGTTCCCTTTAGCAACACTGAGGCAGCTGCCAGAAAATGGATCTACAGCTCCAAACCCATCAGAAGGCAAAAGGAATGGCTATAAAACCATTCTGCACAGAGCCAGAAGTGACCTCCACCTCATCATCAGGGCACTTCATGTGCATTTACAGATAGCAATTCCTGTATGTGGAAGAAAGAGGAGAATTGCCACAGTGGATAATCCCAACAGCTCACTGAACAAAGGATTGCTGGCAAACCCATAGGATGATTTAATCATATCATGACTGAATGGTTTAGGGTGGAAGGGACCTTAAAGATCATCTTGTTCCAAGCCCTGCCATGGGCAGGGACACCTTCCACTAGGGCTGCTCAGAGCTCCATCCCACCTGGCCTTGAACACTTYCTGTTGAGAGTCACTAGATCCACATTAAATAGATTTTTAGGATACCTAACCTAACTTCCCATGAAAAATGTAATTGCATACTTGAAGAGGAGCATCTTTTGCAGGTTATTCTTTCTGTTTTGACATTAGAGAAAGCATTCTTCTCAGTCTAATCTCTTTATTTATTCATACAGAAGGGGTTTTATTCCAGGAATATAGACTTCTATTTGCTTAAAAACAAACAAACCCCATTTCTTTTTGCAGTTCAACACAGATTCTTTTTTYAATTCAACTTCTGAATTTCTTTTTCATTGAATTCATAGGAAAAGAATACTCTCTGTAAGAGCATTATAGATCAAGACTGCTTCATGAATGTATTCATATTTCATGCTAATTAGTCTTTGTACACAATCCCTGTCTCTGCAGAGCCAGTACATGTGTCTCTGTCCTCAGCTCCTCATTAAAAGTGCTGGGCTTTATTTGAGCACTGCATCACTGAGCCTCAGTCAGACACTGGGAATGCAGAGCTGCCTTTCTTSCCCTGCTGGATTTCAGCAAGCTCATACACACAAAAGCTGCAGCTCCTGAGAAAATTGAGCATGGAGGAGGTACAGAAGGTACCAACCTGTACCAGAGTGATCACACAGTGGGCTGGAATTCCAGACTGCTGGAATGTGTGGCTAATGAACATCTGTCTGTGTGTCACCAGCAGTGATCCAAACATCCCCTAATGGCAACCTCCAACACCTTAAGGGTTGGGAAAACCCCACTGGACCAGTTTCCTTWGTAGGAAAAACCCAATGCCCTTGAGAGTTCACCTTCCCTTGGCTTTTTTTACAGTCACAACTGCTGTTCCATCTTTCCTCTTCAAAATTTTCATTTTCATATTCTGAGAGTTGAGGTATAACAAATTAATACAAGAACTCTGTAAGCAACCACCTAAAATATAACACATTACTAAGACAACTCAGTCACAACATTGTTATAAATACATAGAAGAGGTTTTTTTAGACAATACATGTCTGTCCCCACTCCAATTCTATTTAAATTCTCTTTAAATTCTTCCAGTGAAGCTTTCTGACAAAATTACTAATTGAAACTTGCAGACAATCTGAGCAGCAGGGGCTTTGTCACTAATATTTCTCAGAAGTTTCTCAGTGCCAGAGATGGTTTCACCAAAGGATGGCCTTGCAGCAGGCACACACACACAGGAGAGCCCCTGCAATGTCAGCTTGCACGTGGCACTGAGCAGGCAGGTGGATAATCAGTTTGTACCTGCAGAACTACTCCAGTCACTCAGAAACCAGCAGGATTGCTCATTTCAGATCCCTGCTCCTCACATCTCCAGTAGGGAGCTCTCACCTGTCCCAGTGATGCTCCAAAAGGGTTAAGCACTGCCAATTAAAGTAAAACTGAAGGAATGGCCTCCACGTTAGAGCATCTGACCTGATTCAGAACAGACAGAATGCTGATTCTGGAATGAACTCCACTTCTGCAGGAATTGTGGGGAATACATTATGCTGTACCTCCAAGCAATCCATGAATAATGAGAGCAGCCTTCAAATAGCCCAGGCCTCAAACAATTTCCCACCTGTCTCCTCATCTGAATACAATTTAATTCACACACAGGCTGTTTGGATTTGATTTTCTGGAGGTGCAATTATTGCAGTTCTTGCTGTAATGCTGATTAAGACAAGGCCCMAACTTCTCTCTCAGAACCCTCTCATGGAACAACAATGTTCTGAAAAAAAGAAAAAACTAACTCAGCTGCAGATGTAAAGAAAGCAGGCTCTAGGAGGAACAAATGGAGAGAGGAAAACTGCATCCATCTGACCCATCCCTCTTGATTGTGTCCTGAGAGACACAATCAAAGTGTGCCACACTGAGACCTGCAGAGAAACTCCTGCCCTGTCCAACCCCAAAGCATGAGCATTCTGAAAGTGTTATATAAAYAAAATTTTACAGGAAAAGAAGACAATAAAAAAAACCAGCAAAACTGACACTGAGCCTAACTTCTGAAAAAGCCTAAATAGATTTTATTTGTTAATCTGGGATATTCTTCATTCACTGTCACATAATAAGAACAGCTACAGTGAGTAGGTTACAACAACAGGACATGTATTTTACATAGGATGTTTTTTCAAAATAAACTACATTTTCTCAGTGACTCCATATTACAAACTACCTTTGACATAGAAAATAAATTATTGAAAGGTGAGTGCATTAAAATGCAATTTGAAATAAAATATTAAGAACTAATATTTACAATCTTTACCTCCTAATTGGAACTTTTGCTTTCTTTTAGACCCTTCTGAACACTACACTCATATCAGTCCTTCTGTCCTGTGATGAATTAAATGGGTCGTGATGCTCTGGAAATAAGACTTGGACTCTAAAATAACTCTAAGATCATCTAAGAATTAAAAAAAGGTTCATAAAATATATCAAAATACAGAGATATACATACATAAATCTATGCTAGATGGTAATATYTTCAGGCAGCAGTTTGTTTAAACCATGCAAAGCTTTTTCACCCTTGAGTTTGAGAGTTTACCTACTGAATAAACCCAGCRGAGAAGAAAAGGAAAGTGAAAAATAGTAAACTAATAACTCACTCCTCCTTTATGGTACTTGAATTTATTCTGTTGCTGAAAAACAACAATTTCAAATACATCCAGAGATGAAAACAAACCAATCTGCTGCACTTCTGTGTGAAACAGATATGAAGACTGATGACCTAGGTGTGCAAGGCAAGGAAATGAAACTGCTCTGCCACAGAGCCCTGGGTGACCCCACGCTGCAGAGCTGATGCTGCTCTGCTTGGATCCCACCCTTCTGCAAGGAGAGGCTGGGAGGGAAGGGAACCAAACAAACTCAGCCTGAACCATCAGCAGACCAAGGGAGCCACCTGCAGTTCGCAGTCCTGAAGCAAATTCCTGGTGAGTTCAGAGGTTTTTCTTCCTTTTTCTGTTGACAAAGCAGCGCAGGAAGCTGAGCTAGTGCAACACAGCCACGCTTAACAGCAGAGATTTCTGCATCAACTGAGTCCTGCTGCCTCACACCTACAAATGCAGCTGCCTCAGAGGAAATCTGGCCACAGCTGGATCCACTGAAAGCTTGAAATGCTGAAGTTCTCTGATGAATTAGATCTGGGCTTCTCAGCATAGCAAATTCAAAGCCATTTTCTAAAAGCACTAATTGCTGCTCCTTGTATTTGCAAGTCCCAAATGCAAATGAATGCAAAGAATTTTCCTTCAAGTTGAATGGTGCACTGACCTACCATATATTCTTTATATACATTATATATACATTACACACATTATTTATATACATATTCTAGACATTATATACATTATTCATATAAAATCAAAACCTGAACATTTTGTTCATGTTTTGTTCAATTACAGCTTACATGGAAGTTGGTCTTTTCTCTTGTCCCTTCTCACTCAAATTCCCATAAYGTGGAAAATGCCACTCAGCTATTAAGACCTTGCTTCAGTTTTGAAAACATATGAAAATGATTGTTGAATTGTATTTTAAGTCTAATTGTAAAGCAACAGAACCCTGATGGAGAAGTTTTCCCTCGAGGCAAGCTGGATGGATAATGAATTCTGTATTGGAACAATCCCAGTAGTTACAGACTATTATGTACTAATTACTACCTTTACAGACCTACTGTACACATAATTAATTTCTTCAGAGCACTACTATCATTCTTGACTGGCAAAATACACAACCTAAATTACAAGAGGCAGAAATTAACATGATCCTTTAGGGAGAAGGCATTAACTTGCTTTGCAGTGTTTTGCAATTAGACCATCAATCAAACAGTGAGAAATGATTTGGAGAGCAGCAGGCCCAGGCCTGAGCATTGTCCCAGTCCTGAGGATGGGATGTGTCACAGCCTGGCTGCAGAGTCACAGCACTGCAGCCTTTACCTGCACTGTTAGAGACACTTCACATTCAATTCTACACAGATGTAACATCCCATAAATTAAACAGGAGCTTCTTGACATCACATTCCAGCAAGCACTGAAGACATGGCAGTGCTGCTGGTGCTCTCCCTTCTGCTGTGGCCAGAGAGAAAATTTCGTATCAGCTAAGGGACAAAAGCAAAGTTTGGTAAAAGAGTGCTTGCCATAAAATGACCTGCTTCAATGATTTCAAAGATTAAAGTAGGTTCTTGACAAGAACACTAGTATTTAAAACTGTGTTAATTCCAGCTGTTGAGGGTTTTAGGACATTCTACAGAACTAAATCATACACACTCCCAGCTCCATCAAAAAGCAGTAGCCCAGGTTTCCTGAGATGTATAACTACACTGGATTAATAATATAACATGCAAAAATTACTGTTTAACTTGATAACAGTATTTCTCCCCAGAAGTACCACACCCCTTCAGCTCTGGCTGCATTTCTCTARACAGAGCACTCAAACAGCAGCTTGCAGCTTAGTGACAGCCAACATTGAGTCATTTTTGGAGTATCCTAAAGCAAAACTATGTTACATGAGAAAAATTCATCAAGTGTTTTTCTCATTGTACCAAAGAATCATGAATAGCATTCAGAGGTTTAATCAAATTTCAGTGCTGTAGCTGACAGGGAATCACAAATTTTTAATAAATGGGCACACTACCATTGCTTTTACTTCAGTTACCATTCCCACTGGCATTCCAAAATTCCACAGAACACAAAACAGTAAACACTAAGTCATCCAAACAGCTTTTGGCAATTGTCAGTTTGCTTCCACTCATCCCTTTGTTTGTTTTACATGCTGACTGTGCTCCTGAGAGAATATCACATGCATTCCTATTTGGCTTTTTATCACTCTCCTGTAATGTACTCGTGAAATGGGATCAAGCAAGAGGGAAATCTGATCCCAGATGATGCCTGAATTTAAGTATTTGGGACATCACGGAGCTGCTTAAGGCCAAAGGGGAGGAGGAACAGTGAACATCAATCCATGTTTCCCTTTGCAGATGGCAGCTGCATGGAAAAGTTGCTTCTGGCATGCAATGCTTTGGGTCTGTGCTGCMAACAAATGCTCCAAGAGTCTTTTTGACTTCCAGTAGGTTCTCAAGTTTAAACAAAACCTTGAACTCAGACAGACAACTCTGCCTTTCTGCAGGAATCAGCCAAGTACGATTTTCACATCCTGAGTACTGTGCAGCAGCATTTTTCATGTGCATCCTTTGCTATGGCATCTTGTTTTCTACAACCATTAACTGAGAACAAAACAAGGAAAAATATCTGCAAGGCTATCAGTACACCAAGCTATTGGAGGAGTTGCTGTTGTTCCCTGTTTTACAACTGTGCAACTATGTCAACAAGAATTTCTTCTCACTGGAAACTGTCAGCTATGTCAACATTTCAAGAGGGTTTTTTCAGCATTTTTAACGAAGAAGCTTTTCAGGAATTCTGAAACATTTCTTCAGATTTCTGGTGAAAGAATTCAGCTCAAGGCAGAAGCTTGTCCTTTTCATTTAGAAGGGGCTCATGCCAYTCTGTCATCTGCTGCTGGGCATTCCTTCCCTTAAAGCTCTTCCTGTCACACCAAAGGAAGTGACCAACTCCATCCACAGCATTTTACCCTCCCTGCAGTGCTAGGAACCAAGAGTTAATCCAACTTGGGCATGGAAAAAATTATAAATTACTGCAAATGATGCTTTTGAATTACTGCATGGTATAGCTGAACATTTAGACCAAAAAGTGCTTCCAAGGTGTGCTGCAAAAAGAGAATTCTAATGGTTTAAATTCACTGACTACTGAAAGGAATATGAATCTATCTTATGAAAAACACAGCCATGACCAACTCTTTGAAGAGGTTTCAAAAGGACGCAGAAAAAAACCACATTCAGAAATAATTCAAGGAATCTACTCAAGAAATAGTTCATTACAGTCCTCTGAGAGCCCTTCCTGAATTCATCTTTTTTAACACTGTGTTAGTAAGAACTGCTGTTCTTATTCCAGAAATTCTCAGCTAGGAATAATAATGCAAATAAACATGATTTTAGGATCAGAATTTAAATTTAATTATAATTCCATTAAAAGAATACTCACATCTGTTTGCAACATACAGTGCACTTTTAAAAGGTATTATTGCAAAAAAAGTTCCTCCCCTCATGCTGTAAAGTGAAGGGGGAGCAATTCCTGTAATAGACTGTTATGCTTAATATATGTTTTAAATCATCTTCCTGCTATAAAACCATCAAATGAATTCCATAGTATTGCACAAAGCATAAAAGAAACTGCCATTACACAGTTTTAAACTTAATAAAAGCACAATAAAGARCAAAGTAAGAATGTACCTTTCATTTGGGTTCCAAAGGTAAGCGCCAATTTTGCAAACAGCTCCGGGTCTTCAAATTTATCTTCTTCAGCTTTTACCCAAAAGCTGTTTTCTCCTATTTCTTGAGGCTCGATCTGCAAGAAAAACAGCAGCTCCAGAGTCAGTTAGGAGTGTTTTCCACAGCCAAGTCAAAACAAATGCTACAGAACCTCTGTGAGAATTGGGCTGGGGAAGCTCAGCCCCGTTCTGGAATGTTCTCTCCCTGCTGTTCCTGCACAAGCACGGTGAGCTGAGCTGGCCACAAATGGGCTTTACTGCACTTCTCCCCCTCAGCAAGTTCTCCAAACAGAACTAGTAACAGCAGCTGGCTCTGGAAGGGTTCTAGCTCTCTCTTGATGACTTTGTAGGGAGTTCCCAAACTCTTGAGCACTCCTTTTCCCTGCTACCTGAGAACTGTGTGGAACAGCTCACCAGGAAATGAACTGGCCATGGGGACCCTGCAGAGGCTGAGCTCTCTGCTGGCTGCACTAAAGCAAGAAAATGCTCTGCAATACAGAAGCTGAAAGACAACTTGACTCTTCATGTATGACTCAGAACTGCTGTTCTGTTTTCAAAACATTCCTCTAACAGCTTTGAGCACATTATTAATTATTGTTTATAAATTTCTTTAAATGAAAATAATTTCCAAGGGCTATTTAACTTCAAGATGTTATGCAGGAATTTAGCAATACTGCACTTGTCAGCCTCACCCCAATTTCCCTGCAACATCCTGGTCCTCCACCTTTCAGCCCTGCTTTACCAGCAGCTCCAGGGAAGACATTTTAAAAAACTACCATAATCCARCACTAATGGGGAAGACAGTTACAGCAAAAGGGACTAAATTAAACAGTAAGAATTKCATTCCTCAAATGATGGCTCCTTAAAAGTGATGATCAAACAGACTTTGCACTTTCTCGGCAGGCAGGGGATCTCTGGCACTGTTCCCAGAGCACTTAGGCAAAGCGTCCATCTGCAGTTGCTTCCCATTGTCACAGCCAGTGTTCACACAGACACTTCAGAAATTATTGCCACAAACTCCCCAACGGAACTGATCGCAATGAAATTGGCTGCAATTACCAATGTGTGTTATACAATAAAAGCTTGTTTTTCTCTGTGCTTACAGGACAGCAGGCTATGTCCCACAGCTCCARAACTCCTGCAGTGCATCCTGATCCAGTCCTTTCTCCACAAGACATTGAATTCCTCCTCCCACAAGGAAGAAGGGAATTTATCACTTATCCTTTTATGCAATTRTTTTATCAGAATTACAGAAAAAGTAAATATTTTCAAACCAATTCTAAAATTTATTTAAATTAATGCTCTAAAAACATGGCAGACTGTTTTATATCAGAGTAGTTAAATATACTGAAAGCCTGTTTTTAAACTGTGGCCACCAGATACACTTTCAGATTGTTTTAGCACATCTCCAAATATTTTGAAATAATTTGAAATCAAAGAAGCATTAATTCTTCTGCCAAAAGAAACTATAAATTGGCATGCCACACATTTCCACACAGGCTCTCTCTCAACCTTCTGGATTCCTCCTCCAAGGCTGGTGGGATAATTCTGCTGTTTTGTTACCTCAAAGTCCTTTGACTATTCAATTTAGAGGAACCACACAGCATGGAATATGTAAAAGTCCTTTCATTTGCCTTGATGATGCAGTGATTTTGGTACTTTTTCCTACACCACACATCAACATATCTGCAATATTTTATACCATTAAAAAACTGCCAACCACGACTTTAGGATGCAATGATTTAGTCTTGATAACAGATTTAATTATGTAATACTCCACATGAATTTTCTTTATATAGAAGGAGCAGTGGCTACACTGATCATAAAGGGGTTTTAAAACTACACATCCCAGCACACACCTGGATGTTTGTATAACTGCTCCTGTTAGAGGGACTGGATATACTGAGAGCCAAGGAACAACTGGGAACTGCTTTAAGGTTTGCCTGCAAATCAGACTGTGCTTGCACTTTACTGCTCAAGTAATGCTTAGATTCTAAGATGGTTTTAAAAATGAAATTAAATACAAACAAGCTAAGACRCTGGAAGCTCATGATGCCCAAACCTTTCCCTTGAGCAGTCCCATGGCTCCTCCCAGTGGCCACAGCCCTGCTCCAGCACATTAATGATTGAGAACAATAAATACCTGGGATAAATAACCAACAAGTAACACTAAGACCTGATATCAGCAACCTCTGAACTCACAGCAACATCGAACACCATGAATTTAAAAAGCTTAAGTTGGTTTGCTTTGCTAGGTATGTGTGAAAGCTGCTTCAGAACAGTTTGGAGACAGATGTGTATTTATATACAACTTGATGCAAAGCTGCTCTGGATGTTCACTGCAGCTGAGACAAGGCACTGGCTTCCTGGGACACTTGGCACAACAATGAGTAAATGAAAGTGATTTTAAAATCCATCACTACACMGTACCAAGCCTAGCAGTGCAGTGCAGGAGGGGAAGCAACATCATCCCCACAGCTCTGGCGTACCTTGGACCAGTTGATTCTCTTCATGGAGACTTCCAGCTTATACTTCTTCTTCTCCTTCATCCCGTGGGGCAGAGCTGGCACCACTGGGAAGGGAGCAAAGAGGGCCCCTCCCAGGGGGGGAGGCATTGGGGGCCCCCCGAAAGGCGGCGGGGGAGGGATGGCTCCCCCGGGCAGAGGAGGAGGAGGAGGAGGAGGCCCTGCCCCTCCAGGCAGAGGAGGAGGAGGAGGAGGCCCTGCTCCCCCGGGCAGAGGGGGTGGTGGGGGCACACCAGGCAGAGGAGGGGGAGGTGGGACGGCTGCACCGGGCAGAGGAGGAGGAGGGGGAGGCAGGGATGCACCAGGTAAGGGAGGAGGGGGAGGAATTGCTGCTCCACCTGGCAGGGGAGGTGGTGGAGGAATTGGTGCTCCACCTGGCAAAGGAGGTGGTGGAGGAATTGTTATTCCACCAGGCAGGGGAGGGGGTGGAGGAATTGTTACTCCACCAGGTAATGGAGGAGGAGGAGGAATCGCTCCTGCACCAGGGAGGGGAGGAGGAGGAGGGATGGCTCCACCAGGGAGCGAAGGCGCTGGAGATGGTGGGACGTTCTCACTTGGGTGGGCWGGAGGTATTGCTGGGGCTTCTGTCAGGCCTGGACCCTGGAACAGAACAGAGGAATTCCTTTCACCAGTGACAGCAGGCAGTTTGATATGAAGCTGAACCAACCAGGATGGTTTTTAGCCAACTGCATCTCAGAAAGTGAGAAACGTAACTGTTCTCCTATTTAAATGAGAAACAATAACAATAGATTATCCCACGTACCATAAAGCTGCCAAGCAAACTGAATAACCTAGCATTTTTATAAAAACAAATTGTTTCAATTTTAAAGAAAATTTAATAGTAGCAGTAACACTTAAGTGAACAGAACAGCATTTTATTTCTTACCAATGCACAAAACATTTATCCCACTTAGGACACCCCAGCAAGCTGGGGCATCAGAGATGAGAATAACCATGGTGAATTTTAACAACACTCAGCTGCTGCTGGGAGCTTTTCCCCAGCAATCAGTGGAGCAGCTGGTGCAGTGGAASAGGTCACAGGACCACAGTTGTTCAGAGCTATTCTGACATCTGGAGGGGTGAAGGGTGTGCAACAACCTGTCCTGCTGTCTTTGAATCTGAGACTGCTTCTTTGGTGAGAGGAAGAAAGAGCAATCACAATATCCATTCTAATAAGTTCTTACTAATTAATAAGGAAGAGAAACAGCAGCATGTCAAACCATCAAAGGGGTGAGTGCAGCTAAAAATAAGTGTCATCATATTCTGTGGGGAGCATAACACTAGAAAAGGGAACAGATACCAGAATTACATGGTTAATTAACCAGTGGTCAGCATTACTGTGAATGCCCTGTCATGTCTGGATAATCTGAACTGTGTTAGAATCAATAAAACAGGATTAACAATTAATTAGACTAAAAGTACATTTTTTACTTTGCACAAGGCACAAGGTGTTTCTTTGCTCACAAGTTATAATGCAACAATTGCTGGAGAACTCATTAAAACAGACTGTCACATTTCAGTGGAACACTGSCTTGTAGGAATTTGTAACAAACATGAAAATTGGCAAGAAGGAAGTAAGAACAGGAGTGYCTGGGTCTCCACCTTAGTGCCCAAATAGGAAGTGAGATCACAGGCTATAAGGCAGAAAAAATAAAGACAAAAAGGCAACAGGCAGACCTTGCCTAGCATCGAAGGTGTACAAAATAAGCCAGACCGAGGCAAAAGCATTAAATCATAATATCTGCTAGTTCCTAAAAGGTATAAATGACCTGTCTAAAACATAAAGCTGGTGTAAAAAAATAAAAAATAAAAAAGGCTTATATGAAGTATAAGAGTAAAAAATATATATGAAACCAAAAGCCTTTAAAAATAAACACTTCCAAAACAAAAACTTTCTGCAAAACACACAGAAGCAGCAATGTGAAAGCATAAACAAATACCTGCAGGAAAAAAAAAATCAGGCTGGATATAAGATTTCTGTAGTGTAAGGAACATTTTTCCCTCAATAAAGCAGGTATCTTTGACAGGTTGAACTCTGTAAAATCTTACCTCCATTAACTATCTTTAGTAACTTGTGCTGGCTGCCAAACAAATCAAGACATCTTTACCAGACATTCCAAACTCCAGACAGATAAGTTACTCTGAGGCAATTTCTTTTCAACTCCTCAAAAAAAATCAACTCAGCTGTGGAGCTTAATGTGATATTATTTTATTACCTGGGTCCGGAGCTGTTTGACTTCTGATTCAAGTTCTTTGATTTTCTCCTCTCGTTTCTGCAGCTCTGCCTGTGCCTCTTGYCGAGCTGTGAACTCTTCATCAAACTGTAAAGATTGAACCAGCACAGCAGAGTTTGTCCAGTTACGGCCACACCASAGCCTACATTGGCAGGAATTCTCTGAGCAACATCACAGCTGCAGCAATTGATGCACTTTTAACCCTTTTAGCAGCATTTTCCTATCTAACAAGTTCACTTTTAGSACCACAATTTCTTGCACCAATCAGTCAATGACACAGAACCACCCAGATCCAGCTACTCAGGTCAGGTTCTTTCCTCCAAGAGAACACTGCAGACTTGTCAAACCAAACTCGAGGACATATCTACTGCAGCAAGCTTAAATTCATTAAAAATTAAACCTGCAATCATCATGTTCGAGAACACGTTCTGCCACTTGGCCTGAAAATGCCTACTTAGACCAAACCAGCAAAAAATAMCAAAATTTGGAATTATTTCAATACCTCCATAATACCTGAACTTCAGTACTACTGCAGCTAATATAGCACATTCATTTTTTAAAGCTTATACCTGCATTCAAGTTATTTAATTATGATTCTTTCAGCACAGGAGAGCAACAAGTGTAATTGTGAGAGTCACCATTTCCCAGTTTCAGTTGGAAACAAGCTGACTGTGTTCCTGCCAGGGTTCTGTTCCAYACCATGAGCAAGACTTACCTTCCTAGAAAATTCTGCTGCTTTCTTTTCACTCTCTTCTACTTTAGCCTTGTCCACACAGGCATCTAGAATTGAAATAAAAGACCACAGACAAGTCAAGTCACACATATCACAGCTCTGAGGTGCTCCCAGCCATCAGTTCCCTGTGAGCCCATGACACAAAAGCAACAGGCACTTTTTTGACCCTGTCTCCTATCACTCAAAGCTACAGCATTTGGGCTGGTACTCCACCTGCACACCTGTAGCTCACATGCATATTTGCAGAACACTGACAAAACTCTCAGCCAGTGTAAGTCCAGACAGAAGAACACAAAGTAAAAACAATAAAACTGCTTAAAGAGTACAAACCAACAAGATGTGTAAAATTGATGTCCATCCTTCCTCTGTATTTAAAATCTGGGTCCATGCCACTGCAGTGCAGCACTATCTGAGACACACATTCTTCTATGATCTTGTAATACTGAGGTCTATAACAGGAAACATTTACAAGACAATAAGAACATGAACAAGACTTGCTGCAGTTGGGGAGGGGGGCAACTAACTCCCAATATCTGAATTCTACAAGTGCCAGAAGAAGCATCAAGTTCAAACAGTTATTTGTAAATATTTTGGATGTGATGCCTTGACYTTGCTATGACACCATGCTACACATAAGAGAAGTTTACACTGGAAAGAGCAGATCCAAGGCACAGGGGAATATTTTCAATTATCAGTTGTACAACTTCCATGTTCTTTGAAGCAATGAATATATCAAACTTGAATAAAGAAAAAGTGTCCAACAAATAAGAGGTTTTTGGGATGAGGGTATTAAACTAAGCTTCAAGCCTTTGAAATAAACRCAATTATATTTACCAAGACCTTTTTAATACTAACACGGAGCAAAAAGATAAATAACACATCAGTCTCAAAGAGTGACTTTTTAAGCATGATCTATTCAGTTTAGCAGGGTCTTAATTTCTCTTCTTGCCCCTACTCCCCCAGAACCCCAGCCTGGCAGCTGCCACTCACCGGACATAGTAATCGTTCCTGATCAGGAGGAAGTGTTGGAGAATTGACAAGAAGTAATTTTCAGAAGAAGTATCTTTCACCATATTGTACAGCAGGTGAAATACTTCRCTCACATCAGTGCAAACATTGTTAAGAAAATAACAGTATTTAAAAAAMCCAAAAACTTTAAAAACAAACAAAAGCCCAAAAAGCCCCACTGCAGTCAGAACAGGCACCTCACCCAAACACAGCTSCCCAGACAGTTCCCACATTGTTCAAGTAAAACCCCTCCACACTTTGAGCTCCTACTATTAGCAGTAAATATTTTCCACGAAGACTGTGCACAGAATTTTTGTRCCCTGTTTATCAATTAGGACATGTTTCTTTATCAATCAGAACAACCATATRTAGACTTCATGTTTTAGAATCCTGTAAAAACATTTCACACAAAGCTTGGTCTCTGCTCTGAGCTCAGCCAGGCTGCTGGCAAACACACACTGGGCAATCTTKGTCATTTCCTAGAGATGACCCTTACTTGTAATTACCTGTTCTGCACAGCAACAACATTGCAGGAGATTTTATAGTCCTCCCACTGATTGCCTCTACCTCCCTCTGCTTCCTCCTAAAACCTGCAAGCAGCCATTCTGAATTTARGTAACTTTAAATTTCCTGCTCCTTCACAGCTAGAAAAGGCACACATCTGTAGTGCTTCAGAACCTGCAAGAAATTTTGTTCCTTTTATTATCAAAACTCATTTTTCTTCAAACTTATGATATTCCACGGGTATAATTTTATCTCTTGATGTATTATGAGACAGTTTAGCTTAATAAATGTTATTTATGAAAAATTAATTCAGTTCCCAATGACTTACATTTGACATGCAAATTTCAGCATTAATTATCCAAATATTTTCCAACAAAAAAAGCAACTGGGGAGAAATCTGCTTGACAAAGCCCCTGGTAAGACATACAAGTGAGACAAATAACCTGCACATAGAGCACTGTAATTTCCATTTAATAAAGTTCTGAAACAACWCAAGTTATAACAGCATTTCCTTAAAGGATATTCCATTTCAGCTTTGATGTCATTGAGACGATGTGACAGTTCAAAGTGGTCTTCATCTTTGTTCTCATCAAACACCCTCAGCTGAATATCAAGCTCGTCATTTTCCTTATCTTTCAAGGCCTGTTTTCCAAGGTAGAGTATATCTTAATTTTTCCTTTCTTAAAGCAAGAATTTCCCCCCTTGAAGGACTGCATCATGATGAAATATAAGATACTAGCCTTTGGAACAACAGCAAGTTCCCACTCAGTGCCTGGGCTTTTTTATTATAATGATTTAACTGAGAAAAACTAAAGGCAAAACATCAGCTCACAGAGCAGGTATGGGSTACAGAACAAACAAGAAACCTTCCAGTTGAATCCATTTCTCTTAATGGGACATAGCAGCTCCTGCTTGTTAATGTCAGAATTCCATTAAAAAACCACAATAGGTATATTTCAAAACATTCATTGGCATGAGCTTAAGAAATTTAAACAAGAGTAAGGAAGATTTGTTTACAATTTCTGTTCCTCAGTCAGCCTAGACCATGGCATTAAAGCATCCACAGTACAAGGAGAAATACAGAGGTGAAAAAAAAGCCCCACACAAGTTAGCATTTGGAGCAGAGGAAAATGTGCTTTTCTTTTCAGAAATGCAAGGACTTGTCCTAATTCYCAGAGTTAAGTTTAGCTTCCTACCAGCCAAAGCACATGAAAAAAGCTCCTTCCCATGCATTGATGGGAATGCACTCCATGACTGAAATGGAGCCTGGATCTGKCCTGCCTGGGTGCCCCCATGTGTGTTCCCCAAAACGGGAGCAGCYGGTGCCAGTGCAGTGCCTGAAGAGCAGAGCAGGCAGCTCTGCACCTGAACACATGAAGAGCTCTGGATTCCCCTCCTGACTCTCTTCCAACACATTAGCTGTTCAACATTAAAATAGACTGTTATCACCAAATATTAATTGCTTTTACACTCAGACCTGCATGGCAGATGTTGGTAGACTCTCCCAAGTTTTTTATCATACCTTGATTTGTTACAATTTAGTTTCTTTGCTACCTAATCCACTCCCAATTCTTAAAAGTTTTAAAGCATTGATTGATTCTATAAAATACCTTTCAATTGATAAAAAAAACTTGAGTTCTTGAGGCTTTCAGATGTTCCACAGCAAATAAAGCCAGTAGATCAAATTAATATATCTACATGATATAAACCTAAAAATATCCCTAAGAAAAAATAACATCACACATCAGAAAGTGTCTCAAGGCTGAATGASCCAAAAATGGAAGTTTYYGTTCCTGACAAATTGACAGTTTTAAAACTTCATATCTTAAAAGTTATAGCARAAAAAAWTCTGTTTCAGACAAATATAAGCAGRTASTCCWATTTCTCTCATCTTTTGTAAGAAAGTGATGAATGCCTTAAATACACCTATTTTTGATGTAAGCATCAGAATGGTTTCTTGGCTCAGAGTTACAAATCTCTCCCCAAGTCAGAAATATTCCTGTCTGTGCAGCTGCATGAAGACAGACATGCAGTCTCAGAATGAATATGAATTGATTTTTCCTTAAAATGTCCCAATGCATTCTCAGCAGGCAGATTAAAGAAAACCAGATTTCACAGAAAACAACAGGAACAGCATATACAAAGAAAGTTAATCCAAGATTGGTTCCACAGCCAGATCCACATTCACTGCATGTGCTTTGAGCTCATTATGCAGCATTTGGCTACCCTTATTTAATTTCTAATATATTGACTTGTTTCAACTACTATTCTGCAGCTCATGAGAATCTGAATTTGTAACTCTGCAGGCTGAAAGCAGATTTGGGGTGATAATCAGACCCTCTGCACCCCCAAATCCTTCCCATCTGCTGTCCTGGTTAAACAGTTTGGTTATCTTCAGCATCCACAGTAGACAGTSACCAACTCCGGGATACAAGTGACTTACAGGCAATATTTTCTTCAGGCCACAACGTAAAAATTCATTTCTCAAGTGTATCCTGAAGTCAAGGTCCTCAGGAGATGTAACAAGGGCATTGATGAGCTGCATGCATGCCACCTGCAATCAGAGACACAGAATGGAAATCAATACCTTCAGTCACTGTTTCAGTTGAATTATAAAACCAGAGAGATGGAAATTATTTATTWTGCAGCACACATGCAACACTTGGGCTTATTTTAGCAACATCRAATACTGCTCTGTTTCCATACCAGGATGCTTCCACTGTATCAAAAGAGTATGAATGATCATGAATGATCATTACAGAATAATGTCATGGACTGGTTTGAGCAGGAAGGGACCTCAAAACCCATCCAGTGCCACCCCTGCCATGGCAGGGACACTTCCACTGCCCCAGGGTGCCCCAAGCCCTGTCCAGCCTGGCCTGGGACACTGCCAGGGATCCAGGGGCCTGCCCACTCTAAAATCATGCCCCAGTTATTCCCAAACTGAAGGTGCCCATTGTACCCCCTTCTGCTTCTCCTCAGCATTCACCAGTTTGAAAGCAAACTGTTTCTACAGTAACTAACAACTTAAAAACCACCCAATAAACACCCATACCCAAATGAGTCACATCACCAGGTGTTTTTCCCATTCCTGCAGAGCACTTGTGCAAAATGCCTGGTCTCAGGATAGTGGCTAATGCTTTAATTGAACAGCTGTGCACTTTAATTGATTTATTTGAAAACAGGTAGACAACAACACAACACCAAAAGTGCTGATCCACTTTAAAAGACTAAAATGGGACTCAAGGGAAATAGCAAGTTTGGTAAAAGATGTTAACTGCAAATAAAAGTAGCTTTAGAGTAGGACAAAAAAAAATCAATAGCTGCAGAGGAAAAAAATCAGATAAAAAGCACCTTCCTGTTTTAATTACATTCACTATTTAGCTTTAATAGAACACCTTATGGAGTCTCAAATTTCTATTAAAACACCCTTTCAAAGGCACTCTCTTGATAGAGCTGCATCTTCAGATAATGCAGTATCATCATGCTTGCTTGAATGATTCTTGTTATTTTACTACTATGACATGACTTAACAAGCCAAAGCACATGTCCAATCTGAAATTAATAGAGAGAAGAGGTGCCATCTGCTCTGATTGCTTCTGCCAGAGAGACTCTGCCTTAATGGCTTGTGCTAATACATTCCCAGCAAAGAAGGATTTTGTCAGAAACAAGGTAATGAGTCTTGCAATTGTGCCTTCACTGAGGTACCAGTGAGCTTTGGGAAGGGAGGCTGGCAGCARTGGGGGGTGGTGGCTCTTGTTTGCCTTAAATCAACAAGGTCATGGAGTGGGAGACAACTCCAGCACGGATTCTCCAGTGATAGCACTATTAAGATTAGAATGTCATTTATAGACACTTATTGGCCATCATTAACTCATCAGCTCTGAAACAAGAGGTGCTGATGGTAAACACAGCACTAAGGCAGCTACAGCTGATGTGGATTTGAGCCAAGACAGGAAAAAGGCATCCCAAGGATACCTGCCCTGCCTATATTTTTCCACATCTTTCAGCCAAGGTAGCTGAAAAATAAATTTTAGTACAAAATGTGCATAATTACTGTATAATGAGAAGGCCATAAGTCAAAGTCAACCCTTATTAGGATATTCAGCCACTTGGCCTCTATGCAAAAACGGCAGTACCAAAAAAACCCAACCAATCCCAACTAAAAAAAGCTCACATCTTAGTGCCAGCCAAAACTCTGGTGCCCACAGAGCACAAAATGTTTATCTCTATCCATGGACACACAAGCAGCAATGAACATGATCTAAGCCATGGCAGCCAAAACCCCTGCACAGATTATTTTATTATTTTATAAAAATAGTTTTGAAAGCTCACTAGGTTACCCTCAGAGAGGCACTAGTGGCTGGTGAAAGGCACACACTGAACACACAGCAAAGAATGCACAGTCCTTGTTGACAAAAGTACCAATAATATCCWGCTGCACTTCACTCATCCCAAAAGGAACCCTGCCAAAAATGGRCACACCCCATGCTCCACCTGCCATAATCAGCATATATCTGAATATTTCAGAGGCCACAGGTACTGCTGCCTAAAGTACCAGCACTAGGACCAGATTTRTTACCTGAACATTACACCTGGCATCCAAGGAAAGAAATATCACTAATTACTCTTTTGTAAGGGCAAGATTTCTTAATCCTGTTTTTGGGACAGGAAGTGAATTCCTTGGCCTCTCACCACTACCAAGTAGAAAATGTAGCACCAGTAAGCCAGTGGTATGTATTTCTCCTCTTTTACAGATGAACAGCACTAAAAGATGTGTGTGAACCAAAGCTCCCCGAGCCATACACAGTGCTCAGCCTTTCGCTGAAGCACACACACAAACTCACCTGCAGCTGGATGAACTCGTGGTTCTCCAGGCCCTCCACAATCTGGGAGAAGCGTTCCTCCCTGTTGTGCCTCTCAGCAGCAGTGGTTATAGCACCTAAAAGCTTGTCCAGGCTAAGAGAGAGACAAACTGTCAGGAGAGAACAGCACTGCTCACACAACTCAAGGCTCAGTGCACTGACAGAGTTTAAATGCATTTATCTACAGAAACYGAAAACAATCCAAGACCCAAGTGTTATGAATGTCTACAAGATAAATGTTGAAATAAGAAAAAAGGRGAACTAAATCTCTATATTATTAGTTCAGCAATGAAACAACTAATGAGGGGAAAAAAATCTCTCCCTTTGCAAGACTGTRCATTTGATAACAGTTGACATGTTTAACATCTGGAAATTCTAATAAACTGTCCTTTCAGGAATCAGAATGTTTTAATCTATTTATTGCAYAGAAGACATGAAGTTTGCCCATTTTACCTTCAGTAAATAAACACAGTGGTGAATTTACAGGAAACATATGCCAAGTGATCATCTTTGTTTTAAGAMTCTCATGGGCAAGTGCTAAATAACTCCAAGTAGAACTGTTCCAAAGCCCAGCTGTAAATGTAAACTCCTGGTTCCTGTGGTAGAGGTGATTTGTCCTTTCACACCTTCCACTTCAGCCACAGTGTGTGGGTCTCTGCTCATTTGCTTTTCTCTGATTTAATACTAATTAGGGCAACACAACAGGTGAAGTCTCTTTAATTTTAAATCACATTAAAGACTTTARGGTTACATTTGTTTCACTGACAACTTTTCTCACCTGTGTCCAAATTAACCACTCATGAGCAACAAAAAAGCATCAATATCTCACTCACATGTTTTCCTCCCCAACAATGCAGATMGCAGAAAGGATTTTCACTGTCTCRGTCATCATGTGGGGTTGCTTTGGATCAATTGCTCTTGACAGCAGCAAGAGGCTCCTTTCATCTCCTAGGATCCTTTGCAAACCGTACTGGCAGAAACAAAAAGCTCTTGGTGACAAGGTTGTGCTTGCCCTGGAAATTCATCCCCAACTTGAGATCCTGAGGGATTCTCCCAAACCCTCCCTCCCAGAGCACCCCACCAAAACCCACCAACCCCCTGGCCATCACTGCCTGGGGACACAGCAATGGGGCCCCACTCTGGTATTGGAGGCTTTCTCCTGACAGAGAAACAGATTCAGCTCCTCAGGAGGACACCAGGACCTTGTAAAATCAGTACCCACCCAAAGACAATTCAGGTTTTATTTCCTGTCTACATCTGAAACACCTCAGAAGTATGAAAAATCTGCTTTTCTCCCATTTCATTGGGCAAGCTCTTCTGTGGGAATTTTTCTAAACTGAGCAAAAGTAATTATAAGTAACTCCTATGCAGTTTTATTTGCTGGGGAGGAAGCATAAACACAAGATTTCAGATTTTGCTATGAATAAAGTAAAATACAAATTTAACACATCAGCTTCTAGAAGGTACTCATTCTCTGTAAACCTRAGTAACCTGTGTTAGAAACAAATCAGATACAGCTTAACCTAACTCTTTACCCATGACCTACCAACTTGAAAATTGCAGCTAAAAAGAGATCAAATGCTACTCATTTTAATCAGKTATAAAGTACATTATATTAACAAACATGCATTGAAATTTGAATTTGGAAAGTTTTTTTTTAAATTTCCAAGTAATTTCCAAATTTACTTAGCTTAAATTTACACTATCATCCTCTTTATCAAACATTGTACTTCCAAAAATCAATAATATWTAACAAAACTAAGAAAAAAATGCTGAAAGCTTCATGAAGAAGACTCTCCACAGAAGTTACACTAAGTTTAAGACCTGCATTCCCAAAGAGTTAAACACTGGATATAAAAGCTTTCCTTCTCCAACATTTAACATGTTATATACATGTTGAACTCAACAAAACCCAAACATGATAAAATATGTGAATTTAAAATAATACTTGCTTTATTGTTCATAAATGCTTTGAGGCACTGGATAAGTTTATGTTGATTCTTCTTATCRATACTTTCTTGCCTTGAAAGAAAAGAGGAAAATCACATAAGGAAAATCCTCACAACCTTCCCATCCCTCCCTTCAAATGATCCAGGTCCTTACTGTTTCTTGTCCAGAAGCTTTTCCAATGCATCCAACAGGAGCCCAAGACCTTCATGTCCAAAATTGTTAACCCAGCTGGAAAAAAAAAACCAAAGAAAAATGCTTTTAATTATTTCTTAATCAAATGCAGAAGTTGCAAAGCTATTTCTCTGTTGCTGCTTGTGCATCCCTTCACAGGCTCCATTTTGGTCTCACTTCCCAAAAGATCTGATCAGCCACGAAGGCAAACAGTTCCAACAAGAACAAATTGCTGAAAGSCACAGAGAAAGGTGAGGAGATACTGCAGACAGCTGCAAACATCTCACTGCTCCTGATGCAGGGTGCTGAAAACTCTGCTCTCCTGTCAACAAGCATTAGCATAATGACTCTGGTTCCCAAAAAAACCCCAAAGCCCACAACCCTCCTGCTCCACAAAAACAGCATGATGAAAACTCCTGCAGAAATTGCTCTGCTTACCTGACTGGGTTGCTGGTTAGAGACACTCTCAAAGACTCCAGGCAATTAAGAAGTTTTTCATCTGAAATTCCAGACCGCAGTTCATGGATGTATTCTTGTGAGGACAGGGTACATTCGTGCTTGCTGTTTTTCAGTCCCCCCTAGCACAGAAGGCAGAATGCTGCTGAGTGTTCCAGYGATCAAACAGGGCTTAGATGATAAAATAGAGGACTAATATTTCCATWGGAATTTCCAAATCACAGTACAAGTATTCAAGACAGCTGATTTGACTTGGCTTTGTCATCAGCRTTTAATACTTTTGGTTTTACATCASAAGRATAATTATTTTTGCTGGAATCTTTTTCACTTCTTTAAGTAAAAGTGCATGTACTACAAATGGAATAGAAAAATGTAATTCCATCATTCAGCTGTATTAACATAAGTAATGAGAGTGTATTGGAAACAATCCTAAAGAGAGACATACAAAAAACTCAGTTCATGCAACTTCCTGAGCCAATTTTTTGCTGTACCATAGTTCATGTTTGACCCCAATAGAGATCTCTAGAGGATCTTGCTTGCTGCAAAAAAAATCATACAGGAGATTTGAGAAAGAGCTCCCTCCTGCTGAAGTGCCACTACAGAAGAATAACTACTTACACAGTATTTCACTATTAAACACCTGAATATCAGTTTTTAGAGCTATAGTATTCAAACACTTGAAGAAGACAAAACATTTTTCCAAAAGGTGCAACTAATCTTTTGTACAGCTCTGACAAGTTGCAGCAGGCTTATCTCAGAAGAGTGGTTTTGATTCATTTGCAGCTCCTAAAGCTCCTTAGCTCTGAAGGGTTTGTTGAAGAGAGCCTGATAAAGATGTCATGGGTGCAAAGGCAACATCAAGTGCCTGTCCTAGAAGAGGATTTACATGCATTTGGTTTTAATTGTATCACTTCCACCACAAATATTCCATTTTTTGTCTCTCTTTCACAAAGCTCCACTTCTTATGAAGCTGCYGCTTTGCTCTCTTCAAATTCTTACCATCCATTTTCCAAAAATGCACTAAGTGTGGCTGATGACAAAATGACTTGGCTAAATTTAAATTATTGTCTTTGACCTAGGCAGATTCCAGGCACAAACCAGAACTGTGTTCACAATGTACTTTCAGATTCAGAGCAAAACCAGGACAGACTGACTGCAGTGAGACATCAGGGTCCTCTGCACTGTGCCAGCTTTCCAGATGTTCCTTGCTGACATGCAAAGCACCTTCAGCTGGGCATCACATCAAAGGACCAAGACAAAGACGAGTATGAAGGATATAAAGGGCCTAGAATCAGTCACCATCAACATCCTAAACAAAGAGATGCTCTTCTACTGAAAGAAAAAGGAATAAATGGGTGGGGTTATCTTTATAGGAGGAGGAGCTGACTGTAAAAATCAGATTAACTTATCAAATATCATCAAAATTCAGAAAAATCATCACTCTGAAGGGCCATAAGGTAAAGAACTAGGAAACAGGAACCCATTGGATGGATGGGAATCAGAGAAGATTTTGTGTGTAACTAATGCACATCGTGTACACAGTCCAGATCCAGCTGGGCACAAATGTTGTCATTTCAGCCATTCCCCAAATGGAAAAAGAGGAGAACAGAAATGCTGCTGAGAGCCACAAAATGWACAGAGGTGAGGCAATGGCAATGCCAGTCAGTGCCACTGCCTGTTCAGCTAGACCCTGAACAGCTCTCTAGAATGCAAGGCAGTGGCTTCTCCCAAGAGATGAGTTTGTCCTTCCCCTGCACCTGCTGCCAGCTCCACAGGAGACTCCAGCTCAGACTGGAGCAACCTGAGGTCTTTGCTGCTYTTTGTTTTATATTTAAACCAAGGTGGRATCCTGCTGCCTCCTCATTYTGTGCCATCCARGACAYTRGTGAAGCRCCTCTGTTCTGCCTAGTCCCTTATYTTCAGGAGACCCATGACTCCCTCAAAAGTAGAACAACAGTTGAAAGAACTGGCAGCTAAGGTGCTCTGCTAAGGCTCCTTCCCATGGCTTGCAGGACAAGCACATTTCTTCATTGGTTCTTTAAAAAGCACCTTTGACTGCACAGCAATAAGGAACCAAGTCCTCTTCCTCATTTTCCTCCTTCTTCAAAATGGATGGTCACTCAAGACAGCTCATAAAATGCCATTCTTGAAATCTTCCAGAGAATTTTCAGCTTACCAGGAATACTTTGTTGCTCCCTGCAATCAATGTCTCCATCTCAATCCACTCTCACCTCTAGCCATGCTAACTCAAATGCTGAACCAGGTGCAACCTCTTTTATTTCCCTATTCAAAGAGAGTTTGACTGGAATACTATTTTTAAGAATTGCTATGCCTTTTTAAGGATCAGATTTTAATACAAACATTTCTCATTTACTTTGAGGTGTAAGGTCTCAGTGAAAAATGTTATACAGGAGAACACCTAATAAAGATGGAAGCAGAAGTGAAGCAGAAAGAACCTGAAGAGGGTTGGGTCTCACATCAGAATGTTCAGAGATTAAACCAATGCTCAAGAATGAAAATCTTGGGAACTATTTTATGACTGGTCACCTTCAGTGTTACAATTAAGGCAGAGGATGATTCCCTGGTGCCAACTCAAATGAGAGCCTGCACCACACAGCAGTCCCTCCAGTGCTGAGGATCCCATGTAAAACTCAAATCAGTTCAAGCTCCCAAGTTCCCATGAACAGGGAAACCTCTTCTGTGCCATCTCTACAAGCCAACAGCACTACCAGGAACACCCCAAAATTCCTGTCTTCCCTGATCACAGTGGATCTGTAAATCTTGAAGGAAACAGCTCCACGTGCTGGCAGAAGCAAACAGGTCCTAAAGGATGAACCCTGGAGGAAGCACACAGAGGTGCAAGAGCTCTTGAAGCAATGATATGCAAAGCCAATCACCAGGCACAGCATTTCTAATTTTAGTATTTAGCAAGCTATTTGCACAAAACCATGCTTTTAATGCAGAGCTGTTCTTGCTCTCTATCAGACCCTGAACTCAAAGGCATGGGGAAGAAAACATGTTAGAATTCATCCCCTACCCATCGTGGGAGTATCAGCTTGCTTTATAAAATAATCTCTTCACAAAGCACCTGTTCAGGCTAATTCACACCAAAAGGAAATTACACAGCAGCAGGGATTATTTGAAMCTGGTTTTAACACACTGAACTGGAAAATTAATCATTTGTCCCCTCAAAAATCAAATACTTTTAAATACATGAGCACAATTAAGATATTTTCCTCAAATAGGGGAAGAGCCAATAGTGTGCACAAAACTAAAAAGTACTGGTGAACMTAAAAGTCTCTTTAAAGGCCACTCTGAATAAAATAAAGCCAAGAGAAAAATATACAAGAATACAGTGTGTAGGAGAAAAACCTAACTACATCTGAGGTGATGATTAGACAGTTTCAAGTCATAGATTGTTCTCTATTATTTCTACTGCAGAATTTAATTACTGAATATGACCTAAGTGAAAAGCCTTGCTGTACCTGAAAAGACTGTTTTGGCTGTAATCAAAAATAAAGTCCATCCATAATTTAAAARAACATTTTTGCTTTCAACCACTATTTTAAATCCATATGTAATTATTCCTCAAATAAAATCCTATATACTAGGAAACAAACTTGCTGAACTCACTCCAACAAATTAAATCCCAAATATTTCTCTATAATATTTGAATTCRATCAAAACAACATAAAATGTAGATGAGTCCTTAATAAGAGAAAGTTATGCTCTTAGTGATCTCATCTTAAACATATTGACCTCCTGAATCCTCTAAATTAATCTTATTGTCACATTGATCTGCTGAAGTTGGCATTTCCAAGACAAGCTATGAATAACAACAATTAGAACATAAAAAATTCCCCATCTAAACAGAATGAAGTAAGCCAAATATTGTCAATTTTAAATTTCAAATGCCTGCCTTCAATAAAAGGCAAGACAAGCTTAAATTCCATTTGTTGCTCACGATGAGGAGATGAGCTCAGTGAGTTTGAAGTACTGGGCAACAGACTCCTGAAAACTTGAAGAAATCCCTCGAAAGTGTAAGCAATGACCTCATTCTGCYAAGATCAACATGATTGAGGCGGTTGACAATTATTTTGATACAACAAGGATTCAGTTGTGCCCACTGAACTTTTAAAGCCCAGATAGAAATCCAAACTATTCCAGCCTAATCTCTAAAAAGGGAAGTTCATAAGAGAAAAGAAAACTCTSGTGTTCGTACTCACCGGAACTTTACTTCCGACTATCTGCATGCAGTGGTCAGCCAAGAGAGGTTATTGTGTAAAAAAGATAACAATAATACATAAATAAACACAGCACAGTACTTAGTAGGATGTAGTTGCACACACATTTTTCAGTGTTTAATCATTAGTAGTAGTTACATTCTCTTATTACTTTATCAACCTGTTTAGGGGTTAGAGCTTCCCTACAGGAAAACAGCAGCTCTACAGCAGGAGCAACAATTTCAAATTCTTATGTTTTGCTGCTGAATCTTCAGTATTTGACACAGTTGCCTACCAATAACTAAATACCTGTCTTGACAGCTACATCTTGAAAGATTAAAAATGYCATTTGTTGAAATTTTCAGGTCAGATACTTTACATATGACACTGAGAACACTAATGGCATACTGACTTCCCTGTATGTATAACAACTGCTTTTATTATGGAGCTTTTGATCTGTTTCGATGATGTCAACACTGAATTTAATTAAGTTTTTGTAATCAAAAACATAGCCTACAGTTATAACTCCAACTTGCATTTCAGAAAATCTCACATGACATTTTTATTCAACTGCTCGGTATGGATGCTTTTAATTACATGGATAATTAAACAGTGATTTTCAGAATGCCATCTCCTCTTTACCATGGAACATCATCTCTCTATATTCATGAACAAAAAGGTGACTTTCCCCAAGGAAAGTGCAGGCAGGCAGCACATCTGTGCCCTGTTCTGTCACCCTGCACAAATGCCCAGGTTGCTGGGAGCACCACAGACATCTGCTCCAGCAGYGCAGCCTCTCCTGCCCAGYTCTCCTGCTGCAGGCTGCCAGCAGCCAGCTCACTGCACAACCACCTTCCTCTGATCTCCACTGCTCTGCTCAGCCTCCCCCTGCTTCATTTTCTACTATTTCTCTTCCATTTTTCCTTTAGGAACTCTTTCAGAAACAGAAGTCCCTGCAAGTCTCTCACAATCAACACCTCTCTTGCTGAAGAAGTTTCCCCTAGAAGCAGAAGAAGGGATTGCCATCACCAGACAATCTCCTCTCYTAATCTATTATCTTCTCCTCTCACCAATGTTCAACTATTCAGTACAGCACAAAATGTCACCGGGGTCAGCTCTGAAACAGAATTTCAATCCTCCACCAGTTCCCAGGTATAATTTCCATGGTCAACAATCTTYCTCTTCAAGTGAGAGAAGGAATGAGTAGCACAGAAAATCACTCCCCATGAAAGCATCCAGCTCATCAGCTTCTACATGTCCTCCATAGCCAAGGAAAACTTTCTTCACCCAGCGAWACCCAAAGTTCTTTTCTCAGAACTCTGAAGACAAGTGTTTCAGAAAAGCATGGTCAACATGCTGCAGACAGCACACAGGCAGAGAAAATGAAGCACCAAATCGRAAATAATTTGGTTAAGACAACATCAGCAAATGAGAGTGATATTCTCACATGAAGGAAGGGAGCTCAAAAGCCTAATTAAAACAAACATGAAATGAACTGCAAGAAAAGTCACATCAACTGTTAAATGTGTTYTGTGAGCTCTAAGCAGAAGGTCTAAGTATTTCCAGTTTAAAAAGGGAAGACAGATAATCATCTGTGACAAAGGAAAAAGGTAGAAAATTTAAAAAGACAGATCATTTTGAATGCAACCAGCATTTTCATGGAAGACAATMCTGAAGAAAGGAAAGTTTGACAATTCATGATGCAGTAAAGATTGAATTCATTGAGCAGAATAGGAGTTGCACTAAACAGAAGATGAAATCACAAGTGAAAATAAGATTTGGCACCACTGTAAGATCCCAATCAACATTTTAAAATTAACCTCTGTGTTTTAATTTTTTTTTAACAATYGAGATGCTAGCTATTTAGAAGTTAAATTAGGATAACACAACAGAAAGGTAAMGTGTATTTCTGAGAGATTCCATTCAAATGCTGTGATTCAATTGCAAGGAGGACATACTGAAGCACACTAATATGAGTTGGTTTTCCTCTAGGAAAAACACTTTGCAATGTGTAAAACAGCCACACTGGTGCTGACTTAAGCCCAAAGTGCACATTCATGTACGAGGACCTTTTAGGATGACTTGGTTTTAAATTATTAGTACATTTAGGCAAATGTCTTCCCAGTTCTGTTAAGTTTCCCATGCTGCAGCACACATGGGGAGCAATGCAATGCATGAACATTTCAGCAGGGAGCCATGCAATGGTAGCCATGCTTTCCTCACTCAGCTGCACAGTTCTGGGGCTGGAGGCAGCTACATTTCAATTGCAGTGTACATGACAGACATCACCATTGTTTAACTGCATTTTGGGGGAAAAATGCAAATACTTTCATTTCTACTTCCACTTTCTACTGCTTCACTAAACTATTTCTGCATACTAAGAAAAATTCCAGATTTAATATTGATCATCAAGTGAAGATAAAAACCTTACAAGGCATAATTAACAGTTCCCAAAGACAGTCTAGTTCATAGTTCATAACATTCACTGCCTAAGCTTGAATAATTCTCCAGTAATTTGTACATTTAGTTGGACCGTGCTTAAAGCACTGGACTCCTTCCAGCACACACTAAAGGACTGTGGATTTTCTTTAAGATGAGCTCATGCAGGAACATCACTCCTCTCAGAACTTAAATCACCACTTTCATTACCATTCCATCACCATTATAACACAAACTTCTCCTCACTGAAGTTTATAATGTTTCAGGCAAGGCATTTGCATAATAATTGCATGTCATTGTCATCTTAATTTTTGAAATTTAACTCTGCAGAGGTGATTTTCAAGGTTAACAAGTCAACTGTACTGCTTGCAGTCTATGCTTAAAGATTCCTTAGTCAGACACCAACATAATCTTTAATTATTTCTATATTTGCCACAGTCAACTTTTAACACACACAAAGTATTGCTGCTGTATTTTATAACTAATTAGTACAAAAGTTCAACAGCAGAAAATAAATTGCAGTTCTTCACTASTTGAAATTTTATTTCTCTGCCCCAAAACTGTTGGTGTATCCAGTCTTCAATTTCCTTACACTTCTTGCACCCCAAAGAAGACAGACTTCMAAAATTCTGCATGAAGGGTTAATCAATCAATCAAATTACAGAGAATCATCAACATYAATGAAAAGTCAAAACATTTTTTCTATTCATAATGTAATTAGTAACTGGATTTAAGACCATCCTTTCACTAAAGGAGTCTAGCACATACATCGCTACTGAAACCACAAAGAAACTTTGCGTATCAAAAATTTTTAAGATAAACATCACAGAAATATGCTCAGGTTCCATCMATGATTCCACATCATTGGATTTGCAACTTCTTATGGTTTCCAAGAAAGGACCAAGTTTTGACATTGCCCAGCAAGGCAAATGCAAACTAACTGCTCAGATGCAGCTGCAAGCATTCATGAGTGTGTTAGCAAGTACACATTTAGTTTTCCTAACACTCTTAGAAAAATCCAGAAAAAAAAAAGAATTTTCAAGCTTGAAAAGCCTAAAACTCCAAGCCAAGCTCCTTCCTCAGGTGAGTACTTACGGATTTGGCAGTTGCAGAAATGTACTGGACAACCATCTCACGTTTGGTGCTCAGGTCTTTGTCTCGTAAAGGAGCTTTACGTTCCTCGTTCAGGTTCATGTCCTCCTGCAAAGAACCAGACCACACAACATCAGGAACTCATCTCAGRATTTTCAGCAGTCTTTGTTCTTTTTAAGCTACTTTTGTTAAACAATTAATTTTCAAGCAAACAGAAGCAACTTTTTCCTGTTTATCTGTATGTGCTTGATTTTGCTCTACCTGATTTTCTTATTTAATTCTGTCATCTCAAGTGTTCATTGTTTTTGAGACTTACCCAAAATTTAAACTGCATCAAGGGAAGTTAACAGTTGTGAAATTTGGCTCAAGAAGTAAAACTAGAGGACAAGTACAACAACTCTACATCTCAAGTTGATGCAGAAGTGCCAACTCTTGAGATGTTCCTGTATTTGCAGTGAAATCTTATCACAGTGGACACCAWTCCTGCACTATCTAATCAAAGGCTATTATTACATGGATTAGTAGCTTGTGGAAGGGATAGAGGTGAAACTGTTCYAACTGATGTATTTAAAACAAGCCTAAAAGTTAAAATGCTCTGCTAGATTAAATCTATTAGGAGACTTCTTTTAACTTGATAAGAGATTAAATACAATGCAGTCATTACTAGTCATGACTAGGCTTGCCATTAAAAGTCAAAGTAATTTCAGACTGGCACCTCAGAGCAGTCAGTGCTCTGCAATCACTACTGGTGAACAGCCTTGTCACAGAACTTCAGKGTCTGTGAGACAGACCCATTGTCTGCTTCAATTACCACTGCTTGGAAAAGTTAAAAACTAATCCCTTAACAAGCAAATCAAGCAAGAGTTAATTAACACTTATCCAACCCTTCAAAAGASATTCACTGCTCCACTGAACAGAGCAGAGCTACCCAGTGGAACAGGACAGTTCTCCCCATAGCGCATCTTACCATCATTTTTTCAAAGAGATCCATAACTTCTTTCTCTGATAAGTTCATGCAGCGCTCATCAACAAGTGCCTGGGCATGTGGGATCTCACTGATGGAAGGCTGGGAGTCAATAGGATGCTGAATGAGAGGCTTCTCTTTCTTCACAGCCGATTTCCTGAAGCTTGTGATCCTGTCACGCTGCAAAGACATTCCAAAATAAGCAGAAATAGAAAGAGAGAAAAGCAGCCAATTGGATGGCAGCAATGCACATGTTTTTAGTTAATTCAAGCAGCAGAGTTAAACTGAACTGTAAGTAAAAATACTCTAATATTTAGAGATTACTTTGCCTAGAAAGACAATAACCTATAAGGTAAACTCAGATCACATGCAAAAGGGATTTAAATAATTCTCACTGATCCAAAATTGCACCAGCTAGGTTAAACTCCTAGCACTTCAAAATCTTCAGCTCATCTTCTCCCATTACTAATTATCTGACAGTGAATAAATATGGTACCACAAAGGTAATGTCCACTGCTCCTTCCCCTGAAGGKCTGTAACTCTTTGGAGAACAACTGAAAAAGGCAGGGGAAGGAGGTACTCACAAGTTCATCAGGCTTATAAAACATCCTGCTGAAGTAAAATAAAGTTTGTAGAGGAATTAATGCTCCAAGCATAGCTCAGAACTCCTTGAAGAGCTTTTGAGGAGGAACTCGTGGAATTAGTGCTGAGCTTTAGAAAGGCAGGTGAAGGGTTGCTCCCACAGCAGCAGCACCCAGGTTAAACACACGGCCAGGCACTGCCAGGGCTCTGGGGTTAGGGCTGACACCAAGCCCCACTCCTGGGCTGCAAGCATGCTCAGTTAGGGGTTAATGTAGGAAATAACCAGCACCTTCCTTATAAGGCCATTTTTGCTGTATTTATAACGTAGAACTCTATTCTGAATAAAGTCTGAATTCTTTGATTTAATATGTCTTTATTTTTTATATATATATATGTTCAACTTGAGAACATCATGCATACAGCAATTTTCCTCAAAGAACTGTTTGCATCCACAAATACTCCTGCATTTGTTTCAGGCACTCAACAGCCTTATGAAGATGTGCTTTCATCTAACAGCAGCTTATGTAGGGTTACCAGGATCACTCAGAGCAGTCACTGTCATCTCCACCAAAACACGTAAACCAAATTTTATATTGGCTACAACAAAACAACCTCTCTGAGGTGTGAAGTGTCTAATGGAGACAGACTTTGTTTGCAAAAATTTTGATTCATTTTAGATTAGTGAGTCCAGAGTGGAGACACTGGAGTGAGAGCTGTGGAGTATGGAGAAGAAAAATTATTTTTCTGTTGCTTTGTTTCTTTTTATTCATTTTTGTTGTTCATTKTTTTTGTTGTTATTGTTGAGATCCTACAAGATTACCTCAAATCTCTGAAGGAAAGTGTCCCTAGATAAGCTGCATTCCCTTTGAACTTCTTTTGAACTTTTTTTTGAGGTTTTCTTCCTTAGATATTTTTATATTTGTGGACAGAAGCACAAKACCTATAAGGATACTGTTAATGTCTTTGACAAAGCAAGAACATTACTTTAATCCATTTTTTACCTTATTAGAATAGTTTAAATTACACTTTTGGAAACTAAAATTAGGGCCTAGTCTGGTGAAAAGCCAAGGATATGGCAGTGCCTGAAATGCAGTTTTATATTGACCATTCAATAGTCACAAACAGTCATTTAAGATCCAATTGCACCACACTTCATCTGTTTCAAGTGTAACTTATTAACACCAAATTTGTTCAATGAGATTGCACCGGTGAGATCACTGGAAAGACACAAAGGAATCTTCTGTGTGACTTCCAGGCACCATTTCCTCATTTCAGACGTGCAGACAATTATTAACTAAAGAACCAGTCTGGCTTTATTTTGTATATATATAATACAAGGCTGTAATGTCAATGAACTCAATTTTGATACAAGTCTCTGAAAAAATACTTTGGGAGGAGTTCCAAAGTATTCAGCTTTATCAAGTTAGTGCTACTGAATACACACTTGTCCCTTGGCATTCAGTGGACATTTATTACTCAAAATGGTTCCACTTGAATCATGTGGCAACCAACTTTGAAGAGCCACTGCAGACCATTTGCTGGTAAAGAGAAGGTCAAGAGAAATAACACTTCAACTGTTGGGCAACAGTTTCAACATAGCCACAGTATTACTGAAGTATTTCAAATGTGCTTAAGGAAGTTTCTCCAAATAGAAATCATGATTAATCTTCTTCAATGAAGGTCTTGAGGAATAGTCACTCAACTTTCTGAAACCTAACGCTTAATATCCTTATAAGAATGTTATTTTGTCCACAACATTGAGTAAAGTAGCATGCAGCGTGGAGTTACCATTGCAAATTAAGATGCTACAAAGACCTTACCACATCATCTGCCAAAGTTTTTATTTGAATATTCTATTAAAAAAAACAAAAAACAACACACACAAATCAAAGAAAAAAAGACAGTGTTACCTACTGCTTCAGAATAAAGRAGTCTATTTTATGTAACTGAACATTAAAAAGCATTTGCAATTTCACTAAGTGTTCTAAAAACCTGCAGGCAAATGGCCRTAGAATGTCCCTTTTTTCTGTGAAAAAGCAAGCTTGCCTCCCATTGCACCCTRTCCTCTGGGTATGGAATTGGTGCACCTGAAGCCTGAGAGCTGCAGCCCCCCAGTGCTGCCCAAAGGAGCAGCCAGGGCTCCCAGCAGGTTTCCAAAACAAACCCAGTGCAGGGACAGCAGCGCGTCAGCAGCGCCACGGGGCTGTGAGCTCAGGGCTCAGCACCGCCCAGGCGCCTCCTGTGCCCAAAGCCCTGCAGCCTCTGCCAACTGCGCTGGCCACTGAGTCATGGCAGCCTGCAGAGGAACTGGCTCAAGTCACTGAAGGGATGATGCACAAACCACCCTCCCTTCCTCATCACCTCTTCCTAAGCGGGAAAACCCTGCTGACAGCAATCACCAACGTCACATTTTCATCCATGGCCAAAAAAGCCACCCACACTGCACAGCAATATCAACAGTCATTACTGAGGAAGCATTTGGTTCATGAACTTTGCTCAACTGACACAAAGCAGGCATGAAAGGAGTTCAGGTCTAGAACTCATGGGGGGACRGAATGTGATTAGCATTCAGAAGTCCGTGGGACAGTGGAGAGGACTGAGCCCAGCTCACAGGTCAGTCCCCACTCATTCCCTCCCAGCAGGATCATGAAGCCAATCAAAAATACAAAAGCAAGAAACACTTGATGGTTGAGCTATAAAGATAATGTAATAACTGATRGGAATAAAGAAAATAAAGAAACAAATAAAAAGCCATCATTTGGCACCAGCAGGCCAATGTGTACCCAGTTTCTGAGCACCTGATGATTTGGAAAAAACTGCTCCTCCCACCCTGCAGCCCTGCCTTTACTGCCCAGCATGATGTGATGTGTTCTGGAATGTCTTTGGTCACTGTGGATGAGCTGTCCCAGCTGTGTCCCCACCTCCAGGCCACCCACCCTGCTCCTGGAGGGAGCTCACAAGAAGCACAAGTCCTGGAGACTGGGAAGGGCTGTTCAGTAAGAGCTGAAGCACCGGGGCTCTTTCTGTCTGTGCTGTTTTGGTCACAAGTCTAGGGCACAGCACCAAATGGGCTGTTCTGAACCAGCTCCACCTGAGCCTCACCCTGACAGACATCTGCACATCCAGGTGTTGACACCAACCCTTCATCTTCCAAACTGCCACATCTCAACACCCTTCCTTACCCTTCTCCTGTATTCCCCTCATCTGGACTCGGTATGGAATTTATCATCTTGAAATCAAAACTAAGATGTGCACTTCTCACTCTGGTAAATAAACCTTTTAATTGAGACTGCAGAGGAAAATGAAGTAAAGCCTGACCCTGTTTTTAATAAAGAGACAGTCAGGCAAGCAAGAAGTTCTGAAACTCCATATACATTTTAGGAGCTACTTGCATGAGAACATTTTTTCCCCTTCTCATTTAAGTACTGTCAATCTCTGCCAGAAGCTGGAACAGGATCATCTACCCCATCTCTACACTTATATTGCATTTGTCACTCAAACTCCTCTGGGCAAAGTACAGAACACTAAAACAAGATAGCACACTGCATTTTTTCAGACCCTGCAAGCACTCTTCCCAGATTTCCTTCTGGTGCACAACTCCACTGCTGCCAGCAGCCACTTGAGATAAGCAGCACATCTAACAGGTAGCAGAGACACTGCAARGAGCTGCAGGCAGAGCGAAGGCACTTCTGTACCCACAGATCCTCACACCATTGTGACAATCTCTTGTGCTAACAAAGAAACGGCACTTCCAGGCTGATTTCAGAACATAACCCAAAAGTAGTTTACCTCCCTAGAAGGAAATTTAAGATATTGCAGATTCTGTAGTCCTCCAGCATTATTCTTTCTGCCATCTATGAGACAGCCAGAGTAACACAAGACAGAAAAATCTGTACCCTCCTGGCTTGTTAAAGACACTGAGTCCCTGCTTGCAGGAGCAGCCCAAGGGAAAAGGCTTCACAAAAATCCCCAAGGAAACATTTGCAGATGAGGGATATCAAATTAACATTTATATCTAAAATACATGTACAATTTAAGGCAGCTGTAGATCATCTCTCTCTCCTAGTTATAATGTCAACACGAACCACAGAATGTCTTCAGCATCTATACCAAAGAACTATTTCCTACTCACTGACTTAGTTCTGTACTTAGAAGATTTAAGTGATAGAGTTCCTCCCTTTCAAACACAGCCTTACCAGCTGATCAACAGCTAATATCATTTTCTAGTCACTCTTCCCAGTCTTAGTTTACTCTGTGTATCTGGCTACTTTTATAAGCATAGACAGATCATGACAGTAAATCACACAAAAATAACAGCATATACTAACGCAYCTGCACCAGACAATTCTTTATCTCAAAAGGTCTCAGCCAAGTTAACATTCAGAGTAATTGAAATCTTGCACATGAAAACAGTAGAAAGATATTTGTGGATCACTACATTTCCTGATGCAGAAATTACTGCTTCCTCATGCAAACAATGCAGGCTACAGCAGCAACAATGCCACATTCACAGAATTCAATTACTTGAGTTGATTGCACCAACTTTCAATACAAAACTCACAGCAAGTCTACTTTTTTATACCTTTTCCTAACTTGTGTTTTAATAAAACCTTCCAAATCACTTAAGCTGGCCATGAGTTGTACACTGAGGTGCATTTACATGGATTATATTTAAGTATTACTTTTTCATGTTCTTAATTGTTATGCTCAGGAGTCTCACTCTCACCACAAAAATCAAATCAGCACTAACTCCCAGATCACCACGTGCAGAATGAACAATGATCAGCTGGGGAACTTCTAAACCTAACAGCAATTTTCACTCCATTGCCCAGGAAACCGTGGTGTGCTGGACCACCCATTCCTGCAGCCAGGCTGCAAGCTCAGGGAGCAGCTCCCACTGCTCCCAGCAAAGCTCACTTTCCAGGGGTAGCAACCAGAAACTTGACCTTCTTTCAACTTTCATTGGTTTTTTGGTTGTTTTCTTGGGTTTTTTTTTAACTGTGCTGATACTGCTGTTTTCTAAAATTTACCTTGACTTCAACACCTGCAAAAGCCACRGTAAAGCTCCACTCAAGGACAGGAGCTTTATATTTGCATACAAGCAGGAAAGGAATAACTACCCATATGAGCACCTGAACCCAGGGAGTTTAAAGGGACAAACTCCAAGCTGGTTAATATTGGAAGCACAAAAAGTTGTCTGCATCTTGAATCCAGGTCTTAGTCACAAAATAGAATTCACTCCTACAACCTCTGTTCTTCAGTTCAGAGAATGAATAATGTTCCCATTAGACAATTGAACCATCTGCCAACATATTCAGTTTTGGAATTAWATCTGAAAAGGCACCTAGGAAATAGTGAAAAGATACCCAAGCTATAAAAACTGATGTGCAGAAACCAGGACTACACACTCATTTAGGCCTTTCAAGATCTTTACCCATGATGAAGTATACCTGACATCTTGTGAATTATATTTTTACTAATTTTATTACTAATGTTTGTTTTAGCATAATATTTTTCACACTTTGAGGAGCATTCACCATGCTTCCAGAAAAACCTTGAAATGCCTGTTGTAATCCATCTGCTTCCTCCAAAACACTTGAATTGAGCAATACCAATGGTTTTGTTACTATTGTTGAACATTTACRTTTGGGCTATATGACACCATATGGAAAAAATCTTGTTTGTCTTGCAGCTGCTTGCTTCACAAACTCCTCGAATGTGCATTATTCAACGTTTTAAATGAAGGCTTAACCTAGAGCTGAGCATGGAGGGAAGCATGGGCTGCCAAAATGCAGATGGAGAACTGCTGGCATCCCTGGGTCAGGGCAGGATGGCACCACCTCCCCGAGGGAAGCTGCCAGCTTTGCCCAGTTTCTCCACTTGGTCCTACAGGAAAACGACCATCCACAAATGAGCAATGCTCCAGAAATAAGTTTGATAATTCCTCGTGCTAAATAAAGCCCGAGGGCCAGCCAGGCTGGTAAATCATTAACAGCAGAGGGCACCAAYCCTCAGTCACCTGCTGGGAGATGCCTCAGCACTGCTCCCGACAGACGGGGAGGGAACACATGCCAGAGGATGGGGATCATATCAGACACTCCCCTCACAAATGCCAAGGGCTGAGTTTTGTAAAGAAGCAAATTCATTCAAAAACTTAAAAAAAAAATCACTGTAAACAAACAGTCAATTTCATCAGCTTTGTAACTGAAGATACAAAAGGAGTTGAGGAAGACATCTGACCTAACTTTTTTTAAACATACATATAATTTGAATCYCAAACTGTCATTACGGTTTTGAAAAGTGTGTTTCAGAAAACGGTTTCTTGTTGCTCATTGATAAGTAAGCTTTAAAAACCAGAAGAAAATAAGTTTTTTTTTTTTCCAAAAGCTGCAGTTCCATGTCAATCTAAGCCAACAAAATTGCTGGGTGTGAGACACAGGGCAAGGGTGGCAGCAGGACACCCAGATCAGGTTAGACTCATCTGAGAAACATCTGCCARTGCAGAGGGAAATTAAGTAAGCCCTGGCATTTTCCAGAGCCACAGCTGAAATCCAAACACCTCCCATCAAGCCTCCACAGCAGCTGTATCAGACAAGGGTTCACATCCCTGCTCCCCAGGCAGCAGCCAGGAGCTGGGTCCTGCTCTGCTCCCTGGGCACCCTGCATGACAGGAAAAGTGCATTGTGGAGSTGCAGCATGCTTTTCATTAGAGACAGCATGGTTTTCAAACACAAAAACACAGGCTCTCCTCAGAATGCTCTACAGCTTCWACATTCCTCACTTCAAACTATCAASAGAGTTTGCTGTTAAAACTCCTGCAAATTAGACTTTGGAAAGAGCCAAGCTTTCCTGCAAAGCAGAACCATGCTCAGCACTGGATCTCTGCTGCTTGCTTTTCCAAAATGTGGTTCCCTTGAGCTTTGAGTTTTTAGGGAACTTGGCTTTTGCTTTTTTGGTATAATGTTATGGTGAAGTGCTTTTGAAATATTCTGGAACAGTTAAACTGGAAAAACTATGTCAAAACAATTCCTGATATAGTAAGTGCAGACTTTATCTCAATTCTATGCTGAGATACAAGCAGTGGGATTGAGCTCTTTGCTTCCATCCCAGGGGCAGCACACAGCAGCTTTTCTGACAGCAATACTTGATGTGCACTGAATTGCTGCCCCCCTTTGGCCCCTGCTCTGGCCCTCCTGGGTGCAGGGGCTCATTGAGACCCTCTGGGCAGCTGCTGGGACTGSGTGGGAGCTGTTCCACAGCTCTGAGTGGGTCAGTGGGGAGGAGTGAGAGCAGGCCTCCTTTTATCCCTCACTCTCTCAAGAGACACCTTTTCATCGAGGCAAGAGTCTCCTTTGCTCTGACTGAACTGCAATCCTAGTTTTTACCCTTTTAACRACAATCACACACCTTGAACCTGAAATTAATCTTTTGTTGTAACCTAAGTATTTTCTCTCAAGAGGAGCAACTTGACTTGACAGAGCTGGTTTGAAATGATCTTAAAAATCGAAGCAGCAACTGCTTTGAGAGATTTCTTCACTCTAATACTTACACACTCTGTTTTCATTTCAGTTTACTTGCTTCCTCTATGACAGTGTACACAGGACAGCCCAAGAGCCCTGCAAAGGACAGGCTCAGCTTATGTAGACTTCTCTTGCTGTTCTATGCAGAGATGGATTTGGTAAGATTTTGCACTGCATGCTGGTGGTTGTGTAGAACATCTCTTGCTCTTGTGGGTACAGCAAACACTGAAATAAGTGTTAGACTCCATTTGGATTTTCCTACGAAACCATTTGAGAAGTTAAACTGGCAGAATGAATCTGTTGGGAGAGGACTGACACTTAAAAATAAAGCAGAACACTCACAGCAAGCTGCAGGAGCTTCACTGGATACTGGGCAGTTCCTGGAAAATGGAATAGATTGCCTTTGATAGGCTTTGAGAAAGTGAGAACATGTGTATCTGCTTTGTTTGGGTTGTTTTGTAAGTAGTAAGAAAATCCAACCAACCAAACCACAGCCCACAAACAAGCTGGCAGCAGAARGGGTGCAGTGAGCCAAAGGAGCTGGAATTCCTTGTGAAGAACACTCATTTTGTCTGTACTCAGCAGACTTGGAACATGGTCACAGGGATCATGTCAACAACTTCTTAGAATAATGTTGTCTGTCTTCCAAGACAGACCTACAAGCAAAGAGCAAGTACTTAATCAGAGCAGTATTTGATCMCTGCATTGCAATAAGTTAATGGTAAAGCCACTTTTTTCTCCCTTAATAAATGATGTGATACTAAAATTTGGAAAAATGAGTAGTGYTGCTGTCATAGCAGGGAACTCTGGCTTTTCCTCACAGAACTGAAATTCAAGGTTAAATAATTTCCACAGGCATGGACCACAATGTACCTCAACAGGCAAAGACTATTGGGTTGAACAATGTACAGCTGCTGTGTCACACTCCAGGTCTTCCTGTTCTCTTCCCTATTCTTTCCTGTTTATAACAGCATCCTCAGAAGATTATTTGTCCTTTGGGGAAGTAGGAAATGAAGCACCACGTGAACAGAGAGGAATTACATTGTACTTCATAATGAGGAATCCCATGGCATCACTTGACTTCAGTACAGGTGAGGGTCCCTATTAAGAAGAAACTGGAATTCAGGACAATTAGAGAAATTTGTCATAGGTTATGGAGAATCTGTTATTTTCTCTTAAAGGAGATAAACCATCWTTTTTTTTATGCTTAAGTGTTCAATGTGCTTTGGCTATCCCTGAACACTTACATCAATCTTATAAAGGTTTTTCACAAAACAATTCTTTTGAAATATCAAATGTTAACTGATGGGATTACTGCTTATCTTAGAAGGCATTCAGGAATGAGCCTGAATCACAGAACACTATAAACTACCCTTAATGGATTTAGGAAGCCTGTCCTATCCACCCAAGCTTTGTCTCAAGTTCAAATATGAATGCATATTAAAAATGCAAATTCCCTTTCTGGTTTTCAGGCAGAACCTTCACCAAACCCTTCTGCTGCACTCTTCACCTTTCAGCTGACATTTCCACCAAGCTACAATAAACTGGAGGATGAAAACAAAACTCAGTGCTGTGGATTTGTYACTGCACAATTCCCTTCAGCGTGCACAAATCAGGTGAAGTCACAGTGCAGCTCCCAGGAGGGGCAGGGCCAGCCTGAAGGATGGCAGCGGGCTCAGCTCCTGTGGCAGCTGTGGAACTTGGCCATCCTCGTGGCTGGCACAAAAACTCAAACATACATGGCACCAGTGCATATTCTCAGCCTGATGTGCTTTGTCTTCTTCCTTCTTTATGGAAATTCTTCCCTGTTCTAATGCAACTGGGACACATAGCCACTTCAGCTCTAAATAACTGTCAAGTTCTCATCTACTCCTGTACTCATACAATTACAAATGCAAACATTCACACAGCTCCATTATGAAACCAAAGTACTTCAGAAGTTACTCAAATTTAATAGACAAAAATAATTCACAGCAAGAGAAAGAACATGAAGAACCAAAACGCAGACAAGGAAGCAGAAAACTTTCTACTGCACAAGAATTAACAGCTTGTATTCTGTTATTAGGGGCTAGAATCTAATGAATCTCATGTTGGCTTTGTATTTGTTCCTGACAAAGCCACACTCATTAAAAACACTGAACCACAGGCACCCTTAAAGGCCATTTTAACAACCATCATTAGCTCTTACCATATTAAGAAGGAGTAATGAACTGCAGAACTAACATTTCTCCTGACCAAGTACTTATTTTGGCTTGTTCCACCACCCCTGAGCCCAAACTGAATTTATACAGAGCCACTGTGAACACATAACCAACTTATTGAGACAAAAAGGTGTCCACGGGGACACTGAAGGTCTCAGGCTATTTCCTCTCACCTTCATGCCTGCACACATAGCATGGAGCAGTTTGTTCATGTGACTCCAGCCAGGACAAAGTTATTAATGTTTGACCAGCTAATCCCTGAACCAAGAACCAGGCTGTGTCCCTCAAAGCATCCTGCACCCACCAATCCTGCACTTCTCTCAGCCTTTGGAACCTAAAATTACAGCTGCTCCTCTCCTGGCTGAGGAGCAACAGTCCTGCAGCACCAGGAGTTGGGATTCTACACCACTATTCCCCAAATATTTTAATTTTTTTTATTTACAAACTTATTCTAAACTGCGAGGTAGTGGCGCTCAAAGTTCCACAATCCTCAAGCAAGTGCTTCTGTATTTATTCTGACTCAAAGGGACAAACTAAATGTGTTAATGGGGTCTTGTTATAAAAAGAAAAGTTCATATTTCCACTATAAGTAGGGCAGCAGTAAGTGTGTTAATATATATATTTACACACACACAAAAATCACTAAGGAATACAAGGCAGTACCATTTCCAGTGACATTGGTTTCAATCAGTCACTTTTACAGTAACATTTTCAGCCTTTGAAACAAGTTTAAACTGTTACAAATCGGAAAGATTTCTAGTAACACTATGCAAAGAGCAGTGCAGGCAGCAGACACATCAGACATTCACCATATCCATCATTTTCCCCAATGATTTCTCTGAGGATCACTCAAAGGAAGGGAGCCTGACAAGAAGGCTGCCTGCCACAAGCACCACCTCAACACTGCCCTTCCCTGACTCTCCCCAGGCTTTCCTGTTCACAGGGAGGAGCCTGTATCCATTAGAAACTCCTCAGAACAATCCTGCCTGACACAACACACAAGGTGTGGTGGCATTACACTCTGCACTACACCTTCAGGCCAAATATTACCACACCCAGGTGAACCAAAAACCTTCAGGAGCTGTAGCAAACCATAAAATTCCCATGTGTGGCTCGTTCCAGAACTGAACTTCCAACGTATTTCTCCATTTCTATAAATCAGAAKAGTCCATGGTTTAGATCATGATGTACACCACAACATCATTTCACTGCCACAGCAGATCTTCTCAGATCTGTGCTGCTATCACACCATGTACAGGTGATCAGGAGAGGAGGGCTGGAAAGCAGACACAATTCCACAGAACTGGTGGATGAACTTTAGACAAACTCATYCAACAGGAGGAGTTATAACATGCCACACAACTCCAGACTCATTGGTTCCAGGAAATAATCAAAGAAGAGCAAATAGTACAGGAGTGGTTCTGACAGGTTCATTTCAGGACCTTGTCTGTCCCACTGCCACACAAAACTGATGTCAGCAGAGCACCAAGGGGAGCAGGGAGAGAGCTGGAGCCACACTGCTCCCTAAAAAAGCCAATTCTTGACCTGGCACCCCCTCCTCCACACAATTTATTGTTACAGGTAGAACACATTTGCCTTGCAGGCTCTGTTGTGCCACTTCTGTCACACAACATCCCACCTATCTACCTGGGAGGAAGCTACAGGTGCAGGTGGGAACCCTTGGGCTGCTCACTCCTCCAAGGCTGCAGCCAAAAGCCACTTCACTGACAAGATTTGAAGACCAGTTTGATACAAAACCAATATGCAAGTCTAAGACAAGTTATCATTGTCTACTTGCAGCTTTATCAATTGCTACACAAACACTAAAGAAGGTTTTTCAACTGTTTCAATCTCCCAAAATTATCTGTTCTACCACCATAGCTGATTTTAAGAAAAAAAACCCTTATTTCCTCCTAAAAGTTATTGCATTATTGGTTTTTTTGTAAGGAATGATATAAAAGCTTCAAGCAACTGCTAAAACCACTCATTTGAATAGTTCCCTAACTTCTTGTGCTTCAAGGTTGAACAAGCAAACTGATGAAGAACAAACTGACATTGATGGTTGCTCCAGCAGCAGCTGACATTGCTTGTTGTACTCCGAATTTGGACAAGGATGAAAAGCATCAGAGGGATGTTATCAGCCATTACTGCTTTATTGTTTACTTCCAGAGAACTGCAAATGATGCAGAAAACATGAAGTCATCTTGTAGCCCACTCCATGGGGAGAGRCAGATCTTCTCCTTCTGCTGGGTCACCAGCAATCCCAATTCTGGGACCCCAGAGCCGAAGTTCATSCTGGGACACTTGGACATTGGCACCACGCTGCCTGCAGGCTCAGACAGCACCACTTCCATCTGCTGTGCACACTGCCCCTTCTCACAGCTGCCTTTCACCCGGCCGGGGTGCAATCTGCTCTGCTTGCAAAGCTTCCTGCAGGCTACAGAAGTGCTCTACAGTTTTGTCTCACAAGGAGTAGTTCAGGAAGTTTAATTACCACAGATAGGCTTATCACTGTCTCTATCACCTCACTCACACAGTGTCAACAGCAATTCCCATTACAGGCTCCAGCATTTACCTAAACATCAGCACCAGGCCTGTCCTAACCTCCATGCAGTGCCTGACCAGGATAACTCCAAGCAACAGAAGTTCCAGAAGACATTACTTTTACTCTTCAGTAACGGTTGCACCCTTGATAACTTCTGTCCTGGTTTAGGGCAAATCTGGGAGAAGACCTGTTTGCTTCTTCTTCCCCACTCTTTGTACCCAGAAAGAGTCTAAAAGGTGCCAAACTTATTTCTGGGTTAGACAGTCCAGTGGGGGTACCAGCATCATAAATTCACCCCAGGACAGCTTCACTTGCTGGAATATCCTGACTTTGAGSTAATAATACCCGAGACTCTTTTGGAACACAAGCATTTTGGTGCACTTCTTCCTCAAGCATACACTTGAAACAAGAACTCTCTGCAGGCATGCACAGATCTCACTCAGACACTGTGATTTCAAATGTAAGACATCTGATTTGATTGCCAAAAATCTCTGCTCGACCTGACTCATGGTTCACGTATGCAGTGCACAGATATCTCAGGGAGTCATGCAAGAAGAACACAGCTTTTTCTTTTTTGGTGGGTCTGTCTGACAGGGATTGGTAGGCACAATTTMAATCACTCCACTCCTGCACTGATATGGATGGTGCAGCACAGATGGGAMACCTCTCCCAAGCACATTCAACTTACTTCTGCTTTAAAGTGACTTCATAAAAACTTTTATCCACTATTTGATTCCAGGTTATGGCACATTAGTCAGAATGTTGAGTTCCTGGCTTTTCACAAAGCTCACATGGTTTAAAAGGCTTCAGTGTTAAGCACAAACAATTTCTGCTTTTAAAACAAAATATGAGATGCTCCTTGGGTGAATCACCAAATCCCCTTGCTCTCCAATTAAAGGAGCTCTCTCTTCCCCCTAACAATTTGTTTTGCAAATTACACAACATCTTCCTCCTAATCTGATTTTAAAGGCCACATCACACTCAGAAGGCAGCCCCTTTCAGAAATGTGGTCTGTAGGAAGTGGAGAATCCTGCACTGAACAGCTCCCACACAGACCTGGAGGGAACCTGGGGGTAAAGCAGTGAGTGYTAGCATGTCCTGGCCACCACGTGCTCCTGCTAATGCTACAGTGACGTGAGATGTTCACTGGAATTAAAAGCACCACCAAAAACCACTGGCCATGGTAGTTTCTAGTCAGGCAGTGCTCTACCACTCCCAGAGCACCCCAAACCCTGTTGCAGCACCTCTTTTCAAGTGCTGACTCACAGAACCACAGATGTTTGAAAGGATCTCACTTCTTTTCTCAGGGCAGCCCAAAAAGCAGGGTCACCCACCAAATTCACATCAGCATRCTAAAGACTCCAACCAGGTTCAGAACTTGAAAACCTCCAACAACAGTGACCTCAGTGTCTGACCAACAAACACTTCAYCATCCTTCAAACCATCTTCCCCTTTTAGTCTCCTCTCCAGCTCCTTTTCATGACCTCCGTCTCCCCTTCTTCTGCCATGAACTTCCATCAAAAGTCTGACTTCAACGTCTCAACCAAAAAGATGCTCAGCTAGCCAGGCCCTTGGGAAGCTACCCCAGCTCTGTCAAACCAGAGCTGCCACTCTCAAGCACTCCCATTTCCTAGGTCCCTGACAGAATTATCTATTTCCCACGTGACTGAAGCGTGGAGGAGAGCAAAGAACATCTGAGTTAAGCATTAACCAACAGAGGAATCCCAGCAATCTCCCTGACAACCTTAATTTAGTGTGTTTGCCCTAGCAGAACAGGCATGCTTTAAAACAAGCAAATTAGCATGTTGCCAAACCCATGAGCTGCTCTCTGCCACCTCCTGCCAGCCTATTCTCAGGGCTGACGTGAGATCAGATGATTGTTTGCCAAAACAATCTAGATTTTTTCTGCCCATTTCAYTGTAAACAAAAATGACGACAAAAATACCAGGCACTTGTTCCAACCTCTAGTCCTCAAGCCAGAAAAAAAAAAGGGAAAAAAAACCAAACCCAAAACACCAACCCAGAGCTGCCTCAGCAGCAGCYGAGTCCAGGTGCTCTTAACACTGATAGCAAACTTCAGTAAAATATTCCAGTTTACACACTACTTTACCACTATAAAAACTGGAACTAAATTCTCATTGTGCAGCTCAGTCACACTCAACAAATTGCATGACACCTGAACACCTCTCCCAACTACCTAGAGCAGGAAATAAATGAATTAGTAGTCCTGATACACTCACCCTTAATTACTTGTGTGTGTATACAATTGTCTTACAGAGAAATACTTTAAGCATTGTTTTCCTTCCCAGCACAGATTSTCTCTCACCAGCCCAGTCCTGCTTCCTGTCCATCAGGAAAAGTGCCATTGATCAGGCTGCAGCCCTAACAAACCCCACCAAACAAAGCCCTGAACTTCTGCAGCAGCACTGCACAGCTTTTAGTTTCAGATGAAGAGAACAGGGAAATCAAAACCTTCCACCTTTCTATTCTAGTTTCCCTTCCCTCAGGATAACGACTTCAGTTCCTAGCCCTCTTGTCACCTAGAGCCATTTTTATCATAAAAATATCATTCCTCTGGACTTCTTCCCAAGGATTTGCCTAATTTCAGCTCCTGTGCCAGGAACCAGAAATACTTTCTCCTCTGTGTAGCTGCACAGCCTCTCCCAGCAAGCCCTTGCTCAGCACTGCCCTGGATGTGTGAAATAAGTTTGGGAGGAGGCACACTCCTGTCAGCTCCTGGAATTACACCCAACACATGACAGGGACTGCAGGTTGATTCATCTCTGCAACTCCATGAATTGCAAGTTACAAAGATGAACCAAGAACATCTCCACACCCAGGTGTGAGGAACTTTGGATATGAGCTCAGTGACAGCTCAGCACAAACAGCGTGGCTTCCTTGCCCCGAGTCCCAAACTCATCTTGATCTTGCACAAAGAAGAGAACAGGGATGAGGTGCAAGTAAGAGTGCTCTCCCAGTGCCTGGGGACACTGCCAGCCCAGCAGAACCAACTCCTCATTCCAATCAAAGCCAGCAAAATGTCATAGGATTCCTCTCCTGTATAATGGATGAAGCCTTTCCCTGATTCCAGCCTTGTTCTTCCCTTACAAACCCACGGTAATCATTGGTAAATCTGGCTGCCCAGTCACTCCAACCCAATTTAAAGCACACCTGAATTCCAGCTCTTTTTCTCCCTCAAAAGTAAATCTCTGTTTGTGTCAGGTACATCATGTTCAGAGTGAAAAACATCTGCTTTCCTATTCAGCCCACTCACTCAATTCCATCACCAAAGGCCAGCCACTTACCCAGGGCAAAACTATCTTTGAGAAGGCTCTGATTTGAGCAATACATCCCTGCTCTGATCCAGGGTGCTGCTGGACTGCAATCATCCACCCCCTCAAGAAACAAATGCATACTGCCGTGAATGAAGCCAAATATTAACATAATGTTCTTTTTTCCACTCAATGGAACAATGAAAGTTTATTCTAGCAATTCTAAAAGAAGTGAATAGACCATGCAATGGAAATAGTCACCCTGTTCAACCCAATTTTGAGCTCATTTCACTTCGATTTTTCAAACTATGTGTTTCTACCAGAACAGAGTTCTCTTCTGCTAGAGCAAAATTCAAATTTATGTTTGCAGCTACCAAGAGAAGCACTTCCCTGAGTGATTTTTGAATCAGCTCCCTGCAGGAATCTTCAGGCAGGGAAAGTATCTTAGCTACTTTAGCAGGAAATAGCAGGGGTAGTATAAACACACCCAAAGGTGCTGTTTATACAAAGTTTAYCCTATGCAAGGAAACACGAGATTGTTTCCAATAACACCATGAAACAAAACAAGACACCACATATGCTTATCTTTTGCTAAGATACACTTTACCAACTTTAATACAAGTGCATTTAAACTCATTCACGCTTCCGACTGCCATCCTCTGAAACAATTACAACTTTCAGTAACTTTTCTAAGCCTCAATGTTACATATTTACCAACTTCCCCAAACGCTAACTGCGTGTTCACCGACAAAACAAAAACAAACAAAACAAGAAAAACCCCAAACAAACAACAAGAACCCAAACTGCGGCAGTCAGGSTGATTATCTAAAAGCTCTACACTCACTAAAGGAACACGTGGTGGGAGAACTTCAATACTGACTTAGTTTCACCACTATCGGGGAAAGCCCTTGCAACAGGTYAAATAAAGTTTGTAACTTGAGTACTCTCTCCAAGGAGAAGACACAGMGTTACAAATGTCCGCTACATTGTTGCTCTTGGAAATACAGCAAGAACTGAGCTAAACAGGGTCGATTCAACACGTGCAACTGACGAATGTAAACAACCAAAGGTAAACACTGTCACATTACAGCTTYTGCTGCTGCAGCACGTATGAACTGCGACACGATCCACTGATGCTGCCCTGACCTCTACCTGTATTTCGACTTATCAGGTCTGTCAGTGAAAAAATCAAAGAGCACAGCCATTATAAGCAAACTGCAGCCCTAAACAGGATTTACGTTCCAAAAAACCACAAGACACCACCCAGTTTCTGAGATTGTTTTCCCATGAAGTGAGAGGCTGCACTGGCAAGCACGTGGTTCGCATGGCGATCACCGCGATGGTTCTGGATGGTGCAGCGGGGCCGGCCGCACCCGGCTCCGGCCGCGGAGCGGGGCACAGGYTGCGGAGCAGCGCTGTCCCTGTCCCTGCCGCTGTCCCCGGCCCCTCCCGAGCGTGGGAACCCGGCCGCCGCCCGCGCTCAGCGCCCACCCGGCACCGCCCGGGAGCCCGCCCGGCCCCGAGCAGCGGCACCGCGGCCCGGCCCTTCTGGGCGCTGCCTCCCCCGAGCCCGCACGGAGCCGCGGAGCCGCCAATCCCCGGCAAGGCTCCCACGCCCCGCGCTGCCCGCTGGAAGCGGCGCATCCGCGCCCCCTCCTCCGGCTGCAGCCGCCGCTCGAGCCGGGGCCGTTCCCCGTTCCCCGCCCGCCTCCCGGCGCGCTCACCAGCTTGGGCTTGTTCCGGCTCTCCTCTTCCGCGGCGCGCCCGCCGCGCTTCGCGTTCATCCTGCCGGAGCTCAGCGGCTCCTCGCCGCCCGCGCCCGGAGCCGCGTGTCCGTCCATGGCTCCGCGGGGCTGCCCCCGCCGGGCCGAGCCGAGCCGA